>OX328128.1:24206272-24501272 GCA_946811695.1 Gonocerus acuteangulatus
CGTGATGTAGTTGGCACTCTTTAGAGTCACTAAAAAATTGGTTAATATAATTAAAAAATTGAAATTTGCAATTGGACTATTGTCAAAATGGACCGTGGATCCATCCACGGTCTAACAGCAATGCTGCTGTGTGTCGTAGCAATACATCTGAACTGATACTGATTTTGTGATCTCTACACGGAATAGAGGTCGACATGATATCCAACAATTTCTTTCTGATACTTTCTATTCCTGACGGACTGGACAATGGATTCCCACAGTTTGGCCGATAAAAAATGAGTAATCCATAATTTCTTTACGGAAAGTATTTGAATGTAACCAAACTCCATTTTTTGACAAAAGGGAGTCATTCGTTCAACCTACCCTCAATAAACTTCCACTTCACTTGCATAGACTTAATGCTTACTAAATTTAGAAATTTTCCCTCAAGTAGTGATTCAGTATTCCTTTAGGGGGCCGAGTAAAAAATTTCCGTGAAACTTCTGATTAATCGAGAATAACATAAGCTTGTTATTGGTCTGGAAGTCCAATCTTCTTACTATCTTCTTTCAATGGATTTAATTAAGTAAGTAGCAGTTTTCTTAAAAGACATTTTATATATTTAATGATGGCATAATTAGAATTTAATTATCCTTAACAGTTTTTGAAAAACCCTTTCTTATTAAAAAAAAAGTATGCCAACATTAAAAAAATAAAATAAAAAAAAATCAGAAAATTAGACATATGTTGCTCTTTTTTTCTTCGAGGAAAAAACAGAGTATGGTCTGATTTCGAGATCAGACCATACTTCAAATATAGAAAATTTGTTATATGTATAGAAAATTCTGTTATTTGCGCTAAGTATGAATTTAGTTTGATTTATCAACAAATAATTCTGTTGTACCTCCACATTTTTGGCGCCCAATATTGTTGTACAATGACTCACATTCGAAAGATTTCGCGTTACCCATACAAAATCTCAACTCCACCTTCTCGCCAAAACTGAAGTATATACTTCCAGAGATGGGCATAATTTTATTTATAAATAAAAATACGAATTTATTCGTACTTCATATATTTGTGAATACGAATATAAATAAATTCTTACTTCATATATTTGTGAATACGGATATAAATAAATTCGTATTCATAAGTGTGAATACGAATTTATTTTTATTCACATATATTAAATATAAAAATACAAATAAAATTTTATTCGACAATTTTTCTGCGAATAAAAATAAATTCACAGAAAAAATTGTAAATAATCACAAAAAATATGAATATTTACCAAAAATCAAGTGATTAAAAAATACGAATACAAATTTATTCACATTATAATTTGTGAATAAAAATTTATTCACAATAAAATTTATTCGTATGATCATGAATTTATTCGTATTAAGATGATATTACGAAAGTTATTGACGTAAAAAAAAAAAAAAAAAAAAAAAAAAAATCAACTTCAATAACTTTCGTAATATCATCTTAATACAAATAAATTCAGGATTTATTTGCGAATTTTATTGTGAATAAATTTGTATTCACAAATTATAATGTGAATAAATTTGTATTCGTATATTTAATGTGATTTTTGGTAAATATTCACATTTTTTGTGATTATTTACAATTTTTTCTGTGAATTTATTTTTATTCGCAGAAAAATTTGCGAATAAAATTTTATTTGTATTTTTATATTTAATATATCTGAATAAAAATAAATTCGTATTCACACTTAAGAATACGAATTTATTTATATTCGTATTCACAAATATATGAAGTACGAATAAATTCGTATTTTTATTTATAAATAAAATTATGCCCATCTCTGTATACTTCCCAGAATGTATGGATATATTTACGACTTCTCAAGCAGCGCTCTTCCTCTCCGCGCTGCTATATTTTGCCGGACTCCACTCCGGCTTCATAAGGCTCGTATATATATATATATATATATATATATATATATATATATATATATATACATATATATATATATATATATATATATATGTGTGTGTGTGTGTGTGTGTGTATGGCGACTCACCCACTAAATTCAGTTTAAAGGTTAGTTTAATAACACACCCTAGATGAAGTGCAGGATTTCGGTGGACAACCAATATTTGTACGTTGGCCAATATTTTACTACAAGCATCCTAGAATATCATTTTCTCCTATAATTACCTACTAATAAGGATTATTGCTAATATTTGATCTGATTAATTCCATGTAACCGGGATATTCAACCAGGTACAACTCTATGAGCCTAGTTTGCCATTAAGTTTACATTTGCCTGTAGTAATTATCCCTGCCTAGTACATATCAAAATCTAATCAGCTAGAACTATTACATGTCCTCTAATCAAACCTCGTGAAATAATAATTAAAACGCCATAAATACCAAATAATATAATATAATTATTAATTAATTTGGATCACGGAATGTTTATGAAGAAATGATTTGGACGTTTTATTATACAATGAGCAACGTCAAAGAATTAACAACGTCATATCAGTGAATATAATTCTAATTCCTGGAGTGTTTTGAAAAGCAAAGAGTTTAAATTGTTAATGTTTCACCTTCAAAGAAATGAATTTTCACAGACCCAAGAGTCGCTATCAAAATTTACACATGGAGCTTTTACGTAGAAAATTTATCATTATTTCAAACGGTAATTTTGTGTGATGGAGGAAGATCACGATAACGTTTAAGCAGCCATGGAGCCGCCATCATGGTCGCTTAAACGTGGTCTCCCTTCATCACCTAGGCACTTGTTGTTGAAGAAGGCATCCAAATAGCTCTTCGAAACGTTCGAAATATAGTATTTTGTCTCTACAAATCTGAAGTTGTATTTTGGTGGGAGCCGGATCCCAACCATTCTTTTAATTCTTATCAAGTCAACGGCTAACAACCTCTATCTCACTCGGTATCTTCCAGTTACTACGATTCCAAATCGTTTTCTAATAGGTTAAAATAGATGACTACACATGATTATTTAAAATGGGCATTAGGCCTATTTCTTCCAAGTATATGTATGTACATATATACAGGGTGTCCCAGTATATGTGTGCACCCCCTTTTCCTCCTAGAGTTGTTGGAATTTTGATATTAAACTTGGTAGGTCATAGTTATGTTGCATGAGGTTTCTTATGAAGGTTTAGTTGACTTTGTAACATTCTTCAGTTTTTCTCCAGCGCATCTAACTCTTGATTTTCCAATGGCAGCAGGTATTTTTTATGATGAATTCTGATAGAAAATTTAATTTTAAGACTAATTTATTCCGTGACATCTTTTGATCCGACGCATCGTTTGCGCGTAAAACGCAAAAAACTAAAATATATCGCCCTTTTGTAGACAAATTCCTATTTATCACTGAAATCAAGCCTTGTACGTAAAAACACTTCGATACAAACGTTGTAGCCTATTAATTTTCCTTTCAGAAGATACCAAGATCTTCAGGTTTCAGTGATAAATAGGAATTTGTCTACAAAAGGGAGATATGTTTCAGTTTTTTGCGTTTTACGCGCAATCGGTGCGTCGGATCAAAAGATGTCTCGGAATAAATTAGTCTTAAAATTAAATTTTCTATCAGAATTCGCCATAAAAAATACCTGCTGCCATTGGAAAATCAAGAGTTAGATGCGCTGGAGAAAAACTGGAGAATGTTACAAAGTCAACTAAACCTTCAAAAGAAACCTCATGCAACATAACTAAGAACTACCAAGTTTCATATCAAAGTTCCAACAACTCTAGGAGGAAAAGGGGGTGGACACATTTACTGGGACACCCTGTATATATATATATATATATATATATATATATATATATATATATATATATATATTCCCATCATATGTTCTCACTAGGGACCTATTAAGGCAAATACCCAGCGAGTAAAATGTTTAGCCATTTCATGAGTGTTTTATCTTATTCAATATGAACAATAATAGTTTGGGATACTGTGGCCAGATTTAAATTTTCAGTTACTTTTATTATTCAAATGTAAAATAACTAGTTTTAAAAATATTGCGAGCATATTTATGATGATTTTTTTTCATCATAAAAATCCCATGTAGGTAGGTAAGTTATGCCTGGTAGGAAAATGAACAATGAACATTTGAGGTACATTTTTATTTAAGTCCTTAATCCTTTTTTAAGCACAGGAAATTATTTACACAAATTCAAATTTTTGAGAGCAATCAACAACAAATATCTTAAACCACTCTGAGATAACTTTTAATTTGATGTTCTCTTATTTAGTTAGACACCAAACAAATAACCAATACTTAGCTACCGATATTTTAGGCTGCCAGGGAATAGTTGGAATTCGGCTAAGAAAACATTAATACAATATTTGTAAAAATCTGTATTAAGGATGTTTCGGTTTCTCTTTGATAGCCTTCGTGAGCTAAAAGACAAACCAAGTAATGCAGAATTAATAAACAGAATAGTTAAACCAATATGGAAAGATCTACACATACGAATCACTTATAAGAACACTTATTGGTGTTCACAATATGTTGTTATAAGTGATTTGTATGTATAGATCTATCATATTTCTTTATTGGTTTAACTATTCTGTGTATTATTTCTTATAAAATGTTTCTTTTCATTTTTTTGTTTTCTTTTAAGAAGAAAGTCTGTTTGGAAGAACGTATCATCAATCGCAATATAAACTAGTTGTTATTCATAAATATTTTCTTAATCATATATTAATTCTATTGGATTCTGCCTGTCCTGGCGTCGTACGTATAGATAAATAGTGAGCAATTATATATAAACAGCAAACAGTGTATATATAAACAGAGTTATAGTGCAATGCGGTTGTTAGCCTGGAGTGTAATTGTATGAACGTGTCCGTTTTGCATGACCGAGGATAGGGAGAGACGCTTTTCCTGTGCTGACATTTGCTTGAAATTGTTGTGCTTTATTTATTAGTATTTAAACTAATGTATATAGTTTTTTTTTTTTTTTTTAATTTTGGTGTAAATCGCGTAGTGATGTTGTATTGTCTGTTGGTAGTGTTAAGCGAATACATTGTCAAGCCTTGAAAAGTTGTTTAGTCACGGTGGTCTCAAAGGAAGCGGGTGGAACAAGACACTGGGTGGGTGGTCTCACAAGAGGTTGCTAGGATACCCCTCGAGGACAAAAAAAAAAAAAAAAAAAAAAAAAAATTAAGACAGTACTCACGTTATTTTTTGGGTGAGCCCTTCTTCAGTCAAAACGTATCCCGGAGGTCAGAAATGGTTGTTAATGACAGATGGAAGTACGTCGACGGAATAATCACGCAACTACACTCGATGAGCTTGGAGCACTGACTGGTGAGGAGTTGGCAGGATAAAGCCGAAGTCTGGAGTGGGGGGAAGGACCTGTGGAGTCCGAGCAACAGGTGGTGGAGGGGGAGTAGACAGTCGCGCAGGCGCGTTTTAATGTCGGTGAAGTGATAACAGTGATTCTAACAACTGATATTAACCTATTTAAAGAACTGTTGCACTTTGATCAAAGTATACCCTACCAACCTCTGATGTCTCGACAGGAAGGATGTCTAGGACTTCAGGGGGGCGGGGGTAGATATGACCTAGGTCAGTAACGGGCTAAAAGATCCATTCTAGGAGAACGGGTTCTGGAGGTCAGTACCCGTGCGTGCAAAGGTCCACTTATGCAAAAGAGGAGTAACTTCCACAGGCAAATATTTGTTACAATGTTTTTTATGTAGAATGTGTTCTTTTATATCAATCGAATCATATTATAAAAATGGAATCATCCATAAAATATAAGAGTCCAGTTTGCTCCAAAATGTCCACGAGGACGGTTTTATGATATTTATAGTGATTGAAGTGGGGGCCTTTTTGCGAAGACCACATCCAGTTACTTTGATGGATCTGTCGTGATTTTAAACAAGAGATTTTTCTACTAACGGTTTAGCTTATAGGTCCCTTGTTGGTTATCTGTTTTCTTCTTTACAGGTTATCCAAGGTTAGAGAAACCATATAATATAAATATAGTAATAAAAAGTTAATATAGTAATGAAAAGTATTAAAAATCACTGCAATCACTACTAAAAGTAACTTTTTTTGACTATTAGATTTATATAATATGGTTTCTAACTAACCCTTAGATAACTTGTATTTGTAAGTAATACTTTTAGACTTGTAAAACATAAATGAAAATAAGCAGAATATAAGGTAGGGACTGTAAAAACAAGTAGGACAGATTTAATACTAACATATACATATATATATATATATATATATATATATGTATGTATATGTTAGTATCTTCCTACTTGTTTTTACAGCCCTGATGAAGGCTTGAAGTTCAAGCCGAAACGTCGGCAACAATTTTCACTGTAAAATGTAGTTTTGTTAAGTAGCAGTGACCAAACCCCGACAATCCCTACCTTCGCATCATCAACGGTCAACGATCTCCTCTTAATAAGCGGAATATATTTCAGCGAGCAATATTTATCAATAAAAAGGTTAATATTATAAAAACTCAATGGTAATTGGTAATTGTGAAGTTTAGGGGCCTTCTCGCCGATTTTTTTGTCCAGTGGTTCTATAACATTTTTATATTATATATTTATTTGGCATTATGGGCATACGTGCTATGCGTTTACGCTCGCTCAAGAACCAAAATATCAAAACTCCAGTCAATCCATCTCGCTAAAATTAATAGGATTTTATTAATTTTTGCGTGTTGGATTGACTTGATTGTTAAAGGTTACTTTACAACCAGAAACAACCAATAGAATTGACCATAGGAATAGGTCAATAGAAATGCTAATGAGTTATGCGCGTGCACTGAATCACTGTTATAATCACTACAGATACTTAACAAGTAACGGGAGATGTAACTGGATGTGGTCTTCGCAAAAAGACCCAAAAAATAGAGTCAAGTCTGTTCCAAAATGTGTAATGTTGCCCTACATGAGGACGGTTTTATGTGATTACAATGTTTATAGTGATTGAAGCGGTGCCAACAATGCACGAATAACTCGCTTTTATATGAATACAAAATGAAGGGCACTTGTTGAAATTTAGTAACGAGGTGCGAAGAGTTAGTCGTTGAGGTGATAAGAAGTCAGGGATTAATTCGGATACTAGAAAACGGGGAATAGTGGGACTAATGTAAGAACGACAACTCGATTTTTTGTAAAAATCCATTTTTATAACGTTTCGGCATCCTCTTAAGCAATGAATACTTAGGGGAAGGAGACCAAAGTTTGCAGCTAAGTGACCATAGTGGAAATAGAGAAAAGCTAGGTTTGGTCTGCTGATTTCAACTTTAATCTCAAGAAACCTGGATATCTATCCATCACTTATCCATGGTCACCTAAACCTTACCGTCTTTCTTCATTGCCTAGGCATTCATTGCTGATGAAGGCTGCCTAAGAGCTTGCTGAAACGTTCCAAATGTTTGACAACCTGACGTTTTATCTTCGCCGAATTCCAACTATTCTCTGGCTTCATCATCATATCGCTCATTTTGTTGGTTTTAGGTGAATTATAAAACATCCGTTTTATCAGTTGAATACATCTAACGATTTGTCATATGCCAAGGATGAAATAATGGTCGAAAATTCCCACAAGTGTTTTATTGGCAAAACCTTTTCAGGGAATAAGCCCCATTTTCAATGTCCATGCATTGGCTCTTATTCAGCCGAGCCTTGCTCCTAGACTCAAAAGACCTAGGAGTCTAGGAGCAAGGCTCGGCTGAATAAGAGCCAATGCATGGGCATTGAAAATGGGGCTTAGTCCCTGAAAACGTTTTGCCAATAAAACACTTGTGGGAATTTTCGACCATTATTTCATCCTTGGAACATCAATTTTCCATATGTCATATGATTTTCCAGCCATTAAGATTGCCACTTAACAGGTCAACAGCTCCAACATCATACAACGAAGATGCATGTAGCATGAAGATTAAATACAGGGGTAGCGAAATTTAGGACGAGTAATCTACAGGTTACCACTCTTTTCTTGCCAGGATACGGCTGATGTATTTTATTTTTTCCCAAAGAAAAGCCACCACCCCTAGTGGGAATCAAACTCACGACCTTAGAAGCGTAGCCGCACGCCTTCGCACTTACAGCCACTAGGCCTCCTGAAGACACCTCAGGAATTAGTCTCATAAATACATACCCTAGTAATTTCTATCCATATAAGATGAGTATAACAATCAATAGGATCATTAAAGTAACGATTTCATAAGAAGAAAATAGCAGAAATAATTATGAGAATTAACCTGCATTAAAAACCACCCATAACCAGTTAGTTACACGAGCCACCTGATGCAACAGCTGGTCAGCTTGCTGCGGCTTCTAAGAATGGGCTCAGCTGTCGTGGAATGTGGAGAGTAACTCCTTGACCTCCTGATGAAATTCGTCAATCATTAATATTAGCATTTGAAAGGATTGAGTTCGTTGAAACTGTTTCAAACCCAAAATACATAGTCCGAAAAAACAGCCAAAACGCATCAAACTGAACGACTATATTTAGAACTCCTGTAGGTAAAATATTCCAATAAAAACTTTCTTGACCTCAACTATTTGGGCCATTAGCGCCGACATTCATCCCAGGTGCAGCTGGTAACTTTCTCAAAGGGTTCAAAAGAGAAAAATCCCTGCCGCCGGAGGGACTCGAACCCCCAACTCCCGCATGAGAATCTAAGGCGTTAGCCACGAGACCAAGGGGAGCCCCTGTATCTAAGTGATTTTACAACATTATGCCATAATTTTTGTTGTTTCTGATACTTTTTGTTTTGTTGCTACTAAATAAAAAAAAAAAAAAAAACTTTCCTAATGGCAAAACTAAGGCATTATACTTCACTACAATCTGACATTTAATTTGGTCTGGCGTCATTCTCCTTCCCATCAGCCAAGAACTTTTAGATCCATTAAGGAAAAAAAATCCCTAACACCGAGCCTATCGTCTAATATTAAAAGAAAAAAAAAAAAAAAAAAAAAAAAAAAAAAAAAAAAAAAAAAAAAAAAAAAAAACGTGGAGCACGCTTTAAATATGTATTTTGATTCAAGTAACAGGTGGAAGTAACCGACAATACAGCTGTGTGGTAATTAAAAGTTTTATTTAATCGACAAATTTAATTTGTTCAATGTAATCGTTCAACAACACAGGTCGGTGGTAGCTAAAGTAGCATACAAACGAAAATTATTTTGATTAAGGACCAAAACAAGTAGCATTTTTACACAAATTGAAGAGGATAAAAAACTACAAAGGAATTAAATCAAATGAAATGTTCACCTGGGCTAGATATGAGGTGAACATATCAAAAGTCTCCGCCCGTATCCTTTGTACCAGGGGAGAGGGGGGGGGGGGTTTAGAAGGTCCGATTTTTCGGGTTTTCACTTATATCTTGAAAATCCTGCGTCCTAGCGACATGACTACTCTATAACAAATGAACGCTGATTAAAGTTTCTACAAGTTTTACTCAAAAATGTTTTTCGAGATATCTTTAGTTTTCTAAATATCCGCTCTTGAAAGTCTGTCATTTTGGGGAAAAACACTTTTGCCGCACATTTTCCCCCTTTTTGACCGGATAACTCTTCAACGATGTACCCCAAAAAAAAACGGTTATAGGGTTGTAGAGTATTGCATTCCCTTCAATAATATATGTTAATTTGCTATTTTATGTATTTTGCATCAAACGTAAAAACAATTTCAGTGTTCATCGTGAAATCTGAAATTTGGCGACTAAAAGTCCAGGCAACTAAGAGTTATAGTCATGACCTAAAATATCCTTGTTTATATATATATATATATATATATATATACTAGAGTCCCGCTAATCCAAAAATTCGCCTAATCCGAACAATTTTGAGGGTGAAAAAGAACTTTTATAAATGTTGATTGAGAGGAGATCGTTGACCGTTGATGATGCAAGGTAGGGATTGTCGGGGTTCGGTCACTGTTGCTTAATAAAACTACATTTTTTCATAAAAATGGTTTTATTGTGCCGACGTTTCGGCTTGAACTTCAAGCCTTCATCAGGGCTGTAAAAAACAAGTAGGACGGATGTAGTACTGAAATATACACATAAATATACACATATGTGTATATTTCAGTACTACATCCGTCCTACTTGTTTTTTACAGCCCTGATGAAGGCTTGAAGTTCAAGCCGAAACGTCGGCACAATAAAACCATTTTTATGAAAAAATGTAGTTTTATTAAGCAACAGTGACCGAACCCCGACAATCCCTACCTTTTATAAATGTTTTTCACTTGAAGAAAAGTAAAGAAAATAATTCTTATACAAGTTAGGTCGTACGCTTAATGCACATATAAGAATCTTTTTTCAATTTTTCAATTTCCCTGTAACTAAGGGGGGGGGGAATAGAAAATGCTTGAGTATTGTGTCGATGTATGGAATGGACTTCCTTCAGACATTAAGTAGTGAGGAATATGTCTAGGTCACTAAGAAGTCTACAGTCAGTCAGTATGTGTCTAATTGTCAAAGTCTCATTACAGCTTGCACAGGTTGGTCTTTCCTTGTTTTCCATTAAGTAAGAATGGGTTAGAACGCAGTGTCCAATACGAAGTCTAGTCAAAATCACTTCTTCACGCCTGATACGGTGTTCATTTCAACAGGCTTTCGTAGTGTATTCAACTTTAAATTTGTTTAATTGTTAAATGACATTATCAATGTAAGCTTCCGGCAAAAATAGCAACAAGTTAGCAAATAAAATATTACTGGTTTATATTCCAAACGACACTTGGGATAAACATAATATTAAAACAATCTAAGATGACGTAGTTGGAGCTCGTTTTCTTTGCATAAATCTGAATATTTGTTTTGCATGCAAGCAGACACTTCCCAAGGTCCATGTGTCTTCTTAGTCCGATCTCAGCATTCGTCTTATTCTGACTGCTATGAATCAACACTTGCAGTTATTGCAAATGTCCGATGAGAGAAAGATCTAGACCCACCTAACTGGACATAGCAGGCTTTCTCTTTTTCCAAACAATATATCGATAAGAGGGATTAATTAGAAAGCATCGGTGTTCCTATCGAGTTGGCAACATGTTGATCGACCGGTCACCCAGCCCACGCAACTAGTTCTAGTTGAAGAAATCTAATTTATACAAGACAGGGGAATTAAGTGTGTTCTTATGAATTATGAGTAAGGTTTGATATGAATTATATCTCTGCGGTGTCAAATCATTAACAAATCGAAAACAAATCTTTTCTGGCAGAAGCATGCGGCCGAAAATTCGGTCAACTCCTAAATGTCTTAAATGTGGTTTATAATAGGCAAAGGTTGAAGGAATGAGAGTCCAGCACACAGAATATAGCCCGTTCAGTTAAATAGAAAAGTTCAAATTCCGCATGCGCGAAATTCTGAGGGAAATGTCCCCGACGGGTTAGCCATTTCTATAACAATTCAACGAACAACAAGCTAAGTGAAACTCAATAAAAACTGATTATATCTCGTTTAGGACCAAGGAAGGCTTTAGAGGTCAGGCGATAGTGTTCAATGTTTATCAATACTTAGCCAAAGCTAGGGTGGAAAAAAATTAAACTATAACGCTCTCTTTTCAAATGGACGGTTTTGTCGGAGAACCCCCTCCCCGAAATCGGTAAAAATGTTTCATAAAAACATTTAAAATAAATTAAATGAGGCCACTTAGATATAAAAAAATAATTTATTTTGGGTTTAAAAGCGTTCTAATTGGCTAACTATTCCAAGTTCTAGATTGTTAATATTTCATACCCCCTAAATACTCTTATCCCCCCCCCCGAAATTCTCCCAGCCCCTCCCGAAATTATTTTCTATATACACCTATGAAATGGTGTGGTCTAGATTCACGGTCCAGAAAATAGGCGGTACAATTTCTCTCTGTTATAACCTTATCACTAGGATATTTAAAACGTTTTTAGCCTTAGCTTTGAAAAACTAAGTATTGATAAATATTAAACTCTATCCCCCTTATATGATCTCTCAAAGTCTTTCCTATTCTAAAACGAGACATAATCCCATTTCAAGAAATCGTTTTGTTCCATGAAATGGGAATTTTTGCAAATGGGAAATATTCGTAATATTTCGCTCAAAATTTCGAATGCGCGAAATTGAACTTTCCCGTCTATCTGGACAAGCTATAGTATCAAAATCCTAACAACAAGTTAGCAATGAATTTTACTGCACAATAATTTGAGAAGAGGTTAGGACGGATATTTTAATGTGAGTTGTAATTTACATGATTTTCGAAATGCTAGAAACAAACATCTGTGTAAATAATTATACCGTAATTTTGCATCTAGTATTCTGCTATCGATAACAGGTTATCTCTAGGTTATCTGTTTGTTGCCATTATACTTTGATTACTTATCAATTGATGAATAGCATATAGTATGACAGGAACCGTGCTATAATAAACTGCACCAAATTATGTGGAAGCAATAATTTTGATGATACATCACTTAACGCAATAAAATAACTACTTATCTGTCGTGGCGAATCTCGGGTATTCAGCTAGTACTGAACTATACCTCACAGATGTGGGATCATTTCCCACATCTGTGAGGATAGTTCTCAACCTTCCCATCGCTCTCATGAAGGCTTGAAGTTCAAGCCGAAACGTCGGCACAATAAAACCATTTTCACGATCAAATGTAGTTTTATTAAGAAGCAGTGATCGAACCACGACAACCCCTACCTTGCATCATCAACGATCTCCTTTTAATAAATAAATATATTAATTTTTCTTGCTCACAAACTTTTTTAGCACTTTCCTCCGAAGGAAAGCAGCTATTGAGGTTGCACTCATGACGGAATTTTTTAAAAATTTCTTTGAATCTTTATCGATCCTACCTAGTAGACACCGAAAATGAACCCATTAAAAATTTTTATATATATATATATATATACATACGCAGTTATATATGTGTCCGTTAACACGATACAGGCCAGAGTTTTTGTTTTTTTCGCCACGAAACTTGGTATGTAGTATTCTCCCATCAAACGATCGAACGAGTTCGATGGACCAACAAAATCGGTCCATCCGAAGGGGGGGGGGGGGATTACTCCGGAGACAAAGTAGTTATTTGTCAATGCCAGCCATAATTTTTGTTATATTTCAACGAAACTCGGCATTTGTTGTGGTCAACTGAAGAGAAAAATTTGTTGTAAAAGTAAACTAAATCGGTCGGGCGGGGGTAGGGGGTTACTCCGGACAGAAATTACTAATGTCCTTATACCGGTCCTAATTTCTGTTGTATTGTTACGAAACTCTGTATACGTCCTGGCTATCTAATAAGAAAGAAGTGTTGTAAAAATGAACTAAATCGGTCTATTGGAAGGGGGGGTGTTACTTTGTACTATGTTTGAATTGAATTCTCCCGCCAAACGTAGGTTCGCGAAACTCATCAAGATCAATAGATCAATATGTGAAGCTTTGTGTATTTATTACGTAGTGTAGTACCCCGCATACACAAAACTCTGGAAGGAAATTAATTACAAAATTAATAATTGAAACAGCTGCTCATAAAAGCAAATGAGCAGAACAATTTATGTTTTTATTTTATTTATCTATATAGGTTATTTTAAGCAAATTATTCAGAAATACACACGGCCGTACCC
Source organism: Gonocerus acuteangulatus (assembly GCA_946811695.1). Classification (NCBI taxonomy): domain Eukaryota; kingdom Metazoa; phylum Arthropoda; class Insecta; order Hemiptera; family Coreidae; genus Gonocerus; species Gonocerus acuteangulatus. The sequence goes on from OX328128.1 coordinate 24,219,851, forward strand.
AATTCTGAGGAATGTGCTTAGTTATGCAGCTCCTGCGTGACGGACTTTTTTCTCTCGTTTTAGTAAAAATAAATCGCAAACCGGGTGACTTCAGACATGCCTCAATTATACCCACGTCCTCTTGGCCTGAAGGAAAGAAGTTTTTATTCCAAAAAAAAAAAAAAAAAAGGCGATTGACGATGTCAAATCCAAGAAGAAGACTGAGAGGGGCAGCGGAGTACTAAAAAATACCTAAATCGATTATAAATGATAAAGTTAGAGGAAAGCACACTAATAATAAGTGATGGCCAAACAAAAATAAGTCAAGAAGAAGAAAAATAAATAGCACAGATAATTTTAACTGCAGCTGAATGGTGCTTTCCATTAACTCGATTAAGATATTCGCCAAATTGTAAAAACATATTTGGATAGGTAAGGGAAAAAAACGCAGGATTTAAAGACAAGCCCGGGCTGGAATGGTTTTATGAAAAGGTATCAGCCATTAATGGAACGCCTTGCAGAAAACATCAAAATGTGTAGAGCAAAAGTTAATTAATCAACTTCTGCTCTACAAAATACTTCTGCTTATACAAATTTTTTTTAACTTTTTCCTATTCACCCAACATGTAGGGGTGAGTTCGGATACCTTTTAGCGATATAAAAAAAAAAAAAAAAACCTTTTAGAGATATTCAATAAACAAAATACGCTATTCAATAGAGGAAGGTTAAGTCTTCTTGCATTAATTTTTGCAGGTTTTTATAAAAAGTCTGTCTTATATTATTACGAGAAAACCATGAAAATGTGCCCAGACTCACCCCAAAATTATACATCTGTACCGTTTCCATCAATAATTTGCATTATTGAGCCACAAACATCAATTTAATACATTCAAAATAGGAAAACATGCAATAGTTTAATTTCAATACAAATTCAAGGCCTGAATTTCAATAATAAAGAAAACAGATTATAGTTATGGTCTGGGGGAAAATGGACGCGTCTGACCTCGGAGAATACACTACTGAATCACACAAAAAATAATACTTTTTTCCTCCAATTTTGAGTGGTAACGGAGATTACTTGTCTTTTCAGGAGTGGAAAAAAGTATTATTTTTTGGTTTTTAATGATTTTTGCCTCATCAAAGTTTCTTGGGGGTTCTGATTTTAAATCTGCTATTATTTATGGTATGAAAACTTTTATAATGCTAGTTTAATTCAATTGTAAGCATATTTTTGAATTTATTTGACGAAATATAAATTATTGATAACCATTGTATTTGTTCTTTAATCCTAGTGTTCTTATGTATCTTGTACAATAAGATTCATAAGAACACTAGGTAAGAACTCAGGATTAAGAAGAAATCCTCTATTAATTTCTTACTGATTATTAAAGAAATTATCAGAGAAACAATGCATTTAAAAATATCTAAGAAATAAATAAGTTGAAACTGGCTAACAAGATAATTTATTATTTATGATAAAAATATGCACAAGAGCAATGGATACGAAGAGGCTTAGAGAAAATAGCCCCTACTTACAAAGAGGCTTTATTGTAAGCTTCAGGGACGAATAAGAAAATTCGATTGTAATTATTAAAAAAAGTCTTTAAAAAGAACAGCCTGGTGGTATGAAGATCTTAAAGAGGAAATAAGGAAGTCAAGTAGTGCCGAACACATTAGTTATTGTCTAGTGTTTAAGATGATTACTGAAGGTATAAAGAATGTTTATTTGGGATAAAATGAAAGCTAATTTTTATTAAAACCTAAAATCATTTACAGGAGCTCTGTGAAACATTGGCAGAAAGAAACTAAGATTCCATTATATATATATAAATATATGTGTGTGTATATATATATATATATATATATATATATATATATATATATATATATATATATATGTTACTTGTTGTTAATCATTTACAGTCCGAACCCAGTTCCAATAGAAATTATAAGGTTTTTTTTCATAATTTTTGCTTTCTTATTTTTGTATTAAAACATTCCAATGACTAAAAAAAAAATAAAAATGCTAAATTATGTGTTTTTTTGTAACTTTCCCAAATGGGAACAATGTCCTGTTGAAGGGGCAAAGCAGGAAAGAAGTCATATTTAAGTAAAGCTTATTTTATCAATTATATTTTAACTAGATCATACTAAAAATACTATTTTTGGTAAAATTATAATAATTAAACATATTTAGCCTATGCAGAGGTAGGGTGGAAAACAATGCAACTGCAATTGTACACTCTTGACACTGTAGCTTTGTGTTGGACGCACACAGGCCATATCTTCCCTGAGCAGATTGCATCAAATAATGGTTATCAGATTTTCTCCGATATATTGGCATTTTAGTTTTAGGATCTCACTGTTCTAGTTCTTCTGGGCATCATCTTAAGGAGGCACATAGTGACTTCCCTCCTAACATTTAATTGGATCATACTTTCTGTTCCATTTATCATGGAACCAATAGATTATTTAACAATATATATTGGTTTTGAATTAGCGAGTGGCGGAAATTTTTCATTTATATTTATATGAGGCTGGTTTGGAATTTGAATCGCTCTTTTCAACCATTTTTTTTATTTTAATTTTAGTCTTATTTTCTTCTAGAAGGCGCACAGAGGACAAAAATTACCTTCGCTTTATTAGTACAACCAGTATCTGATTCAATGACATTCAAATTATTCAAAAATAGACTAACCTGGCCGCAGACATCCATTGGAATGACTGGATTTCTTCATTACTAACTTCTTCATACGTTACTTAATCATTTTCGTGTGGAGGTAACAGAGAGATATCAATTTCGTCAAAAGTGCTATTATTTAATTTGTCCATTTGATCGAAAGACTGCTTCCTCCACAGTACGGAACACTACCTATATCCATTTTTGAAAAACAAAATTCCGATTTTACAAAACAATATACGTAAAAGACTTGTAAAACAAGAGGTACTACTTTCTAGTTCAAATGCAGAATGGAATAAACTGAATGCGAAAAACTGAAAGATAGAAATCGGGAGAATTTCGAGAGATTCCCGGTATTTTTCTCAAGCTCAACTACATAAGCCCAATATGCCAATGTTGCCAAATGGGAACATCTTAGTTTCACGGCTTATAACAATTCAGGAAATAAACTTATCGTGACTAATGTAATATTATATCGTCAAATATATATATTTTAGTAGTATAAAAAATGGGGGACTAGTTTCATGGGCGTATATAGAAAATAATTTCAGAGGGGCGCGGAGAGAAGTTCGGAGGGGGGCTGAGAGCATTTTTGGGGTATGGAATACTAAAAATCTAGAACTTGGAATAGTTAGCCAATTAAAACGCTATTACAACCCAAAAACATTATTTTTGATGAACTAAGTGTTCTTATTTAATTTATGTTTAAGTTTTTTATGATAGATTTTTACCGATTTCGGGTGGGGCTGCAGCCCCCATAGCCCCCCCCCCCTACGCCCATGACTAGCTTTACCAGTAGTTTACGCCATAGGGCGAAAACAAGCACAAAACATAACATATACAAAAAAAAAAAAAACTCAGCTAATTCAAAAATTTCGTGAGTCAATTCAGATCGCATTTCCACGTTAAAAAAATTATTTTTGATAAATCCAATAGTTTATGTAATTGTAATAAAATGGGTAAGAAATTTGGTGAAGTGGAAATATGATTAAACCATTTTCGAATTGATGCTGCCAATTGGGAACAAAGGTCAGTAAACGTTAAAATAATTATATATTAATAAAATTGTAGATTAATTTAAATGTAATAAAATTGTTTTTTGGGATATACAATTAAATAGGAAAAAATAAATAAATGTATTTTTAATTTATAATTTTAATAAAATGTGCTCTAAAAAAATGTTTGTTATATTTATATAGGCGTAGGGAAAGAATTTAGATCATGTGATGTTTTGTTAATATTTGGGAGATAAAAGAAAATGGAGGGAAGAATGATTCACAAGATGGCCCGGTTTTAGATTGTGAAAAAAATAAATTAAAGGTAATTTTAATAGTATAATTGGTTTATTAAATATGTTATAATAAAATAAATACATAATACAATAATAATTTTAGGGATTAAAGTTAGTGTAGAATATAATGGTCAAGATGACAAAGACCAATTTTACATATTGTAAAATAAGGACAGCTAGTGAGAAATAAATTAATTTAACTTAAGTTTTTTTGGACAAGGGGTTGAGTAATGTATGTTAATGATATATTAAGGGGTCTATCAGATGGTTACTTCAATTTTCTGCTAGATTAAAAATGGCAAAATAGCCAACGTGTCATGTAAAGAAGGAAAGAAAAAATAAAGATGATTGGTTTAAGGTCAAGATTTATTTAAAATGTGTGTTTAATAAGAATGACCACTGATTTTTTTTTGGGGGGGGGGGGTAATTTAATAAGGAAACTAAGATTTTTTTTTTTTTAAATTAATAAAAACATATGGTGCAAAAATGTATTTATTAACAAGATGACAATCTATATAAAAATAATTAATATATTTTATAATGGATAAGCCCAACGTTAAATAAAATGGACAATTGTATTCAATAGTAATTTAGACCCCTCTACCCAATTACTCATAAAGCATTTGCACTTACACATACTTCCTGAATATCTCCAACATACTTAATTGACAAAGATTGGCCAAATTTACACATTTTATTTTCTTCAATAAGGAAATCCTGAAAAAATATTATATTAGATGTATCATCGTATACTTCTCTAAAGCTTTTTTTCAAATTCACCATTGTTTAAAGCAATACACAATTATAAGCCAACTGACATGTCCATGTTGATCACCGAAGTTAAGCGACTTTGGGCGTGGCCAGTACCTGACTGGGTGACCGACCCGTGCCGATGGCATTATAAAAGGGGGGAACCTGTAGATAGCTCGGTGTTAATAGCCCAATTGTTCATACACCATTAAAAAAAATAAAAATTTGTTTACACATAATAATGTTTTTTTATGACACACATTTAAGATTTAATTTTTAAAAATAGTTAGTTTGTTTTATTAGTGGTGCAATAACAGAAATGCACTAAAAAACAACAACAATAAAGCAAAATTAAGATTATTCATACCATACCACAAGAAATTATGGAATGCTGTGTTGTGATTAATGTCCAGATCACTGTGAAATATACATTCTGTCAGTATGTGCCTAGTTCACCGAGTCCCATTACAACATGCACAAGTTGGGCTATGCTTGTTTTCCGTCTAGTAGTAATAGGCTATGTCCAATAAGAGGTGATTAGATTATTTACAAAAGCAAAATATTATCAGGACATTGGAAGAGAAAGGGCAAATCCGGCGATGGGAAATTGAAGTCATAGTCCTGAAAGTGCTTCAGGATAGCACTTTTTACTCTACGGAATGCTGATTCATAAACCTGATTGAAAAAGTATACAATTTAAATTCAATGTTTTAATTTTAATTTATACGAGTGATTTATGGGTAAAAAAAATGGTAAAAGGGAAGGTTCAGACCTGGGATTTGCCCTTGAAATCGAAAATTGAATTTTTCATAGATGATGATGCTGTTCACTTGTAACTTGAAACTGTGAGAGAACTAAAGGCAAGCCAGAGAAACAAGGCTAAGATTTTTGGAGCCTACATCTTTCTGACTATGAAAATAAAATACAAAAAAAATCATTTTTTAGATTTGCTCTTTCTCTTCCAAGGTCCTGATATTTAATTAGTTACTAACCTGTGAAGGAATTAGGCAAGGACAGCCTGAGTCCTCCAGTGATGGACATTTGAAATTTATTCACCTGTAACGATCTAGATTCCCTAATATACGTATTGAAAACACAATGGTATTCACATATTTGAACAGCCTTCAGCATATCTTTCTCCATTAAAGTTATAATAAGGAAACTCGTAAACAGGCTTCATGCAATGGGTTTGACCCTGATATTCTCTATTGTTGTCTGGAATCTTTTTTATTAGCTATTCATTTATGCATCTTCTTCTTTAATTCTTAACGTCCATTATAGTGAACTCAGAATTTTAGGACGGGTTATCTATAGGTTACCACCCTTTTCTAGCCAGGATAGGGCTGGAGCCTTTTCTTTTTCCAAAGAAAAGCCATTGCCCCTCATGGGAATTGAACCCACGACCCTTGGCAGCCATCGGTTGTACATGATGTTTTTCAAATTCAGAGTATGGATACTTCTTGATTTAAAAGAAAACAGTTTAGATTCTGTGTAACTATCAATTATTTCTTAATCATTAGCGTGCTCCTATTTACACTTCTACCGATTTGTCTCTAAGACTGGAACAGAATGTGTAATCTAATCATTTCCCCCCCCCCCCCCCCCCCCCGGTGCATCAACTGCTGAGGTCATTAGCACCCTTCCCTTATATTATCTTTCCCTAAATATGTATATAACACTCCTTGCAAAACCACTGTCTCCTTTCAACGCGAAAGGTAAGAGCAGCCTTTCCCTGTAAATTAAACCTAAACAACTTATTTAAATATTGACAATTCATATAAGACGCACTCATTCTTGGATAATCATTCATACACACTCATTTACACTTTTATGTACAAGATTGTATCCTTTTTAAAATATACTGGACCAACCTCTAAAGCTATACTTAAACCTAGAAAGGGTATATTTACAATTTTATATGCTGTTACACTCATTCACACAATAAATAATTACACACACACACACACACACACACACACGGACTATATAGTTACACTAATTTAATACTCTCTTGTAATTCACCACTAATTAATGAACAGAATAATAATTATATATATTTTATTTTTGTTTATATATTGAAGTAAACCTCAATGTCTTTTAAATACTCGATCAGTCTTTTCACAGACGGCTCATTCCTACTCAACAGAACATTCAGCTTGTTTGGTAATCGGTACCGCTACCTAGCTTCTTGAAGCTCCGGGCATTCCTTTAGGATGTTACATCCATCCAGGCTTTACATCAAGGTGGGAACCACACCGCTCACAATTGGGTCGGCGTCGACCAATGAGATGGTACCCGTGAGTAAGATGTGTGTGTCCAATTCTTAAACTGGTTACCACCACGTCTTGTCTTTTCATATTGCTGATTGGGTAATTGAGCACTACTGAGCTGTCGACATTTTTAATAAATAGATCCTTATTGTCAAACTCCTCTTGTCATTTGTTTTTAACCAAGAGTTTCATGTGCCTTTTTGCGTCATTGATTTGAATTGGGGAGGCAGGTTCAACTGCCTCTGCAGCCGCCTGTCTTGCCAATTCATCTGCTTTCTCAATACCTTTATATTATCCTGGTACCCAAAGAAACAACACAGTCATTTCCCTGGAGTACAATGTAGCTATTACGTTTTGGACTTCATGCACATGGGAATCCTTCGTAAACTTGTTTTGAAGTGCAAGAAGGGAGCTGTGTGAGTCTGTGCACACTACAATTTTAGTGTCGAGAGCTATTTGAATAGCCTTCGGTACTGGAAACATTGGTTTTGGGTTCAAAGGAACAGCGAGATTTCTCTCGCTATCTAAGAACGCATCACATCCAGTCCCTGTGTTTGTTTTTGAGCCTTCTGTGAAAATTCTAGGTTTTTTGAGAATTTTCCAAATCTTTCGTTAAACATTGCCTTGTATATTGAGGGGGCCTTTTCTTTTATACTAAATCGAGTTAGCATGAGGTCCATGGTCAGATCCGGGAGTTTCATGAAACTTTAGGCCCGGTGAACACTGAAGAAAGTGGTTTCGTGAAACTCAAGTTACTGCACACAGAGTTTCATGAAACCAGTTTCTTCAGTGTGTACTGGGCCTAAGCATAGGCAATTTGGAACATGAAACAAAGTTTTTTCATTTTTCTCACAATTACTTTTTAATGACATTCATTGTTTTCTCCCCGGCCCTTCATATATATAGGGAGGGTGTCCTGCGTTGAGTTGTCATAACTTTAGGGGTTTATTCTGCATATCATTTGTAGTTCAGGGGCGTAAAAATGAGCATTCTGTCTAAAAGTGCAGAGGAGCTACTCAAACTTTTGACTTTTTTTTAAAACTAATGTTTTTTTTTTTAAAGAAAAACTGAGATCTCGGGATTTCTGATCAGTGTATCGTAAATAAAGATCACATTTTTAGAATCTACATTAAATTTCCAATGAGAAACACTCATTAATGAAATATTACCATGTATATTAACAGCTATATTAATAGCCATATTGGTGAGAATGTTTAATATTAGTTTTTATTAAATTATTTAATATTTTCTTAAGCAGTTATTTTTAGACTTAGAGATTTGCCTCCGCCTCAAAAATTGCATTATTTAATATGCTTCGAAATGGTACCCAGTAGTTTAAGAAAAAAATCCATTTCAATCTATTTTTTTCTGATTTCTAAGTCAAAACCAATCAATCTGCTTTCGCTTGAAGGAGGCATTCTGAACAAATTCTTTAATTTCACACGATGATGGTGATGTCCCATCCTTCCCAAACTATATGAAATTTAGTACATAAGCAAATCTACCAAATATTAACTCACTCTGGTTTCAAATGGATGGTTGCCCAGCTGATAATGGATGAGTGGTGACGGAATGGATGAAACTCCCTAACTCTTCCCACACTACGTAAACAAAATTTTTGCTCTGATAAGGGTAGGGGACAACTTGGGAATGAAGGGTGAGAGAATTCAGAAGAACATATAGGAAATAATTACCATTATTGTAAATACAATGAATACATGTATTATATGGTTATGCCTTGACGGTCTTATTTTATTTAATTAGTAATATTAATTCTATTCTATTTAATAAAATTTTTGCTTATAAGTTTACTGGGTTATTCATTACAATAACTTGAAATTGTAAACAAAAAAAAACTCTCTCCTGCAGATAAAAAAGCGAAAAAAATACATTTAAATGAAAGGAACCCTCAACAGTAGCTTTAAAATGTTACCTCGTTTTTCTAGGAAAAATCTATAGAAAACTATGAGTGAGAGAAAAATGGTTATTACTGTGGACTAATAACTATTTGTCCAGTAGATTTTCAAAATGTCTACAAATATAAGCTTAATATCTAACTGAATTCACGACATTACGGAGGACATCTTTGAGTTCTCATGAGCTGCCACTGCTCCTGTATCCTGTTGATTTGTTCCTCCTTCGTCCTCGCGGGCTCTGAGTACACTCTGTTCTTCAATGTTCCCAATACATGGAAATCATCAGGATTCAGATCAGGAGGCAAACAAACTGGTCTGTTCTGGCTGATCCAACGGTTAGGGAATTCACTGTTTAGCCATTCCTTCATTACTCATCCATTATGAGCTGGGAAACCATCCATTTGAAACCAGAGTGAGTTAATATTTGGTAGATGGGCTTGTGTAATAAACGTTGTGTGTGGGAAGGATGGGACATCACCATCATCGTGTGAAATTAAAGAATTTCTTCGGAATGGCTTCTTCACGCTAAAGCACATTTATTGGTTTTGACTTAGAAATCAGAAAAAAATAGATTCAAATAGATTTTTTTCTAAAACTAAGAGGTACCATTTTGAAGCTTATTAAATAATGCAACTTTTTTGACGGAGGCAAACCTCTAGGTCTAAAAATAGCTGATTAAGAAAATATTGAATAATTTAATAAAAAACTAATATTAAGCATTCTCACCTACATGGTTTTTAATATAGCCCTTAATTTACATGATAATATTTTAATAACCAGAGTATCTTATTGGAAATTTAATGTAGATTCTAAACATGTGGTTGTTATTTACAATAACTTGATCGAAAATCCTGAAAACACAGGTTTTCTTTAAAAAAGCCAGTAGTTCTTAAAATAGACAAAAGTTTGAGTACCTCCTCTACATTTTCAGATAGAACCCTCATTTTTGCGCCCCTTAACTACAAATGAGGTGCAAAATAAACCCCTAAAGTTATGACACCTCAATGCGGGACACCCTGTATAATATATAAGAATTTCAACTTCCATTGGTGAACAGTAGGTAGGATTGATCAAGATTCAAAGGAACGTTTTAAAACATAAATCCTTTCATGAGTACATTCTCATTCTCAGAAAAAATACATTCCTTCTGAATGTACTGAAATGCATATAAAAGGAGATTATATATATTTTTTTAATTTTTATTTTTTTATGAGCACCCGCAACGAATGTTATTCACCCACAGATCTATAAAATTCCATAAAAATGTATGGTGTATTTATTAAAAATTCTGAGTTCGTTTGATCAGTAACATATTTATTAACCAATTTTAATTTTGTAATTGATATAGCCTATAGTTAATAATATTCTGTTGAAAAAATTTAATAATTTGTAAGTTTTGAGGTTGTAATAAACAAAAGTACAGCACTTAGTGCGGTTCTGCTGTTATTATAAGTAACTTTTTAATTACATTGCTGCTGTTTATTTAGAAATCCCGTTAAGATATGTTTTGAAATATTAAAAATCACTTTTAGGTGATTTTTGGTCAATTAAGGATAAAGGAGGCAACATAGTTCAAAGAAATTCCTTGCAGGTGGCAGCACCTGAGCAGAGCTCACTTCTAACACAGATAACTTTATTTGAGCCCTTTCAATTTGAATTTTAAAGATTTTTATTTCTCATAAAAATTAGGAGAAAACTGCGATAATAATTTTCAAATGCTCGCCTCGGGTTTGAAATTGCCTTCTTGGCCACTAAAAATAGCAGGAATTCATTTTTTTTAGAATGTATTTTTCATTTTTTTACCTCATGAGCACCCCAACAATGATGGTCACACTAAAATAAGTCAAACAAAGTGAAAAATTGAGAATTAAATGCCCTAGTCGGTAAAGTAATTAGAAAATAAAATAAATAGTAAATAATAGGGAACACATTAAAACTATAATTTTATCATAATAAAATAATATTTTTATATTATATTACGTAGATGATCAGTGATGTAGGGAATTCCATACAGCTTCCTCTCCTCATTACTCTGATGAAGACTTAAACACAAGCGGGAGTTGGCAAATATAAGACACATTTATTGAGAGGAGATCGTTAACAGTTGGTGATAAAAAGGTTGAAATTGTCTGAGTTCAGTTCCGGAATCTTAACGTAACTATATTTTTTATGTGAAAATGGGTTTTATTGTTTACCGACATTTCGGCTTGAAACTCAAGCCTACATCAGGGCTGTAAAACAAGCAGGACAGAGTTAATACTTACACACACACACACATATATGTATATATATAATTAAAAGGCATTATAGAGTAAGGGTGTGCTATAGCTAGAGATTAAATTAGAGGTAAATCAATACTGATTTACAATCTAATTTAAGCACACACTTACTGTATAATGTTTCTCGAATCTTTGTGTGTATATATATATATATATATATATATATATATATATATATATATATATATATATATATATATATAAATTGTATTAATGCTGTCCTACTTGAATTTCAAGCTAAAACGTCAGCAAAATATAAAACCCATTTTCAAATAAAAAATATAGTTTCATTAAGATACCATGACCAAACCCTCACCATTTCTACCTTCGCATCACCAACGGTCAACAATCTCCTCTCAAATAATAAAATTATAATTATATACTTATATTATATAGATGATAGTGATGTAGTGAATTCCATACAGATCACTGCTTCTTCTTCTCATTACTCTGATGAAGACTTGAAAAACAAGTAGGATTTGGCAAATATGTCACTTTTTTTATTAAAAAATGTTGTTTTATCTCCTTTCATAAAGGAACCCCGGCAAACTCCACTTTCGCAATCTCAACGGTCAGTGATCTCTTCTCAATTATAATAATTAGTCTTATAACACTTTTCTACAAAATTTAACTTTTTGTGTGACTTTCAGTTGAATACCATATTTTTATACTGCTCTGAGGTTATTGAATACAAAAGCACGAATATATTTTTTTATTAACTATTATTTTGAAAATATACCTAACATACTAAATTTGACTTTCAGTGACATGGTAAAGTTCAAAACAGTTTATAAAAAACGATATTTATTTATTATTATTTTTTTACTTTTTATATAAAATTGGAAATTTTGAAATATTAAGAAAATATTTAAACCTGTTTTATTAAGAATTTCTCTCCTTTTTCATTTGTCGATTGTAATTGCTTTCAGGGGTATCTTCTCAAATTCCAGCAGTAGTCTGCTAATATTTACGCATTCCATCGACCCTGGTATCTCTTTTACATTGTCAAGATATCTTGGTGGAATCACATCATTGGAACACTAAAAAGTAATTAAATTTTTTTTTTTAGCCATTTAATCAAATTTGTTGAGCAAACAACTAAAGTGAGGTACCCACTTGTTTTAATTCCAAAATAATGGAACTAAGCAGTTTCTAAATGTTGAGTGTTTGAGCATCTTTGGTTAATATGGGTCATCTTACCACATAAGTAGCCAAAATTAATAATAATAATAATAATGAAAACTGTAGATTTTTCACTAAAATATATATTAAAAAAAAAAGCTATGAAAATTTAACTTTTTAACTGGTAAACGAAACACAGTCAGCAATAGACGCAACAAACAAATACGAAATAATAACATTTCTTCAATTAATACTTAAGTATTTGGAATTATCATCATTTATGTGAACCATCTCTCATGCTCCCCGTATTATATTGAATATGGCACAAATGAACAATAAGAGCTAACTATGAATTTTAACTTGTATATTTATCTTCAGGGAGTGAAATACTATCAATATAGTATATTTTCATGTAAAAGGAAAATTTGATGTAGACCAGTGTAATATTTATCTTCAGGGAGTGAAATACTATCAATATAGTATATTTCCATGTAAAAGGAAAATTTGATGTAGACCAGTGTAATATTTATCTTCAGGGAGTGAAATACTATCAATATAGAATATTTTTATGTAAAAGGAAAATTTGATGTAGACCCGTGTAATATTTATCTTCAGGGAGTGAAATACTCTCAATATAGTATATTTTCATGTAAAAGGAAAATTTGATGTAGACCAGTGTAATAAACTGTCTTCTAAATAGTAATATTTAAGCCTGATGGTAACCAGTGCACTGGTTACCATCAGGCTTAAATAACCATCACTTTAACCATCACTGCAGTGTTGGGTAAAACTAACGATGGTTTACTAAACTAACGTTAATTCATTCTAACTAAAAATAAACTCACGTTATATTATTAGTTTTAGATTTGTAAAATTATTAATCATGTTTTGGAGTATTTTCTCAATAAATAGTTGTTCTTAGTTTTAGAATCCGTTTTTAGTATGCTAATTAGTTTAATTTAAGCAAAAGAGATCTTAATTTATTATTTTGGTTTTTAATTCACAAATTAGTTTATTGCATACTTTCATTCAGAAAAAAAAAATCAGTCCCGTAACAGGTCACGAGGGCCCTAAGGGGCAGATACTGTAGAGGTATCTGATTCATGACCAAACGGCACACTAGGAGATAGTGTGGTCAGTACTATGCTCCGGCCGCCTGATATTCCCCTTGCTGCTTCGACTGCTAGAGTCATTAGCACCAAGGTACCCATTAATAAATTAATTAAAGGCTGGGTTGGCCTAGGGACGGTCAGGGTTGCCGAATTCAACCCATGAACGAAGACACTAGAAGAAAAAATCTAAAGCGCTTTGGGATTTCAACTCAGGTCCTCCAGCATATGAGTCCAGTGCTCTACCACTTCCCCTTGATTCAGAAAAAGGGTAAAAAAAAAATTGTATTTGTATAATGTGTATTTTTGTTTAAATAAAGAGTGTTTATTTATGAACTATAACGGTGAGTCCATGAGGTTACAACAACAACTTCAGCCTATTTTTTTTTTTTTTTTTTTTTACGCCTCATTTACATCTAGGTCATTAGCGCCGCACTTCAGCCTGTTTAAAACAAAATGAAAACTAGTTCTATTAGTTTTAATCATTTAATTATTTATCGAAATAACATACGATTTACATTAATTCACGTTATTTTTGTAAAACTAAAATAAAGTTTTAATTTAGTTTTTTATCAATTCCCAATGATTTAGTTTTAGTTCAACTAATATCCATTAGTTAATTTAATTTCATTTTTTTTAGGTAGCAGTTTTTAGTTTAGATTTAGTTTATTCTAAAAAGTGAATGTAGTTTTAATTTTAGTTTTAGTTTTGCCCAACATTGATGGTAACTAATATAGTATTCCTGGAAACGGAATAAATCAGTTGACTATTTTTGAGAAATTAGAAATTTCAGCTTGGCTAAAATTGTGGGTTATTTGTAGTATTACTATATTTCATTGTATGTATTCGTAGTCTGTAGGTACATCAGTATGGTATCCTATTTGATAACAGTTCACTTAGGTTCTATGGTACCTCTGGATTGTCTCTTTTTATGCAGTTAGTTGGTAAGAGTTATGGAGTTTGATATATCTCACATGGTGTTTTGTATTGTCTTGTGAAAAGGTGTGAGTGATTGATTGGTGTATGTCCAATTCTCAGTCTTGCTAGTATAATATCGTCTCGCCTTGTTCTTTGGTCTATTGATCAAAATGTTTATTTCTCTTGGATGGTTACTTTGTGAATGCTTACCACCTATTGAGTATTTTTTTAATTATAAGCGCTCTGGCAGTCATGATCATTTGCATCACCTATTCAGTACAGTTTGTATTATCTTCATTTGTAAGTCATTTGCTTTAAGTAACTACTCGAGATTCGGGTGATAGCTTCTATAGTTTTTTTTTATTTTAACATAAAATATGTTTATAGAAATTAAATTGGTCCAGTAGATAAAACCAGTGACTTTTTAGATACTGGGGGGGGGGGGGATGAAATCTTGACATTTACGGTTATGGGTTAATAGCTTCCATATCATTTTAATATACCTATTCAGACAAGGAGAATCAAATAAAAACACTTTCAAGGCAATATATTTAACAATTCTTGAGAAAAAAATTAGAATATCGGTTTTGATAATATATGACGGAGCGAATTGAACATTTTTCCAAATACTTCAATTTTATGCAATCTTGCTTGGGAAAGAGGATGTATTTTAAAATATGATACCAACTGACATGGGCTGAAAATAATTTGGGGGGGGGGGTATGAAATACTAACAATCTAGAACTTGGAATAGTTCGCCAATTAAGACACTATTACACCCAATAAAAACTATTTTTTCTGAACTAAGTGATCTTAGTTAATTTATTTTTAAGGTTTTATGATACGTTTTTCCGGATTTTTGGGGGGGCTGTAGCTCCCTCCCTCCCCCCATATACGCCCATGCCAACTGATGTGAGCAGTTTTATTTTTTTTTGTTTATTTTGTTAAGTATGCTGCAACATTACTGGGGAATTCGTTTAAAATAACTTCCTCCTATTGCTGGCTTGTACCTCTAGCATTGCAGTTTCCTAAATCACAAATTTTACCCGGCATTACAGCCGGCTTCCTCAGGTGGTGTGTGGGACAGTTTGCTTTCAGATAACGAACAAGCATCATGTACCACCCAGGGAAGCCGGCTGTAATGCCGCAGAAAATTCGTGGTTTAGGAAACCGCATCACTGGAGATACATATCGGCATGTAGGAGGAGATGGAGTAACCCAGCGACAAAGTTCATGAGAGAATATTAAAATAACTTATATAAATACCAAAAAATTATTAAATTTTAACGTCCAATTATACTTAATAATGAATGAATCTTTATTGCTCTGAAGCATTTACAACTTTATAGCAACACTAAATTATCGTTGAAAACAAGAAACAATAAATTTACAAGTGTAACAAATTAAATCAAAAATAAATTCAACTAACTAGCACAAAAACATATTATTATACACAAAATGGGTGTATATAAGGGAGGCTGCAGCCCCCCCTCCAATTTTTATTTAATCGGCAAAAATGTCCCATAATAAAAAAAAAAAAATCAGTCCCGTAACAGGCCCTGAGGGGCAGATACTATAGAGGTTTCTGATTCATGACCATACGGCACACTAGGGAGATAGTGTGGTCATTACTATGCTCCGGCCGCCTGATTTTCCCCTTGGCTGCTTCGACTGCTAGAGTCATTAGCACAAGGTACCCATTATTAAATTAATTAAATGCTGGGTAGGCCTAGGGACGGTCAGGGAGGCCGAATTCAACCCATGAACGAAGACACTAGAAGAAAAAATGTTTAGTGCTTGCTCGGGATTTGAACTCAGGTCCTCCAACTTATTAGTCCAGTGCTCTACCACTGAGCTAACCTCGCCCCCTAAAAATGTGCCATAATAACCGCAAAAATAAATAAAATAAGATCAACTAGTTTAGAAAAAATGTTTTTTTTTTTTTTGGGTGTAATAGCATTTTAGTTGGATACCTATTCTATGTTCTATGTTTTTAGCTTTTAACGGCAATTCGATTGTAGGGATTGATGCGAGTGAGATGAGAAGTGTGTATGGTAATATATAATAATAATATATAAAACTATTCAATGTTATACAAATTGCAGCATAAAGATTTTACGAATAATTGAAATTGAACAAAAATAACAAATTACTCAATTAAAAATAAGATGTTATACATGGGCGTATATAGGAAATAATTTCGGGAGGGGCTGGGTAAATTTTGGGGGAGGGAGGGTCTGATACCATTTCCGGGGCATGGAATATAAAAAATTTAGAATTTAAAATAGTTTTAGGCAACTAAAACGCTATTTCACGTAAAATAAACTATTTTTTATTAACTATTCTTATTTAATTTATTTTCAAGGTTTTAATGACACATTTTTACTATCAAATGAAAATTTCTTTCGCGGGGGGGGGCTGCAGCCCCCTTAGCCCCAACCTTATATATGGCCATGATGTTATAAGTTCATTTAGCATATGAAGATTTTGTATAAAAAAAAAAAAAAAAAAAAAAAAAAAAAGAAGCCTACATATATATTCCACTACTTGTCCTATACCGTTCGTATTTGGTTTGGGACCTCATTACGTCATTCCCGGTTAGGTTTGCGGATAAGGTATAATATGATAGGGAATCCGCCAAAAATATTCCTTCACCGGGCTCGCAGTCTTATTTGACACTTAATAAATTGTGATTAATTCACTAAAAGTACATCATTGCAAAAGTTTCTTCGCTTATTTATTTATTCATTATATGTTTGCCGAATACCTATACAAAAGGAAAACTTGGGCCCCGATGTGTATTTAACCGAATGACCAAATCCATTTTTTGGTGCATTAGTCAATGAATTCTGGAGCATGTATTTGTTATGAATGTCTTGCAGAGTTCTTGGCTGAACTCATGCAGTACCTTCGGAACGGAAATATTTTCCTACTTGCGAAAAGCGGGTAGTACTTTAGAAAAGCCTCTAATAGCCAAATTGTTGATGCGCTTTTAAAAACGAGAAAAAAAAAATACTGTAGAAAAAAAACATAGCGTTTTGGAGTAATTTTTATTCCGTATTTTTTTCTACTTCGGTTTCCTCTAATCCCCAGCTGCGGTAGGTCGCACACAAATCTCATTTTTTAGAGGGAGACTAAAGACAAGACTATTTATAGCCGTCTTGAGAACACAGTTCCATCTTCAGTTCGCCTATTCTTGGAATTTCTTTATTTACAATAATCAATTTATCGCATGTATAGAGGATTTTACTGACAATTAGTCTGACTAGCAAATGCTAAACCACATTTACACTGTATTGTTATATGTGAAAATGAATGTAATTTAATATATTAGTAATGATTTGTTTTTGGGGCACATCCCATGCCAATATTGGAATATTAGGTATATTGAAAATATTGATTAAAAGTTTTCTTGTTTGCTTTTAAAACAAAACACAAATAAGTGTTATTAATTACACAAATTTAAAACTTATCTTAAATATTAATGCGGAGACCCGGTAGCTGTGAGGGAGCTCTTAACACTCCGTGCCAAAGGTCGTGGGTTCGATTCCCACTAGGGGCGGTGGCTTTTCTTTCGAAAAAAGAAAAGGCATCACCCCTATCCTGGCTAGAAAAGGGTGGTAACCTATAGATAACCCGTCCTAAAATTCGTAGTTAATAATAAATGGACGTTAAAATTTAAATAAATAATAAATATTAATGGGTCATGGTCTTATCAGTAAGTGCCCCACCCCATTCCTCTCTCAGTTGGTAAATATTAGTCGCTATTCTATTTACAATGGGAAAAATTATGTTAGAGTTTTTTTTAGGCTGATTGGTCTGCCTTTGATATAATATTTTAAGTATTTTTGTACATGTCTGTGTACATTCCAGCCACTTTTCATTGAAATTAGTCCATTATTGTAGACAACAGCGCGAGAAAAGACACGCACATATATGTGTGGCTGTGTGTGAGTGTGCGTGAGCGCGCGCGTGTGTCGAAACAGGCCGCAAACACCCTGCCTTGCTAGCACTCGATTTTTTGGTTAGTCATAGGTTATAAAAGTAATTGAATCGATTTTGCTGTAAAACGTGATTCAAATTTTCAAGTTTCTTCGAGTTGCTCGAATAATTTGTACACCTAATGGTGTAACCTTCTGAATCTACGAAAAAGAACGATAAAGGATTTTACTTTCACAGACGAACACACCTATGTTCCTTTGGGTGAATTACAAGTCCCTTGATACTTGAAAGGTAAGAGGTACTTGTTCGACACTTTGACATTCGAGTTTTGTATAAAAGCGAAGGATATCTGTACAAGTTAAATTTAAACGTATAAGTCTCTAAGTTTAAATACAAGGTAGATAAAAGGAATCAGTAATATGGATACATACGAACAATATGTACGAACAATACGGTAATATTAATATTAATGCTGGATCCTGCCTTCATATCTTTACCTATATTACATTCTACCTAAGGCAATATCTCAGGCAGGTATTCACTCTCTTCAGATAATGTATGCCATGTAATATGATTCTTTGAGATATTACACGCTATAACAGAGAATGATTCGAATGATGGAAACTCCCCGTCGAGAATATTTCCCTCAAAATTTCGCGCATGCGGGATTAGAACTATTCCATCTAACTGAATAGTAATGGATAAAAGTCCGTCACGCAGGAGCTGCATAACTAAGCACTTTCCTCAGAATTTGGGTAGTGTAGACTGCTTTCCAGAACAATTTGCTTAAAATGTCCTACATAAATAAAATAAAAACATGAATAGTTCTCTTTTAAATTTGTAATGAGTAACTGATCAATTATTAATTTGCTTCCAGAGCTATGTTTACACATGGTACCTATTACACTACGTAATAAATACAAAAAACCTCATATTATCGTATTTTGATCTAACGCAGGAACAGGAAAGCGCTCCTTGCGGCTTTGTGAACCTACATCTGGCGGGCTTTTCTATTGAAATATATTATAAATTAAACCCCCGCTTTCCGATTGTCCGAACAAGCTCATTTTTACAACACTTCTTTCTCATGAGTTACCCACGACGTATACCGCGTTTCGTTAATTAACGAAACGCGGTATGAGTATATTAGGAATTTCGGTCCGGAGTAAACCCCCCCTTCTAATGAACCGATTTAGTTTATTTTTACAACACATATTTACCTGTAGTTTACCACTACGAATACCGAGTTTCGTCGAAATATACTAAAAATCACGGCTGGTAGTGGCGAATTGGTATTGTGGGTCCGGAGTAAACCCCCCCCCCTCCTACTGAACCGATTTAGTTAATTTTTACAACACATATTTGCCTGTGGATTACCACTATGAATACCGAGTTTCGTCGAAATATACCAAAAATCACGGCTGGTAGTGGCGAATTGGTATTGTGGGTCCGGAGTAACCCCCCCCCCTTCTAATGAACCGATTTAGTTCATTTTTATATCTCACTTTTCTCTCTATATTACCACTACGAATACCAAGTTTCGTTGAAATATAACAAATATTAAGGCTGACATAGTCAAATTAGTGTTTTGGATTCGGGGTAAACCCCCCCTTCCGGTGGTTGAACGGGTGAACTCGTTCAATCGTTTGCTAATTGAATGCTATATACCAAGTTTCGTGACGAAAAAACAAAAACTCTGGCCGCTATCGTGTTAACAGACACACACACATATATATATATATATATATATATATATATATATATATATATATATTATATATATATATATATATATATATATATATATTTATATATATATATATATATATATATATATATATATATATATATATATATAAATTTTAACGGGGGTCATTTTCGGTGTCGTCTACTAGGTAGGATCGATAAAGATTTGAAGAAATTTTTCAAAAATTCCGTCATGAGTCCAACCTCAATAGCTACTTTCCTTCGGAGGAAAGTGCTAAAATGAGACAACCATACGGTACCACACAGAGTAAGGCATTGTTCAATAAATTTTGTATTCAATAATCATTCAAATAAATTTGTATCGAATAAGAATTGATTCATTGATTAAGTTATTCATCCACTGATTTATTTTTTATTCAATGAATAAAAGGATTGGCTCATTATTCAATACATTTTTATTGAATACGAATGTATTCAGTTATTCATTGAATGATTTTTTTTTTTATTTAATGAATAATTTATTATTTTTCATTCTTCATTCATTATATTTAAACATTTAAAATGTGGTACATGGAACAACGAACTCAGATTCTTTCAAAAATCAGTAAACAAAATTACTTATATAATTTTTAATTAAAATAAAGAAAAATTGTAATGAACGTAGACATTTTTATTATAAAAGATTGTTAAAATAAATTACTTGTATTTAACGAAAAAAAATCAGTCAAATAAATTAATTTCATTCGAATAAATAACTTTCATTCAGTACAAAGTTTCATTCAATAAATCATTTTTTTTCATTCAAGAAATCATTGTTATTCAGTAGTGAAAAAAATAAAATAAAAATTTACGTTATTCATTGAATCGCTGAATAATGAATGACAAATTATTCATTATTCAGAATGAAATAACAAATTAATTCATTTATTCTGAATAACTTTTGCCTAACACTGGTACCGGGCTCCGTTATTGCTGATTGACTATTTGTAACATTATTTAGACAAATATATTAAATATTAATTATGCAGGACTATATTAACTGAATATACACGGTTATAAATCCAATGATAAAAATAATAATTTAATAAACATTAAGAAATAGCAAATATGTTCAGTAAGTCATAAATAATTATTATTTTAGGGGATGTGTTCTTCTCAGTTTCCTGGAGCAAATTCTTTCGGGGGCTATTGCCAACCGAAAGAATTGTTGTTCATATTAGTTTTTTTATTATTATTATATTTTTATGTTTCTTGTCACGGGCGTTCGTTTAAAAATTGTCGAACTATTCTCGCAGTGTCGAGCAGTACCGCTTGCTGTGCGTCTTTAATCAGTTCCTCCGAGATTTTCAAGTATTTCGTAGCTGTAACTGTGGTTTTTGGGATGAGTCCATTAGCCGATATAATAATAGCTGTTATCCTTGCGGAATCTAACTTATACAGATCTTTTAATTCTATGGCCAAGTCCTGGTATTTTCGAAGCTTCTCAGCATAAGATTTCCGAATATCCGGTTTATTGTGATGGACAGTTCGGTCCGTCAACATCGCTTCGTCCCAATACACTTTTATTGTGCCTTTCTCTAGAAGTCTTTGTGGAACGTAGCGATAATAGGGGACCTTCTTATCCAACAACCCGAATTTTTCTGCGAGAGCTTGGTGGTATATCTTGGCCACGTTGTCATGACGTTGAAGATAGTCAGATCCCGCAAGGATCTCACAGCCCGCCGTAATATGCTGGATCGACTCATACGTTTTGTTGCACAATCTACATTTATCAGAGATGCTCGTTTCTTTTAAAACATGTCGTCGGTAGGATTATTATTATTATAATTAATAATTATTATTATTATTATATTCATAATCATCTGGCATTCCAAGCGGAATATTTTAATGATATAAATTAAAAAGCAATATATTGGTAAGCGTGTAATGTAACAAACTGTCTTTTCGATCCTAATCCTAAAGTTCCTTAAATGGCGGTTTGAGTCACTGTTGGAATACTGAATGTGGCAATAATAGTCATAAATGACTGAACATACTTGTGCAATGCTTTAACTTGCGAAATCATGCAGCTGTTAGGGTGCAAATCTTTCTACAAATATATAGCAATCGACTATCTTAACTATCCTTCTGTGTGGAATTATTGGACAATGTACACATATGGGAGGTAATTTGTATTCAGCCTCATATCAAACATATACTCCACAAAAGGTCATTTGATTTTAAACATGCTTATATGGGCAGTTTGAAGTGTTAGCTCACTTTCAAATAAAATGGAAATTCCATCAAGATCTCAAGAACTAAGTCTAGATGATCTGAAAGGCAGGTGAAGTGTCTGGCTAAACTTCAACTGAAGTTCTGTGCAGGGCCGCAACATCTCAGCCGGGCCCAGGACCAGACTTCAAAGATTTCACTCGCCCCGAAAATAGGCCTATTTAGAAAATATTTTCGGGGGGGGGCTGGTAACATTTGGGGGGTATGGAATACTAACAATCCAGAACTTGGAATAGTTAGCCAACTAAAACTCTGTTACAGGGGGAAAAAATTATTTTTTCTGAACTAAGTGATGTGTGGGATTTTCGCTAAGCTCTTTTAGGGTCTTCCCGTCGTCCAGATGCTTGATTCTTTCATGGAAGATCCGGGGTCGAGTCCCGCATGTGGCGGAGAGGCGTTTTCTGCTCAACCGGTGTTTATAAGTGGGGCAACCTGTAGATTGCCCAGCGCTAATGATCTAGAAACATATACACCGTTAAAAAAAAGAAGAAAAAAAAAAAAAGGTCTGTTACAATTAGGTCGCTCAATAATCTATCAAGGTAAATATTTACTTGCACCACTTTCTACTTATCACGGCAGATAAGTAGATATTTAATTGCGTTAAATAATGTATCAGCAAAATTAACGCTACTACGTAGTTTTTTGCATGGGCGTATTTAAGGAGGAGGGGTCTGCAGCCCCCCCCCCGACATTTTGATTTGATGGTAAAAATATGTCTTAAAACCCTTAAAAATAAATTAGATCACTTAGTTCATAAAAAATATTTTGTTTTACGTGTAATAGCGTTTTAGTTTCCTAAAACTATTCGAAGTTCTAAACTGTTAGTATTCTATACCACAGAAATGGTACCAGCCCTACCCCCCGAAATTATTTCCGATATACGCCCATGGTTACCAGTAACAGCAGTGTAATCAATACAGGTTAAATTTCGTTGTCAATAATAAATGTATGTTAAAATTTATGTTTCTCATGTGTCATTTGGAAACCCCCATTATATTTGCCAGCATGACCAAGAGGTGTTCTGACTGGGGATGCTGATGGATGAGGAGGCTGTGCAAGGGTTCGTAATATTATTACCTCGGATGGACCATCACCAAGTATAGCGAAAACTCTATGGGTGACAAATTGAAATGAACCGCAATTAAAATGGTGTTTTTGTCCCTCATAGCGTAAACGCTATAGCCATCATAGTTGAAATTAACCTCAATTAAAAATAATACTATGAAATAGATACCGTACGGTAACAGCCGTACAGTTGTTATCGTCCTAGCAACGCATGCTGCCTAGGCTTGCCTGCTCTAACCAACTAAAACTTTAAACCCCTCTAAAAATACTTAAAAATTGGAATATCAAAAAGTCCTTTCTTAGCGAGTGTCTACGTTATACAGGGAGTGTCCATGCAAAATTTCAAAATTTTCTGTCGAGTGGTTTGGGCTGGGGGATGATAGGTCAGTGATTGGTATTTGACAAATATATAGTAGATTATTTTACGTAATTTTTATTATGAGCTAGTTTCTTACCCTTCCAACCATTATTATACTAAATACGATTTCACTATACACGACTTTCTAACATTTCACTTGAAGGCGGTGATTACCTAGACGCTTTCTGCCCCCCTGCCCAATGCATCTATTTTGGTTTGTTTTGTTTCCCACAATATCTCTCTCGCAGGATTTAAATATAGATTTTTTTTTTTCAAGGGGACAGAAATTAAGTCCAGTTCTCTGCAAATTATCATCTGGTTTTCAAACAAACAACCACCCCTAATAGATTCACCATCCCGATGCTTAGATTCATAATAAATGTCTCTCATCAGCTCTGCATATTAAATATGTAGCGAATTTCGTTGCAAGGAAACGAAAGTTACGTCCACTTTAGAGACATTGGTATATTAGGGGTGGGTTGGGGGTGGGGTTCAGGTAAACTGCCACTTTTTAAAGAACTGATTTTGCTGATTAGTAAACTTATTCAATTGTTTGGTTTGGGAATTTGTTAACTGAGTTTCTTGTATAAAGAACGGGTACTTAGGTATTAGCTTCACCAGGTTAGAGAAGTGGTTCTCGTTCAGTGATCTGGATCATGAAATGAGAACTCAGTTGAAGTTGTGGCAATATGGCGACGGAAAGACCATTTATTAATATTATCAACGAATTGGATTGACTAGAGTTTCGATGCAACCTCGAGCGAGCGTAGGGAGTGGAAACACAATTATGGAATTAACACAAGTTCTACTGGTTTCCTAGGTTATATAACATTAGCACTTATGTTGATGGCATAATTGCTCTGCGTATCCGCTCGCTCAAGGTTATATCGGAACTCTAGTCAATCCAACTCGTTGATAATGTAGATAACTGGGTTTTCGGTGGGAAATGGGCCGATATGCTAGTTAAGAAACGTTAGGAAAGGTTAGTTTGGTAACCTTTCCAACTGTCTGAATGGCATCTTTTTCAGTCGTAGGTAAATCCCAAAGATGCTATTAAAACTCCTAAGGGCAAAAGGTCTAAAAGTGGGAACAAAGCTAAAAAAAAGAAACAGGTAATTTAAAATGAATTTAACAGCTGTTATATTTTTTAATCAATTTAATTTATTTTATTCCCTAATTAATTATGACTATACTCCAGTGGAACATAAATGGCTTAAAAACGCATTTAAATGATTTAAAGTGCCTGTTGCGACATAAACCATTACAGATAATAGGACTCCAAGAAACACATCTAGTACCAGGTAAAAGCGTTAGCATACATAATTATTCCGTTTACAGAAATGACTATTGTTTGGGAGGTAAAGCATGTGGGGGAGTTGCTGTGATTGTTAAAGACAACACATACAGCGAACCCATTCGTTTATTGACAATATTACAAGCTGTAGCTGTCTCGGTGTACCTTCCTTTCCGTCTCACGGTTTGTTCTCTGTATCTTCCACCAAGTGAACCTATTGATGTACATACGATTCATGACTTACTGACCCAACTTCCAACGCCCTTTTTATTACTTTCTGATGCCAACGCTCTCAGTACTATGTGGAACTCATCAATTACAAACAACCGTGGACGAATTTTACAAAATATATTTGAAGGATTGGACTTACTCACTCTCAACACGAACTTACCGACCCATCTATGCCCACGGACAGGTACTTATTCAAATATTGACATATCTGTTTGCTCCTCTTCAGTTTATACTCGATTCGAGTGGGAAGTGAGCGACGACACCTACTCGAGTGATCATTTTCCTATATTCCTGACACTAACTTCACAACCACCGATATTCCAAACTCAGACTAGATATAATACAAAGAAAGCTGACTGGACCAAATTTCAAGACCACATTATAACCACACAGAACTTACAACACACATACTCAGTGAACGAATTAACAGAATTAATATTAGACGCAGCTGAACATAGTATACCTAAAACCACAACTAAATACGCAAAAACTCCGGTTCCTTGGTGGAATAATGACTGTAGAATGGCCATCAGAGAAAGGAAAAAGGCACTTCAATATTTTTGCAGGCATCCGTCTGATGAAGCCCTTATTGATTACAAGAAAAAGAGGGCCAAGGCTAAGTGGGTGATAAAAACTGCCAAAAGAAATTCCTGGATAGATTTCGTTTCTCAATTAAATTCTAACAGTGCGCCAAGCGATGCATGGGCAGTTGTAAACAAAATAATTCATAAAAAATACAAACAACCCATAACTGGACTCCAAAACGACGACATAATCATAACTGACCAAAAAGATTTATCTAACCTATTAGGGACTTACTTCAAAAAATGTTTTAGTGACGAAAACTTCAACAAAGAATTTCAGGAACATAAAAGAAAAGTAGAATCTGATACATTAAGAGACCAAACTGAAAACGATACGACTTTGAACGACTCTGTAACATTAAACGAACTTAACTTTGCAATAAAGAAATCACGTACAACTTCACCCGGACCGGACAGAATAACATACGACATGATACAACACTTACCACCCACTACTCTTCCCCTTCTTCTGAATGCATTCAATGAGGTGTTTGAAGCAGGAATCTATCCTCACTCGTGGAACGAATCTATCATAGTTCCGATTTTGAAACCAGGCAAGGATAAGAAAATCGAATCCAGTTATCGTCCAGTTTCTTTAACCAGTTGTTTGTGCAAAACCCTGGAGAGAATATTAAATCATAGGTTAACATGGTACCTAGAAAAAAATAATCTTCTTTCTGGCTATCAATGTGGGTTTAGAACAGGGCACTCCACAATGCATCATATTTTAAGGCTAGAAAATGACATTTTAGAGGCTTTTGACAATAAGCAGTCATTAATAGCAGTTTCCCTCGATATCGAAAAAGCGTTTGATAGTGTTTGGAGGCGGCTCATATTGCTGCAATTGCTAAAATGGAATATTGGTGGAAACATTTTTAATTTTGTCAAAAATTATCTAAGTAACAGACGGTTCCGAGTGAGAATAGGTTCTACTTTATCGGACGAATTCCTGCAGGAAAATGGAGTGCCACAGGGAGGTGTCCTCAGCACAACGCTTTTTAATATTGCAATAAATGGTATGATTGAATGCATACCTCAAACAATATCATACTGTATATATGCTGACGACCTGCTTTTGTACACAATGTCCACCAAAACAAGACAAGAAGAAACTACCTTACAGACAACATTGGACTCACTTGAAAATTGGGGAAAACTTGGAGGATTTCGTTTCTCCCAAACCAAAACAAAATGTATCTTATTTTCCAAGAAACGATTAAAACCTAACCCATCGATCACCTTAGCCGGAAGAGACGTAACAAAGACTGACATGACACAATTTCTAGGCATGACTTTTGACGCGAAACTTACGTGGGTACCCCATATAAAAGCTATTCTCAATAAATGCAAAAAATCACTGAATCTATTGAGGATCTTAGCCAACACGAAGTGGGGTGCTGACAGATGTTCTATGCTGACATTTTATAGAGCTTACACGAGATCAATCCTTGATTACGGATGTACAGCATATTCATCGGCCAGTCCAACTGCCCTCAAACAATTGGACACAATACACAACACCGGTATACGACTAGCAACAGGTGCATTTAGATCAAGCCCATGCAAAAGCCTATATGTTGAAGCTAATGAACCTCCACTAGAGTATAGACGTCAACTCCTCTCCTTAAAGCAATTCATAAATCTCAAAGCCCTCAATAAGCCTTGTATAAAATCTATAATTGACGATAACGTAAGGCCTTATCGAGCCAAGCAAGAGCCTTTGAATAAAAGAATTTTGAACTATTCACGTAACTCAACTATTCTTCAAATACCATTGTTTTGTAATGAGCTCATTCTACACCCGCCTTGGAGAATTCATCAATTTAGTATAATTAAAAAATTATCGAAATATAAGAAACACAATCCCACATCAACTCATTTTTACAAATATCATTTTTACAAAATAGTATCTGAGAATCCTAAAGCCCTCTACATTTTCACTGACGGATCCAAAACACTACACGGGACAGCATCTGCAGCACTCATTGACAACACAACATACCACTCAAAATTACCAAATGACACTAGCACATTCACAGCAGAACTTAACGGAATTATTTTGGCCCTTTCAAATAATCGACATACTAACAGACACTGCATTATTTTTACAGATTCTCTCAGCTCACTTCATTCCCTATCTGACATGTACAGTACACATCCATTGATTACACAAATACTATCACAACTTTACGATCTACAGGACAGAAACATTCATGTAATTTTTGTATGGATACCTGGACATGACGACATACCAAGAAGTACGGACGTAGACAATGAAGCAAAATTAGCTACAAGACGAACAACTGAAGACATTAATCAGATGACTAGACATGACATAAACAATTTAATAAAAATACACATAATGAACAAGTGGCAAACTGACTGGACATACACACAAGACAACAAGTTACGAGAGATTAAGCCGACAATAGGAGCCTGGAGTTCCAGCATTCGGAACTCGAGGCGAGAAGAAGTCGTGCTTACTAGACTAAGAATTGGAAATTCACACTTGACACATTCGTATTTGATGACAAGACAGGACAAACCGTTTTGTACACTTTGCAACGTTCCTTTAACAATCAAACACATACTTACAGACTGCAGGGAAAGACAAGACATTGACTTACCTACAGACTTACAAGAATTGCTTAAACAGGACAGTACACACATTGATAATATTCTAAAATATTTAAAAAATAAAAATAAGATCCAACGTTTTTAGAAATCCTCCCTATAAATAATTTATTTTATATTTATTTATATATATATTTTTTTTTTATAATTTATTTACCTTTATAATTATTATTTTATTTTGTTTTCTTAAACAATGATAAATCTTTTCAGCTACTATAGTATCTTTTTGTAATTGTCTTTTTCATTTAGCTTTGTATTTCAACATTTAGCTTTGTTCGCACATTGAATTTAAGAGTAAATAGCCTTTGTTGTGTACTCTAAATAAATAAATAAAATCCCAAAGACTCATTTTCCTAGCCGAAGGAGAACAGCTCAACGGACAAGAACTCAAACAAGAAAGAATGAATAGAACTTGCGTAAAAAACCCAAATCTAAATGTGATTCGCGTTGAAAACAGTAAGTGGACAAAACGTTCATGGGCGTATATATGGAGGGGGCTGCAGCCCCTCCCGAAATTTTGATTTGATTGTAAAAACTTGTCGTAAAACCCTTAAAAATAAATTAAATAAGATCACTTAGTTCATAAAACATATTTTATTTTACGTGTAATAGCGTTTTAGTTGCCTAAAACTATTCCAAGCTCTAAATTTTTAGTATTCCATACCCCGGAAATGGTCTCAGCCCCCCCCCCGAAATTTTCCCAGCCCCTCCCGAAATTATTTTCTATATACGCCCATGAAAACGTTTACTAGAAAGAACAGCCAACGTTTACTAGAAAGAATTGCCTGCGCTAATGATCCAGATACCCGAACGAGACCCACTTCTCTAACCTCGTGAAGCAAATACATAAATACCAAAGAAAATAAATTATATAAATTTTATCGAGGGATATTTTCTGTGCCTAATAGATAGGATCAATGTAGATTTGATTAATTTTTTGTTCAAATATTCTCCCAGCCTCAATAAGTTCGGAATGTGTAAAAAAAATAAAAAGATAAGTCACAGTGTGTTATCAAAATAAAGTCCTGAATGAACACTGAAAGCCCTTAAGATCTCATGGAGTAAGACAAGAAGCGGATGCTGTGTGTGTGCTGTAGGAATATCGATGAAGATGGCATTAATTCCACAGCAGTCCACTTGTAATGGCTCTTCCTCGAACGAGGTGATTCATACCTCCTTGCCTGTACATATAGACACTCTTTCTCTACCTCTTTGGATGGAGCCTACGTCAACAGCATTCTCTCAGCTTTTATTGTTTCTTTATAGTTGTCTTGTTAGTCATTCTTTCCGAGATTAATATTTCTTGGAAGATTAATATATTTGGACTTTTGAAAATTCTATAGGGTCTTTTTGCGAAGACCACATCCAGTTACTTTTGAAGTAGCAGTAGTGATTGTATCAGTGATTCAGCGCATGCGCATATCTCCTTTGCCTATTGGAGGATTCCGATGACCAATTGCTTTGGTTCTTGTTGGGAGTAAAGTAACCTTCAACAGTGAATTAGCTTTTGTGTATGAAAAAGCTCTGTTTATGTTAGTGAGAAAAATGAGTCTTTTACAATTAGTTCGCGATGTTCCTGACAAAGAAAAAGGGTTTGGTTTCTTACTCGGAAAAATTAATGGAATCCTATTAATTTTAGCGAGTTGGATAGACTAGAGTCGGTAAAATTAATGTAATTCTATTAATTGCGAGTTGGATTGAATAGGGTTTTGATATCTTCTTGAGCGAGCGGAAACGCATAGCATGTAATACCTAATAAATGTAAAATATCCAAAAAAGAGAGAGAAAACGATTAAAATATGTTTGTTCACAAATAACTTGTTTGTTATCCTTCATAACCTGCAAAACAGTCAACTTTAATGCTTAATAACTTATTTCATAGTTGAGAGAATTGATTTTGATCATATTAACCTTTTTATTAATAAATATTGCTTGCCATTATCTAATATGAATTATAACCGTAGATAACGAGTCAAGAAGTAGTAGATAACCAGCAAAGAACCTATAAGCTAATCAGTAAGCTTATCAGCGAGTACGAGTAACTGTTATAAATCACTACTGCTACTTCAAAAGTAACTGGATGTGGTCTTCGCAAAAAGACCCATTCTATATTATATATTACTAGCTGTTACCCGGTGTGCAATGCTACACCTACTTTATATTAAATATCTGTAGCCGGGCTTATCATGCTACACATGCTTCATATTAAATAGTTGTAACCCAGCTTCCATGGTACGCCTACTTTATATTATATATTTTAAAAAATTAATGATTATATTATATTTGTCCAAATTATGAGAATATAAGATAATAAATTGAGAACTCGGCTGAAAAATTTATTTTCCATTTTTTTAAGAGAAAGTGGGGTGGAAAATAAATTAATCCTTATTTTTTAAAAAGTACCCTTATTTTAAAAAGTACCCTTACTTTTAAAATGGTATTACAATTAAATGATTCCAAATAATTTAATTGCAATACCGTTTTAAACAAAATCCAAACCAAACTCCCTGTGTTTAATTTTTTTAAAGAAAAAAAAATATGTGGTCCATAAATAAATATTCATAAAAAATAGCAATACAAATGAGGCATTTAATTAAGGTTATGATTAGTTATAAGTTGTAATAACCTACAACTGAAACTATACTCTTTATTTTCATTGATTTTTTTTTAAATATAATATTTATTTATTTTAAGGGCTTCGCATCTAAAGCTAAAACCTCAACCTTGCGCAAATATAATATTAATATGTTATATTGTTTACCTGTTCATGTAATAATCCGTAACTGAGTTTTTTTTATGAATGAAAAAGTAGGTAAGTCGTGCAGGGTGTATGTTATTTATGCCAAAAGGAAAGTTTTAAAAACATAGTTTGTTAATAGGCCTTTCTATTAAAGCTTCTGTTTCAAATTTTATGGTTCATGGGCTCTTCTATAAGGATAGTCCTTCTATCATAGGAAATAGGGGCCTCTAAGAATAAAAACAAATTTAAGATATTTTTCTTGCAGTTATGGACAACAATGAATTAAAGGTATTTGGGAATTTCAATAACGACATTGACTTGGCGAGCAACAATATTTTTACCAGAATTGCAACCGTATTTAAACATTTAGTCCAAGAGCTGGTAACACACTTTTCAAGTGTTTTATGTGCCTTGAAATTGTGCTATAGTGGGTCTCTAGTGTAGATAAAAAGTTAAGTATGTGGTTGCTGGACATACCTTGAAACACCAGGTACTGCGCATGGTAATCAGTAACAAACTATGGGCCAAAAATAGTGTTTTATTCAGAAGCCATAATTCTTTAATGTAAAATTTAGGCAATTCTATAATGAATAATATATAAGGTAGACACTTTTAAGTGGGATACATATAAAAACAAAACTGAAGTGGGTTTTTTGTAATATTAAATGAAGTCTCTTCTTCACACTGCTATTTAAACACCATAATTGAAAATAATTACAAAAGGGCAGACACTTTTTGTGAGGTTTAGTAATCAGCAGACATGAAAATAAATTCAGCCGATGATAGACTGCAATGCAGTGCGTGTAACCGTAAGAGTGAGAGAGCACCAATCATCTGGACAGGACAGTTGTGGCTGTTCTAGAAATAAAGCAACTTGCCTTAATTATACATTAAAGATTGTTGGCTTCTGAATAAAATACCATTTTAGTGACATATTTTTTTAACACCTTTCCCCTATGTGCAGTACCTGGTGTTCCAAGGTATGTCCAGGATACACATATATGCCTTACCTATCCACGACATGCAATACACCAAAATTCCAAGGTGCATAAAACACTTCATGAAATGTGCGTTACCAGCTATCCGACTAAATGGTGACAGTCAGAGGATATAACTATCCCAGACAAAAGGAAGCATATGGCAAAATATAATGATTAAATTATTATGGATATTAAATTAATAAAAAATTGCATGGAAAATTTAATTACTTATTCATTTATTAGAACACCACAATTCACGTGACTTCCTCTTCTTATAAAAATAATATTTTAATACATTAATTTATCTGCAAAAAAATAGCATGCAAAAGAAATATTATAAGAAGAATAACTTTATTAAAAAAAAAATTAAAGTGAGGCTGCCCAAGTTAATAGGGTTGCTAAACCATACAGCTCTTATAATAATAAAATAATGTTTCAAAATGTGGTGAAAATTAATTCATTTATTTACATTCATTTGTATGATTATAAACATTTATATAATTTATTATGTACATCTATCTATATGCGAATAAAACAATAAGTTAAATATAACAACATTTAATATAATATTATAATAATATTTGCATATGTATGTGAGAGAATTAATTTCAAGTTCATAAATTTAGGTCCTTTACAAAATGACATTGTTCACAAAGGAGTTTTTAATGCTTAAAAAAATCTTTATGTTTAAAACAAAATGTTCTATCTTTTTGGAACTTTAAACTTCACTTAAAGCTACATATTCTGCATATGGAGACTCTTCTGTACCATCTTTTTTCTTTCTCGATTTCCAGTATAATACATTACCAAATAACCTAATAAGAAAACCAGTGGTGGATTTTCCTTCTAAATGATCATTTAAATATAGTCTCTACATCCATCTGTTCAACATTTAGACCCATTTGATATCTTCAACTTCCTTATTTCAACAAAATCTCAAGCATTATTTTGTTTCAAACTATCTATTTCTCTATCCCAAAAATCACAATCGCTTGAACTTTATCAGATTCGCCCTCAGCCAATCCAATACAGCTTATGTTTTCTTGGATAACATCAACATGCCTAGCGACAATGATTTTATTATTCAAAAGTACTTTATATCCCACTTCACTATACTCGATTAAAATGCACATATTCACCTTTTTATCCCATTTAGAAGTTATTATTTGTTCTGGTTTCCTAACAAAATTTTTACTACCATATAAATTAAAGTTAGAAGCATCTGGTTTCTTTCCAAAACAGATTTCATAGGGTATTTTATTGTCAATGGTGTTAGCTAAAGAGGGATTTTTCAAATAAGTTGCGGCACATACCATTTCTGGCCAACATTTTTTTCTACAATATCTTCTGCCAGTAAGCAATGAGATATATTCATAATTGTTCTAGTAAATCACACCGTTTAACTCATGAATTCATGGGGCTGGGATTAATTTTGATACCCTTTTTTTTGGTAGTCATAATTCTTACTATTTAATATTCCTTACCAATGTCACACCTCATAATACCAATTTCCTAAGTTTTCAACCTCATTTACTTATTGAACAAAGGAATGAAAAACTTCTGTTTTAGGTTTAATAGTTTAAATCCTAGCAATCTTACTATTTATTTATTTATACATCAGTGAGACCGCGACAGAGGGAATTCATCACTAAACACTTAAATAACAATAAACAATACTGAACAATTATGAAGAAATTAACATGAGGGCAATCTTACTATAATCATCTATAAATGAAACAAAATATTTTTCACCTTTGAGACACATAGTTAAAAAAAGGTCCACATCAGTGTAAACAATTCCAAAATACTTTTAGCCTTGTTCTTATTGTTTTCCAAAGGGACACGGTCCATTTTACAATACAAGTTTTATAAATTTATAACATGTCCAGATAAACTGATTGTTTCATTTCAGTTGTTTGAATTTAATTTTTTTAACATAATCTGAAGTTTCTATGTACAATTTACTATGCTGTTGATTCCTTTAGGTATAATCTATCAAATTTCGGAATTATGTCTTAGGCTGTTGTCAAATCACAAAGAAATTCAAACTGTTTATTTGATCTTGCTGATCCCAATCTTCACCAACTTTGGTCTCCTTTGCCTTTTCAATGACATTTACACACCTCATCAGTTTAAAAAAAAAAGTTGTGTTTTTCCACATACTAAAACCCTCTCCATCAAATACCAGTACAAACATATTCATTTAACAGAAAAGCGAGTGAGAGATTATTCAACCGAATACTATAACCGACATTGCAACCTTCCTTTACTAAAGAGAAAAAACTACCTCTCAACAAAAGTATTGAAATTATTATAGTTCTGAATAGAAACATGACCACTTAATTATATTATATTAGTCCAAATTATGATTAGATAAACACAGCACATTTTTATGATATACTTATTTATACGATATTAGTCTATATTCTGGTTAGAGCAGTGTTCCCCTAGGCAATCAAATGAAAATTGATTTGATATGAAGAAAACTGATCTGATATTAAGGAAATTAATCTTAAAAAATATGATATTTTATTATATGATATCTTATATGATATTTGTCCAAACTCTGAGAATATAAACCTACTATTTAGATAAACAAACAAAGGTTTTTTTATTGCACTTCTTCTTAGAAGGAGGGGCAACACTGGAAAGAAAATGCCGATTTCTGACTATAAACTCTTCTGTATATGACAGTTTCGAACTCGTTACTTCCAAACTATGAATCCTAGAAGATTTTGAGCTAGCCTACGAGATTTCCCGGATCAAGACGTATCTATGTGCGAAGTTTGGTCAATATTAGTCAAACGGTGTGGATTTGTATAAGGAACAAACAAACAGAAAAACAGACATGTGATTTTTATATATATAGATAATAATAGTATTCGTAATCTTACGATAATTGTAATTTATTAAAATGTTTAATGTTTGTCAGTACTTAGCCAATGCTAAGGTTGAAAACAATTTAATCTATAACGTTGCATATTCTAAAATTCGCGGGAATGATTTCCTGTGTTATAACTTTATCAATGGGAGGTTTAAGTAGTTTTCATTCTTAGCTTTGGGTAAGTATTGATAAATATAACACTATCTCCGTTCCCTTTTAATTACCTTTTTATTTTCCTCAAAGATTTGAATTAATATCAACCTAGAAAATTATACTATTTTACGATAGCGTCCCTAAACCTCCGAAAATATTTTCTGGAATCTTAAAAATGTAAGATATTATAGGCCCAAACTATGGCATATCTTATTGCTTCATTACTTTTATATTATTACACCATATCTTATGGTTATAATACTTTTATATTATTACACCCCTTTGTATAGGACAATGCCCTAAAAGCAAAGAATGTAAATCTTCTATATATATATATCACGTGTCTGTCTGTTTGTTCCTTATACAAATCCACACCGTTTGATCAATTTTGACCAAACTTGGCACACAGGTAGGTCTTGACCCGGGAAGTCTCGTAGGCTAGGTCAAAAAAGTCTACCAGTTGTCTGTCTGTATGTTTGTTCCTTACACAAATCCACACCGTTCGACCGATTTTAACCAAACTTGGCACACAGGTAGATCTTGATCCGGGGAGTGTCGTAGGGCAAGTCAAAAATGTGTACCACCTGTCTGCCTGTATGCTTGTTCCTTATACAAATCCAAACTGTTTGACCTATTTTGATCAATCTTGGCACAGAGGTAGGTTTTGATACGGGGAGAGTCGTACGCTAAGTCAGCTGTCAGGCGATATGTTTGTTCCTTAAACAAATCCTCACCGTTTGACAGTATTTGACCAAACTTGGCACACATGTAGTTCTTGATCCGTGGAGTGTCATAGGTTAGGTTAAAATCGTCTAGGACTAAAAGTTCTAAGGTCACGGGTTCGAAACTGTGAACCCGAACAGTTACAGGTTTGTGATATTAGATTTTAATATTACTTATTTGGTTTCTAATTCATTTGGGCTCTTCTAGATGCAGAAAGTAGGTGTAGCATGGCACACTGGGCAACAGCTAGTAAATAAATAAAACTACCTTCCTTGCCTGACCTCTCATCAAAACCTTCCCTGGTCCTAAAAGAGGCATAATCAGTTTTCATAGTGTTCCATGTAAAATGTAGTGCAGTTAATTTACTATAGTATCAATCTGGACATAAAGAAGACAATATCTTGTTGAACTGCTGCTCAAATTCTTCCTATTGGCCCAATTATTTCCTTTCAGGCCTCGAAGTGTTTTTGTAGCAGGTAATCCGGAGTTTTTTTTGTTTCATACTTTATATATATATATATATATATATATATATATATATATATATATATATATATATATATATATATATATATACATAAATAATTAAAAGTTTGAAACAAAAAAAATTCCGGGTTACCTGGTAATAAAGCTGGCTTAAAAACACTAGGCCTTACAAAAAATCTTGCTCTGCGCCTTGCCGAGATTGCTTCATACTAAATTAAGAAACATACTCCCAACGTTATCCTTTACTAAAGAACCCCTTACTTGAACTGGAGATGTATTATTCAAATTGCTTTTTGTTGTGCCTTTTGTGGACACGTGCGATGATGAATGTTCCGTGGGAATGTAATATGGATATTTTCAAGAGTTTAATAAGAAGAGAGGAAAGCTCACGGGCTTGTGATGTATGGCTTGCCAGGTTTTGGGATTAATATATTTTCTCTCAGTACAACGCGACTGTTCAAAAAGCCCGACTCACAGGAACTTAGCGTGTTTTCATATTTTTGTGTGGTTCGACTTGTAAAACTTGAATTGGTTGAAACATTCCTAGGGTATAACACAAAGTAATAATTATCTTGCGGATGGTAGTCAATAGTTTAAGTATAAATAATGAACAACAAATAATAACCTCAACACAAAACTATTTGTTGGTAGCGAAGCTATTCACAAACTAATAACGTCGTATTATGTTCCAATAATCCAACATATTTTTCTGTAATGCGTATGTACATTTTATTCATTTCTGGTCCTTGAAATGCTGACACAACTTTCGGGGCGTCAAAATAGACCGATTTTGATTAAAGAAAAGAAAATAATTGAATGAAATGAAAGGTCAAGTTAAACATTTGGAAATGTTTACTATTTAAAAAATATTATTAATTTATTTCATCATTTATTATTAGTATTCGTTAAAAAAAAAATCGTTACTTGTATGGTAAATTTAATCCCTTCTCAAGAAGCCACATAGAAAAATATAGTCTTTATGAATCATGAGGTGGCTAAGCATTTACTATAGTCGGCCCGCAAACAAAAGAACTAGACTGGACGTGGTTGGATGGGAGCTAGACCTTCCCTCATATGGGCTGGGTGCAGCGCGTGTGCACTACCTTTATATGCTAGACTTGAATGACCTAGGACTCCTCCAAGAGTTTTCTCCATTCATTTTGACCGGATAAGAATATTCTACAAAAGTAGACAACCATGCCATTTAGATCTCGCTTGGACTACATCTAGCCATCGGAGTCGGGGTATTCCTCTTTTTCTGGCCTTTAACC
Source organism: Gonocerus acuteangulatus (assembly GCA_946811695.1). Lineage (NCBI taxonomy): Eukaryota > Metazoa > Arthropoda > Insecta > Hemiptera > Coreidae > Gonocerus > Gonocerus acuteangulatus. Next base: position 24,257,488 of record OX328128.1, read on the forward strand.
ACCTGGTTTTGGCACAGAGTAGCTTTTTGGCTATTCTAGAAATGCTCCAACCACCTTAATCGGCATCGGTTTTTACAAAGATGTCAGCTTCACCATAGAGATCTTTCAGCTCTTTCAATTTTTTCATCTGTCTCCAACTTAGACTGTCCGAAAATCTGCAGAAGATGATTTTTTTCCCCGTCACTCAAATGTTTTTTCCTTCAGTAAAACCCACCTGCAAGACTCTAACCTTTTAACGACTACACTATAAGTCTAATAAGCTAAAATCTTCAGTGCACTAAGAGTTCTGTACTCAGGCCTATCTGAATATGATTTGTACAACCTTGAATTGACTTCAACGTTAATAAATTAGACCTTTTCACAAATTGTACTACTTAGCATCAACATCTATGTTCCTTTGAACTAGGCGACAAGACATCACTATTAAAACCGGGCGCATATGATACTAGAGTGCCTGTCGGTTGTGCCAAATAAATAAGTAATGGATAGTTGTAAGGTTTTATTTACGCTCTGTAAACGAGCGTAGGATAAATACGGAACGCTTTGCTCTATTAGCCTTGGAGACCAGTTTAAAACATGCAATCAAAAGCTCATGGAATATCTTTTAGGGCAACTTCTCTCTAAGTGGCGGCACCTCAAATAGCAGAAGTTAGCTGGCTACTTAGCTGAAAGCTACCAGACGATAGTTAGATGATATCAGGAGCGAAGGATCAGACGTTGGCATAATGACGGTGTAGGTTTTGGGTCGTAGCTCGCCCGTTAGACTAGTCGGGGAGATTGGTCTGTAGTGGTTCAGCAGAACCGGTATAATATTTATAGCAGACGGAACTATATATATTTGCGGACAGATATTACTGTTCAGTTTGATGTCGGCACTGACCTACAAGCATGTTAAACTCGTTTTTTGGTCGAATCTCGTATCTGGATACCTGGTCCGCAACGCGTGCTTTATTAAATTTGGACATAACAATGTCACGTGGTTTGGGAGTCTCCAAATTTTGAGTCACGGGTGGCGCAAAAGAGTGACGGAAGTGGCGTCATTCTCGGCTGACCGGAAATTGAATTTGGCAGGCAATTATGGCGGAAATGAAATTCGTAATTTTGCGGGAATTTATATTGACGTTAAAATTTCTTCTTGGGAGTCTCCAAATTTTGAGCTACGAGTGATGGTGGTACTACATCATTAACATTATAATGATGTAGTAGCACGATCAGTTATGTTACTGAAAATTGCCCGCCCAGGACGATAACTGGTCAGCTGTTACCGTATTGTATCTATTTAGGCATATTATTTTTATTTGCAGTTCATTTCAACTAAGATGATAGACCTTGAATTACTAGAAATAAACTGTGATTTTGTCCCTCATAGAGTTTACACTATACCTGGTTATGGTCTATCCGAGGTAATTATATCCCGAACCCTTGCACAGCCTCCTCACCCATCAGCATCCCCAGTTAGAACACTTCTTGGTAATGCTCGAAAATATAATGGTTGTTTCCTAATGACACCTTGGAAACATATTTTTTTTTAAATTTTAACGTCCGTTTATTCTTGACAACGAATTTTAACCTGTACTGGTTAAACTCCTGTTACTGGTAGCCTATAGATAACGGGTTATCTATAGGTTGTCTGTTTGTTGACACTGGTCCGGAACGCCCCAGTAGTCAGAAACATTATACGTTGATTAATTATAAATTGTTGAATATCATATAGTATGACGGAAACCAATTATTTTTATGATACATTATTTAACTCAATAATGTAACTACTACCAGCAGAGACTTCTAAATGTGTTAGTCAATATATTGAACCCTGAGAAGAACACTAACTAACACGGAGAACCCGAATTAAGCCTGGCCAATTGACACGTTAATACCTTTTAATTGACATGTTTACATCGGCTGTCTTGCCTTTATAGACAGCGAACTAACATCCTTTTCTCTTTTTTCAATCAATCTACCTTTCACTCTTGTCTTGGTCGTTTCTCTTTGTATATTTACCTAACTTTGTTTATCGACCTTAATGGAGTCACAAGAAAATATAAAAAGAAATAAAATAAAATAATAAATTAAAGAAAAGAACAAGTTTGACCTTTCAGTATCTGTTATTTTATGATTTATTGCATTTTATTCATTTACTGTTAATGACGAGATAAAAACTGTTAAAAACGTGATTTCCCTTCTAAGAGAAATAATTTTGATCATAAATTTGTCATGTGGGAAGTAAATAAATAAGAACCAGTTATTCATTTCTCGTAAGAAACTGTGAAATCTGGGTTATCTATAGGTAACCACCCTTTTCTAGCCAGGATAGGGCTGATGTCTTTTTTCTAAAGAAATGCCACTACCCCTCCAAAAAATATAGATTTATGTATACATAGCGTGTGTATTTATTATATATATATATATATATATATATATATATATATATATATATGTATGTATGTATGTATATATATATATATATATATATATATGTATGTATGTATGTATATATATATATATATATATATATATATATATATATATATATATATACATATATAAATTAAATAAAACATACACTATGTATACATATATAAGATTACATAACACCAAGGAAAATATAAAACTAAATATATACGGCAGTAGCTGCGCAAACTAAGAACACTTCTAAGCAATGAGAAAGATAGATATGGAGTTTGACGCTCTACTACTAGGTTATTTTCTCCTTCCAATATATTGGTTAGAAAAGGTTTGGGCTCTGTTTTATAAATGTTTGACTTAAGTATTTAATTAAATTTTGAGACTATATTACTAATACTGTACTATTGTATAAAATAATTAATTAAAGATTATTATAATTATTGTCTTAAAATCTAATATGGCAATTATAATTTAAACTAAGACTAATTATAATCTTTTCTTAAATTTAGAAAATTAATGTATTTTAAGACTTATAAATTAAAGTAGTTATCGTCTTTAATTAAGACAATTATAATAAAGTAAGATTAATTACAATCTTTTCTTAATCTTAGGATGAGATTTTAATAATTATTTTGTTATTAATATTATTTATTAAATAATTGTTTTTTTTTTTTAATTTATTTAAATATTATTTTTTTAATTAATCCATTTTTTTATTCATTTTTTTCATATATTTTGGAGGAGGTTTACATCCTTAAGGAATGACATTAGGAGGGGGATTATTTTGGTTGAATCACAGAGTACTTCCTTTAATGATAGCGGCGGATTGTGGTTTTTAACAGATTTTCGTAGCGGAGGTATTCTTCAAATCTATGGACTACGGTTATTTGTTTGTTACATTGGTTGCATTTTGGAGGATCTTCTTTTGTAATAAGGTGAGAATGGGTTAAGCGTGTGTCCCCGATTCGTAAACGGCTTAGTGCTGTTTCATGTCTTCTTTTTTCTTGATATGCTGTTTTCCATGTTTTTGGAGTGGGTTTGATAGTTTGATATTGTTGACCTCTGACCACATTCTTGTCCATTCATCTGACAAGAATGTTATTGTTGACCTCTGACCACATTCTTGTCCATTCATCTGACAAGAATGTTATTGTTGACCTCTGACTACATTCTTGTCCATTCATCTGACAAGAATGTTATTGTTGACCTCTGACTACATTCTTGTCCATTCAGCTTCCACCTAGATATAAATCGTTTTGATAGATTATATTTGCTTTAACCATCTGACTTAATTATTTAAAAATAAATACATAAACGTTCATTTTTTAATATATGTGTAGAACGACATAAAAACATTAAGGTTTGAAATTTAGGAGGATACGGTTTCTTAACTTGGGTTCGACAGGTGCGTTGTTCAGGAACATGAATCAAGTTAAGGAGCACCAATATTTAATCTGCGTAATGGGACATAAACAGCTGCATCAATTGTTTTTTTTTTATTATGGCTTCATTATATGATGGACTCCCTTAGTATATGAACCTACTGAAGGAAAATAGAAAGGTTCACGTATTATATTTTCTTGAGTACTTTCAATTGTTGCTGGAAAAATGCAAATAATTACCTACAAAAAAAGTTTGGGTAAAACTGAAGGAGTGCGTCCTCAGCACCGATTTTCTTCAAAGTTTGCACAATAACGTATTTTGAAACACGAATCCGTTGAAAAAAAAAGTTGCTCTCAACTAGGAAAGAAGTTATTAAGCACTAAAGTTCACTGTTATGGAGGTTATAAAAGACGGGGTAAACAGCTTATATGTAAACACGCGCATGCGCAATAGTCCTTAATGACGAAGTGTAATTGAAATTTTTTTTGACTCACCTGTGGTAGCTGACTTGGTCGTAAACTGTCGCTTTTGGGCATACGTGCTATGGGTTTCCGCTCGCTCAAGAAGATATCAAAACCCCTAGTCAATCCAACTCGTAGAAATCAAAAGAAAGAATTCTACTCCCAAAAGTCGTCCAAGGCATTCTTCTAATCCTCCTAGACATCTTCAGAAGCGATGTTCGGTGGATATAAGTCCGCAATCGCACCGAAAAAATCATTTATGCGCTCTTCATATTTATAGGCACGTTTAAAGAGAAATTCCAAAGTAGTTTCATTTAATTTCAACTGTTGCCCACATTTTCCACAATCGAGAGAATTACTCAAAACTTTGTTTTGTATTAAAAATTTGAATAATTCTTCTCGATTGTGGATAAGAATTATGAAGTCGTGTAACTTCATTTTTATTCAACACTTTCTACAAAAAACTGTACTAACGATAACAATAACAAGCTAATTACAGCTTAGAGGGAATTAGAGAAGCTTAGAAGGAACAAATCATAAAGGCATTAGCTAATTATTAAGGGATTTCTGTTATATAATACTTTTCAGGAGCGAAACAAGAAATTTGAAGAATTTTTCAGTGTTGGTAAATTTTAATAATAGATAGTTAATTTCACTTCTTCATTAAGGACTATTGCGCATGCGCGAGTTTACAAGTACGTTGTTTATGCGATCGTTTGTAACCTTCATAACAGTGAACTTCTTTTTTAAATAACTTCTTTCCTAGTTGAGAGCAACTTTTTTTTTTTTTCAATCGGTGCTGAGGACACTCTCCTTCAGATTTACCAAAGTTTGGGGAATACTGAAGCTTAGCCTCCTCGGAACTGATTATTTTCAAACTTTGTACTATAACGTATTTTCATACACTAAACACGAATCCGTTAAAAAAAAAAGTCGCTCTCAACTGGGAAAGATGTTTCCCCTCAAGAAGATATCAAAACTCTAGTCTATCCAACTCGGTAAAATTAATAGAATTATATTAATTTTATCGAGTTGGATTGCCGCCTAGAGTTTTGATATCTTCTTGAGCGAGCCAGCGGTTATAAAAGCCAGCTTTTATAACCTCCATAACAGTGTACTTTAGTGCTTAATAACTTCTTTCCTAGTTGAGAGTGCCTTTTTTTTTTTAGCGGATTCGTGTATAGTGCAACAAAATACGTTATAATGCAAAATTTGAAAATAATCGGTTCGGAGGAGGCTAAACTTCAATATTATCAAAGTTTGAAAATATATTCAAAATAACGCAACATTCCTGCTTCCTATAAGTGGTTTGTAGATGTATTATAGTGGTGAATGCTGAATGAACAAAAATATATATAGAACACCTTGATCAATTTTTAATCCTGCAATGTTCGCCAGAAAGTGCCAGTTGCTTGAAGTACGTGTGGTTGTTCATCCAGGGGTACCAAGTCCAGTGCTAACTGGTGACGCAGGTGCTGCTCATTAGTTTCGAATTTTAAATAAAAAGAAATTCGTTTAATTTCAAATAAAAAGATATTACGCCCCCTAAAGGTACATTTGTAATTTTGTTTAGAGTAGTGATTTAGAAAAAGCCTCACTTTATTTTGGGTTTACTTCACTGCATAAGGAATTCATCCATTCTTTTATTATGGATTTTTGAGGAGTCAACAATTTTGAGTAATTACGTATTAGTTTCACCTCAGGTTAGAGAAGCGCTTGCGCAGAAGTTAATTGAAGTCGTGCCAATATGGCCACGGAAAGGCCATTTATTAATATTATCAACGAGTTTGGTTGACTAGAGTTTCCATATAGCCTTGAGGAAAGGTGTAGCACTTATGTTAATGGCATAATTGCTCCGCTCGCTACGGTCGCTCACTGGTTTTTCGGTAGAATTCAGATGTTTATTACAAAATGTACAAATATTTCATGTTTAAGTTAAAATGAATCTTATTGTTATGTATGAAATGCTTAAGTTGCAACTAATACTACCTAACAGATGTTAAGTCCCTGGTGCTTTGTCCTAATTCCATGACTGTTGAACCTCATTGACCTATATTATTCAGTGATGTATATTATTAGATTAGTGTTGGATTGACTAGAGTTTCTATATAACCTTCAGCGAGCGTAAAAAAAAAAAAAAAGAAAAAAAAATCACTCCCGTAATAGGCCTTGAGGGCCCTGAGGGGCAGATACTATAGAGGTATCTGATTCATGACCATACGACACACTAGAGAGATAGTGTGGTCAGTACTATGCTCCGGCCGCCTGATTTTCCCCTTGGCTGCTTCGACTGCTAGAGTCATTAGCACCCAAGGTACCCATTGATAAATTTATTAAAGGCTGGATGGGCCTAGGGACGGTCAGGGAGGCCGAATTCAACCCATGAACGAAGACACTAAAAGAAAAAACCTTTATTGCTTGCTCGGGATTTGAACTCAGGTCCTCCAGCGAGCGTAAACACATTGAAATTTTGCCATTAACATAAGTGCTTCGCGTTTCCTAATAATAATATTAATAAGTGGTCTTTCCGTAAGAGGCTTTTGGATGGGCTTATTATCCAGATCACTGAACGAGACCCACTTCTCTAACCTGAGGTGAAGCTAAAACGTAAGTCGCAACTCGTTTAATTACGGGTTTATTTCACCGAACAAGGAATTCATCCATTCTTTTATTATGGATTTCTGATGAGTCGAATAGTTTGTTATGTTCTCCATTCTCCGCGTCTCTCTTTTGTAAAAATGTATGCAATTATGAATGAAAACACTACAAATAAATGATGAGTTTTGTTTTCTAAAAAATCTTCTGAACTGTCAGTGCATGTTTTTCAGACAGCCTATGCAAGTGAATAGTATTTCCTGAAGATATCTATTCAAAATGGACATTGTAAACGAATTTTAAACAGTGTAAACGGCCTGAAACAACAACGGGATGACGGTGGAACGTGGTTCCGCATTATTATCGACAGGGCAGATACAATAGTTGTGCAAACATTGAAACAAAATGACGTTCTGTCTAGAATAAGGAGCTAAGGCGTCAAAATTTCTCAAAGAGGTTCAATTTAGTTGGAAAATATATTTTTACAAGCAATTATAGCCACATCTATATATATATATATATATATATATATATATATATATATATATATATATATATATATATATATATGTATATATAACAACCACGTTTGTCCGTATATCTGTTTGTTCCTTATACAAATCTACTCCGTTTGACAGATATTGACCAAACTTGGCACACTGGTAGGTCTTGATACGGGAAATCTCCTAGGCTAGGTCAAAATAGTCAAATTTCAAAATTTGGTCAAACGTTTTGTTCGAGAAAAATTGGCTACACTGAACCATTCAGATTCTGATTGTTAATAGCTATCTACTCGCAGGCTGTGCTGCTGGCCTCTGTTTGCTGTACAATGAATTTCTGTTGTGCTGGTCTCTGCCGGCTGCATTATGACTTACTAGACAGATATAAACAAATTCACACCGTTTGACCGATTTTGACGCAGAAAGTAGGTGTAGCATGGCACACTGGGTAACAGCTAGTATATCTATAAAAAAAACAATGTAAAAAACCTCTTCACTTATATGAAAAACCACATTGGTAACATTACAAATCTGGCGCAATTATATAAATATAAAAAAAAAAAAACACATTAATCTAAATGTAAGAAACTTAATTAGTTTTGATTACATCTATGATAGTAATAATTTATTTAAACAATGGAGCAACGAATAAATAAATAACCGCTGACATGTAAGCTATTAGTAGAAACATAGAAAAAAAAATATTTATGAATCTGATAACTTTTGATCAGTTTTTTTAATAAAAAAAAATGTTGTAATTTGATAACGAATTTTATAGCAGATTTTTGAGTGTAAAATGTACTATTCTGATCGAAAATCTGGTAATTTTATAGCAGATTTTCGAAAGTAAAATGTACTATTCTGATCGAAAATCTGGTAATTTTATATCAGATTTTCGAGTGTAAAATGTACTATTCTGATCGAAAATCTGGTAATTTTATAGCAGATTTTCGAATATAAAATGTACTATTCTGATCGAAAATCTGGTAATTTTATATCAGATTTTCGAGTGTAAAATGTACTATTCTGATCGAAAATCTGGTAATTTTATAGCAGATTTTCGAATATAAAATGTACTATTCCGAAAAAAAATCTGATAATTTTATATCACATTTTTGAATGTAAAATGTACTATCCTGATAAAACATCTGATAATTTTATATCAGCCTTTGAATATAAAATGTAATAATCTTATCATTTTTATAAGTTTTTGGCGGCTTTTCTTTTGAAAAAAGTCTGCCCTATCCTGGCCAGAAAAGTGAGGTCACCTATAGATAACCCGTCTTAAAAATTTATTGTCAATATTAAATGGACGTTAAAATTAAAATTTAATAATCTGATAATTTTATATCTGATCAATAATTTTAAAGTGTAATAATCTGTTGAAAAATCCGATAAGTTTATTATTTAAATTTTAACGACCATTTATTATTAACTACGAATTTTAGGACGGGTTATCTATAGGTTACCACCCTTTTCTAGCCATGATAGGGGTGATGGCTTTTCTTTATTCGAAAGAAAATCCCTAGTGGGAATCGAACCCACGACCTTTGGCACTGAGAGCTCACGCCTTAACCCTCACGGCCTCCGAGTAAGGTTATATCCGGAGGTGCCGTAAAGAAATGTCGAGACGTGATATTGTATATTAGTGTCGATACACGCTCTACTTTCAATGACACGATTTCCATGAAATTTAAAAAACAAATTCTTTGTCTAAAGCTAAAGGCAATTTTTTTTTTACCAGAGGAATCTGCCTACCCGAGAACTGCTTTTGCTTCTGTTCTTTTTTTTGGAAACAGTACATTCTGAATGTCCTTATATGGGGTAAAATATGAAACCACTTTGAAGGTAATTTTTTGAACAGTTTTCGAAAAAAAAAAAACTAAGTGTTTTTGTTTCGGGTATTCCAAAAAGACGGATTCAATTGAAATTTTGTCACACATTTGTGTTAACATTAATCCAAACTAATTTATATGAATTGAGGTAATGTTTAGAATAAAGGAAGTACAAAACAAAACAAAAAATAGATAAACAATAATGAGCAGTTTTGGACTTTCGGGAAAAATCAATTGGAACGAATTGGAAATCTTGGTAAGTAGAAGGTAATGAATCGGAAACTTTCTAAATTTCCTAAAAAGTAGGTCTTACACGATTTTTGATAGAGTTCTGCAAATTTGAAATTGCTGGTTTCGTTCTTTTGAATGTTTTTTTTTTTTTGTCGATGTATTCCTCATTTTTAGTGAATGTAAAATGAAATCGTCATTAAAATGAGAAACAATTGTTGTTTGTAGGAAAACCTTTGAGGCGAATGTCGAAGAGGCCGTGTTAGCAATTTGCGAATCCTTAAGTTTTTGTGCACTTTTCTTTAATATTTTATTTAAATAAGTGTCAAAATTGCTTACAATTTAATAATATCTCTTCCAAGTATTACAAATGACACTAATGATAAAAACTTTACGGAACTGTGCTAAAATCACGCATTTTCTGCGAGCCCACCGTTTTAGCACTTTCCTCCGAAGGAAAGTAGCTATTGAGGTTGCACTCATGACGGAATTTTTGTTTCTCCAAATCTTTATCGATCCTACCTAGTAGACACCGAAAATGACTCCTGTTAAAATTTATATATATCTTTATATTATATGCATATATACATATATATGTGTCTGTTAACACGATAGCGGCCAGAGTTTTTCTTTTTTCTTCACGAAACGTGGTATGTAGCGTTCAATTAGCAAACGATTGAACGAGTTCGTTAACGACCAAAATGGGTCCATCGGGTGGGGGGGGGGTTACCCCGGACCCAAAACACTAATTTGACCATGCCAGCCGTAGTTTTTGTTATATTTAAACGAAACTCTGTATTCGTTATGTTGATCTAAAGAGAGAAATACGTTGTAAAAATAAACAAAATCGGTTCATTAGGAGGGGGGTTTACTCCGGACCCACATTACCAATTTGCCACTACCAGCCGTAATTTTTGTTAAATTTCAACGAAACTCGGTATTCATGGTGGTAATCAAAAGAGAAAAATGGGTTGTAAAAATAAACTAAATCGGGTTATTTGGAGGGGGAGGGGGTTTACTCCGGACCTAAAGTACTAATATACTCATACCGATCGTAATTTCTGCTGTATTGTAACGAAACGCGGTATACAGCCTGGCTATCTCATGAGAGAGATGTGTTGTTTAAATCAAGTAAATCGGTCTATTGGAAAGGAGGGTTTACTTTAAACTCTGTTTCCCCAGAATTAGCCCACCAGACGTAGGTTCCCAAAGCCGCCGCGAGGAGCGCTATTTCCCACTAGAGGGACTGTATCCTGTTCCTGCGTCAGATCAAAAGACGGAAAAAGAAGTTTTTATATATTTATTAAGTAGTACAGTATCATGTACTAACATAACTCTGGAAGCAAATTATTTACAAAATTTATAATTGATCAGTTCTCATAAGAAATGTAAATGAGCAGAACTATTCACGTTTTTACTATATTTATATAGGTTATTTACAGCAAATTATTCAGTAATGTAGTCTACACTACAAAAATTCTGAGGAAAGTGCTTAGTTATGCAGGTCCTGCGTGACGGACTTTTTGAATAGTTGTCTCTCCTCTCGTATGACCAATTGGATAATAGATTTTAGAAAATTAACATTTTTATTAATTCCTATATGTGCCGTGTGGCGCACTCTATTTTAAATACATGACTGATCTCCACATCCTGAAAGGTGCTCCTTATCAATTCAAAACCGGGAAGAGATAAGAGCTGCCATTCATAAAGTATTCATAAAGCCCTTCATCGGTGCGGTGCATCATTTATAGGAAGGGAGCAAAGCCTCTCTCTAATCCTTAGATTTTATTATGGAAAATAATAGAGTTCTCTAAGAGTTTGTGCTTTTGAATAGATTCATCAACAGATCAAAAATCATCCCCTAACTAGTATCGTTCTTTGATTAATCCTAGGATTCCCAAAGTGTTTCTATTCACACCCTTTCCAAATGGGGGGGGGAGGCTCTCGGGGCCCCCAACTTCTTGAATGATTTACTTCTGTATGCTCCATTTAAGAATATGTATTTTTTGGCCTTACTTGCTGATTATAAAAAAAAAGTCCGGGCGAGTCGGAATTTTTTTTTTATAATAAGCACGAAAGGTGAAAAAATACATATTCTTAAATGAAGCATACTCGTACGGTTGCTTTCATAGTAAAGGAATAGAAGGAGTTATAAGTTGGTTTTGATCTTTCGCGAAAATATAATAAAAGAAGGAAGTTTAAGGTGCCACAACAGGAAACTGGGAGTATCCTAAGCGGAAATTATTCCATCCTCTGTAACAAATTTCGCTCTTGGAAACACTATAAACCTGTTTCACATTTTGTAGGCTTCTTTTACTAAAACAGTAATTTCACTGATAAATGCAATATAAAACTAACACCAAAAATCGCTCAAAGGAGAAAAACTGACAATTCAAAAGTTTCAAACACCTATTTCTCCGATTGAGATCGCCTCATCGAAAATTAACTTTTTGTTGAACCTTTTTTGTAGAGAATGTAGCTATCTAAAGGTAACCTTCCACTTAGCACGATTTTCCTAAAGCTTACGAGATATTTCCGAAAATATACGAAACTTTTCATTCCTGTTAATGAACTATTTTATTTCTAGTACTTCCTTAACTCCTAACGGAACTAAAAATTAACAATCTTAGATTCGGTGAATCAACCGAATCAATCAATATTTCTCGTAAACAGTTACAGTTATCGCTTTGAAAATTATTCGTTTTCCTATGTTAATAAACATACAAAACCTACAACCTACAGTACCTGCGAGCATATGAACTCGAAAACGTAGGCGTTACGATTTTTTCGCGCGAATTTCGCTTCAAAACCCACATTCCGGTGGACCATTTTGCTGGTTTACGAATATAGCCTTTCAAATTATTGGTTTTGACTTAGAAATCAGAAAAAAATAGTTTTTTTTTTCTAAAACTACGAGGTACCATTTTAAAGCTTATTAAATAATGCAACTTTTGAGGCGGAGGCAAACCTCTTAAGTCAAAAAATAGCTGATTAAGAATATATTGAATAATTTAATAAAACACTAATATTAAACATTCTCATTTATATGGATTTTAATATAGCTCTTAATTTACATGGTATTATTTCAATAACTGGTGTTTCTTATTGGAAATGTAATGTAGATTCTAAAAATGTGGTCGTTATTTACGATACATTGCTGACAAATCCCGAAAATACAGTTTTTCTTTAAAAAAGCTAGTAGTTTTTGAAATAGACAAAAGTTTGAGTAGCTCCTCTACATTTTCTCATAGAACGCTCATTTTTACGCCACTGAACTACAAATAGGATGCAGAATAAACCCCTGAAGTTATGACATCTCGATGCCACCCACCCTGTATATATATATATATATATTCATGTTTTTTTTAACATGGCATTCCGCCTTGATAGTTAGGAAATTCAAAAAAATTAAGAATTGCTGGGAGTAACTGACAAAAAATGGTATTTTAATATAATTTTTGACAGGGAAATGTCATATGGCCGGGGCTCACAAAATTTTCACGGATGACGCATAAATTTAACAGAAGTGACGTCATTGGTCACATCACCGCACATTGATTTTGGCGGAAAATTAAATTCGTAATTAGGCGTGAATAAATGTTTTTATTTACTGCCCAAATGACATTATCATGATGAAAAATGGTTTCCCTTTAGATGAAATTATTCTTTGCATTTTTTTACGAACGTTGTTTAAGAAGAAATACCTTTTCATCAACATGAAAAATTAGAATGGTTTTCAGTGATAAAGATTTTTTTTTTTTCTGAAAAGATGCCATAATAATTCCAATATAATACAGAAAATATATCATGAAAATAACAAAAAGATGTAGATATCCCTTGAAAAGACCAACAGCCCAAGCGTGAACACCACTCTTAGCCAGTGCTTTTGTAATCGGAGTAGAGCTGGCTTATCAAGATGACAGTAAATATAAAACCGTGGTGCTTCATTTCTCTTATCAGTTAGTTTGTTCGGACGGGAAAGAGTTTTGTATTTTAACACTCGGTTTTTAATGAATTTTATACAGACTCTTTATTTTTTTTTTTACTTTGTTATTAAGTTTATAATGAATGAATCAGTTCTACCAGTCCGATAGCGAATAAGCTATGTAATCTTTCTAAATATCCAATTTCCTACAAACTAATGTAACAGTCATGCACAGCAATTGGAGTATTTTCTCCTTAAGTAAAATAGATTGGATTTGGGGAGGGGGCTGGGAAAATTGGGGGGGGGGGGGGGGCTGAGACAAATTCCGGGGTATGGAATACTATCAATTTAGAGCTTGAAATAGTTTTAACCAACTAAAACGGGGTTTTATTACACCCAAAATAAAATATTTTTTATGACCTAAGTGATCTTATTTAATTTATTTTTAAGGTTTTATGAATCATTTTTACCGATCAACTCAAAATTTCGGGGGGGGGGGGGGGGGGTTGCAGCCCTCCTTATATACGTCGTTATATACGTTATATTGTCGATGGGCAACGTCAATCGGAGAAATAACTGCTTAAAACTTTAAAAGTGTTTGCTTTGTTTTGTGGAACAGGGTTTTGTGTTTGTTTAAATCACTTTTTAATTGGTTGTTTTTTTTTTGTTTTTTTTAAATTGCATATGTGAGAAAAATTAGTATTTTAGTAAAAAAAGGCAAGAAAATGAGTTCCTGCGAGTCGGACTTTTTAATTTAATGATCTAATTCAAAATTAGAACAGTTTGAAAACAGAGTCACTGGTAAGTCGACCCACATTCATCGTGAGGTTATAGTTTTGGTAAGAAAAAAAAAAAAAAAAAAAAAAAAAAAAAACTATTTTAAGCCCATATTGCCTTATCCAAAAGTTGCTCGTTTTCAAGATGTTTAATATTTTAGTTGTTTTTTTGTTTTTTTTATAAAAAAAGTCACTGTTGCTTAGTCTTTGCGTATTTTATTTTATTTGTAGCATTTGAGCTGAATGTTTTTATTGTTTTCGTATCTAAGGCATTCAGAATAAACTATTAATTATATAAAACTATCAAATTTGTACGAGACAACGGATGGTACGACCCAATAACTAAAATCCCCCCCCCCCAAACTTGTAAATTGAAGTTTATCACTCGTAAAATCAAATATTAGCAGGTATTCCTGCAAGTTATTCTAAAACTGTTTAGTAAGCTACAAAAAAATGTACAATAGTCAGGTAAGATGTTTATAATTATTGGAAAAAAATGTGGCAAACAGATAAGCGGGAGGTAATTAAGTTACACTTAACACAATAAAATTTCCTTTATGTTATTGCTACTGAATTATTTGCTTTTTGACATAAAGGAGGATAATATTATTGTTTACAACTTGTGGTTGTTTGTTATTGCTGATTTAAAGAATTAAAGAGATAAGTGACCAGCTTAGCTTTAGGGTAAGAGGCAAGGGTTAGGTTTAGTATGCTTCCATCATTCGTGTCGTGAAAAACCTAAGTAACAATTAGTTTAAAAAAAAAAAAAAAAAAAAAAAAAAAACCCCTAAGATATTAAATATGTTGAAAACGGGTAACTTTTGGATAAAGCAATAGGTGCTTCAATTTTTATTAGTTTTTTAGTTAGTAGCGATTGGACGGGGGTCGACATACCGGTAACCCTATATATAATGCTTATTTCTGAGATAATTTGAAACTCCTGATGTTGTACTTAAAAACTGGTTACTATTTTTGCAGAAGACTTCAATACATCAACCCATTTTAGGGTTAATAAAATTGAATTACCCAGTCAAATAAAAATCTCAATGAAAAGAAGATTTTTGGCGCGGTAATGACCCAGTGTCGCTCTTGTAGAGCTAGTCCCAGAGGCCATTTCGACAGAGATTCACCGGCTTTATGTCCATCAATGAATATTTAGTCAGCACTTAGAGTAACCGCCTATCACAGGGAAATTTAATGACCCGAAACCTAACGGCCGCCGGGGGGACGATGAAACAGGCAAATTTCACGAAATTCTCTCCACTCTTTTTAGTGCGCTCCAGGTCATCTTATCGGAAGGAAGCTCGCTTAAGAAGCTATGAGGAATATTTTATACATATATATATATATATATATATATATATATATATATATATATATATATATATATATATTTATATATATAGATAGATAGATAAAATTCTGTATTTTGTTTAAATAACAGGTAAAGGGGTCGGGCTACAAAAATAATAATAATAATAATAAAAGAAAAAAAAATTCTCAATGGATCGTAATAAATATACATAATATAAATCTTAATCATAATAAACAAAACAGTACATTAGATAAATTTATGAAAGTATAAATTACTCGCTACTATTCAAAAAGCACAAATGATCTAATCATTAGTGCTTTCATGGTGAAGCGGAAGTGCCTGAACATTGAGTCCTTATTCGAAGGTGAAAGAATCAATGTGAGATTGTCTTCATCAACTTCTGGATGCATATTTTGAAGGTATGTAGAGCGGGCAGATCGGTAGATTGGGCATTCCAGGAGATAATGGGCGAGTGTCTCGGGTTTCCGGAGACTGCATATAGTGCAATCTAGTCCTGTATCTATCCTGTAGGAGGTGCCTTTAAGATACAGCCTCAACTCCGAGTCCCTTGAGAGTCTGAGCTGCATGAGGGCTCTCTTCCATTCTATTGGTACATCAGACTTGATGTACTCCTCACCATAACTAAGAGAGCTTAGCTGACGATACACAGGGTTGTACTTAGAGTTAAGTACGCGCTCAATATCAACAGATATGAGGTGGTTCTTACATCTCTCCATATATATATATATATATGTATATGTATGTACATAAATTCTTAGGAAACCTTATCCTGTCCACAATGATGTATAGATAGTTAGCAGTCAAGGTGATAAGCAATCAGGAAATGGTTGGAATCTATATTCAGAAGGTTTAGGTAATTTCTTTGGCAGCTTTTTAGCTAAAAAAAAAAAGAAAAAAATAAGGAATCACTGAAAGAATAATTAGAAAAAAAATATATTTCAGAGTGGCACCATAAATATCGATTTATAAAAATATTTTTCAGAGTCTAATAAGTAACAATAAATTAACGTCCACTTATTATTGATAACGAATTTTAGGACGGATTATCTATAGGTTACCACCATTTTCTAGCTAGGATAGAGCTGATGTAATTTCTTTTTTCCACAGAAAAGCCACCACCCCTAGGTGGAATTGAACCCCAACAAATAATAAATTTATTAGGCCACCGAGCCTCCCAATAAATTATAAATAGGCTGGTGAACAATTTTTATAGAATATTTTTGATGAGTGTTCATATTCTAAACTAAGTTCTATGAAAAACTATTATTCACTTTCTTTTTCATAATTTGTTATAACTAAGCAGACATTGAAAAATGTTTTTATATAGCAATGTTTATTTTATCGATCTAAAATATTGTGTGTTTTTTTTTATTATTCTTTTAGTAATTGTTTTGTTCAGTTATTTTAGCTGATGAAGACTGCCAAAAAGCAGGCCGAAACTTTCGTAATATAGATTTTGACAAAAATGTTATTATTGTTTCCTGATCGAATCCCAACTTTTTCTTGGCCGCTTATCCTGTCCAGTTCGTATTCCATCTATTTAATTTCTAATCACTAAAGAGGTCATGGATACAAGATCTAAAAACAACCTAACGAAGCTTCAAACCAGATGTACCTTCACCACATAACTTCCCTTCCCTGGAGTTTCTCCAGCAGCCTCCAGTAAAAATGTGACCCAGTAGGGAGCGACTGTGGCCCCTTTCCTCTCCGGCCTTTCTCCAGGCCGGGGTCACGCCGCCTATCTTTCGGCTCGAAACGAAATTCTGCAGATTGCTGGAGCTGATCGTGCTTAAGGCAGATTAATGTACGTCTGCAAGGTGGAGAAAATGTTCTGCACGCAGGTTGGAGATGTGAAAGGTATAAATTGTAAATATTTCTTGAAAATATCCCACTTCGTAAATATCTTCTGCTTACTCCGACATAGCTTATCAACTGGCTGGCTACCTGTAGTCAATTTTAGTACGGACAACGCCAAAGTCGAAACCAAATTTTTATCGAGAAATTTTGTCTCGCACAGGAATAGAGTAGGGTGCATAATCAACAACAAGCATTTGAATCTTGCAAATGAATCGTCACAGACCTTAGCCAGTTAAACATTTACGTAAAAAAAAAACAGTCCCGTCAAAGGCCAAGAGGGCCCTGAGGGGCAGATACTATAGAGGTATCTGAATCATGACTATACGGCATACTAGTGAGGTAGTGTGGTCGGTGCTAAGCTCCGTCCGCCTGATTTTCCCCATTTTAGGTACCCATTATTAATGTAATTAAAGGCTGGGTTGGCCTGGGGACGGCCAGGGAAGCCGAATTTAACCCAAAAGCGAAGACACTAGAAGATAAAAGTCTTTAGTGCTTGCTCGGGATTTGAACTGAGGTTCTCCAGCATATTATTCCAGTGCTCTACCACTGAGCTAAACTTTTTCCCAAATAATTACATGAAATGAAACTTATTTTTTAGGACACTAGCTCACATCCAAAACAGAAGAGGGAGTCAATTGCGAGTATTTCTCTTTTAAATATATTCTTAGCAAGCCATTTTGGGATTTGTATGTATTTGTTATGGTATTGGCTTTCTTTGTGAAGGTGTGGATGAAAAATAGCAAGTTTATTTTACATTTTTTTTGTTCTTTTGTTAGGGTACGGGAATCTTTCATAAGACGAAGTGTACAATGCCTCAACAGTGTGAGATTCCTAATCACTAAAAAAACACCTCCCTATTCACCTCCATCACCCTACGGAACTCTCTGGCATTACTTCGCTGGGGATTTGGCCTTATGCCTTCTTCATTAGTGGACTACATTTAGCGCTTTTATTTAAAAAAAAAAAACGTATCCCTTCAATTACTCTTTAAGTCCCCATCTAAGGCTTGAATTTTCTATATTTCTATAGAAATATATTGCAGGGATAGGGATCAGGTTAGAATGCATTTAGGGAGGTACTCATGGCGTTGAGCAATTGCGATTTATAGTCCCATTGTTCACTGAAATTGATTTGTTTTTTTTTTTTTTTTACAGAAATCGCTACGTAAGACATCATTCTTGTTCTGGTTCAATTGAAGCGGAGTCCGTTCAAAAGAAATGTCCCGTTTAATTCAAGGGAGGGCAACCTAAATGCCGAAGTCTCGAGTCGAAACTGGCAGATAAACTTTATAAACCAGTTTCTAGCGAGCTTTCTACTTGATCTTAACGCCGCCTGGAGCAGATGGACCGGGTAACGGGTCGCAGAGGGAATGCAGCTATGGCCTTCAGGGAACCAAGGCGTGCTAGTGGATCGCAGGATCAGTGGCTTTGATACGGTGATTTTTTTACGGCCCTTTTGCATCTAAGCTATTATCGCCGGGCTATCTACCGGTGGCCACCTTTCCTAAACGTCCATGGTGTAGCAGGAAATTCCCTTAACAGACCCTGATATGAAGAATCTCAACCTGCTGTCGGCGGGACTCGAACCCGCATGAGAATCCTCATGTTGCGTTAGCCACAGGACTTCGTGGATACTCGGGTATGAAGTATCATGTCCTCGGTGATAGAAGCCTATTTATATCAGCGGGGGCTTAAGCTAAATGTAGAAAACGAACTGTTTCGATTCACAATGCCATATAAATATCCAAACCTGCCAATATTATTTTAATTTAAGCAAAACGTTTTCGGGGGGCTTTAATCCCTTTTTCATGTCTACTAAAGCGTTTTGCTTAAACTAATACAACATATTGAAGTCACCATTCAGCAGTTCTTACAATGTTTGGATTCAGTAATACCCTTATTCAACATGGCAAGATCTTCTGGATATGAAAGTGTTTGTTGCGCGTCCGGTGATAACCAATGTTTCGCCAGATATTCTGTCGGGTTCCTAAGATTTTCTCAGAACAATTCTTTAGAAAATAAGTCTGTAAATCTATTTAGGTTCTTCGACTTCTGCTCGGAAAGGTCTATTACAAACAACTAAAAGTTCTCATTTTAAGTATCTTGTTTTAAATGGTAAAATAAACTATAAGAAAAATAAGAAATGGGTTTCTCCGTGGTCTAGTGACTAACGCCTTTGATTCTCATGCGGGAGATGGTGGGTTCGAGTCCAACCGGCGGAAGGAATTTTCTCAACTCTTCACGGCTTGTTGAGAAAAATGCTCTAGAGATTTCGGCGCTAATTGCGCAGAAGTCTACGCGCCGTACAAAAAAAAAAAAAAAAAAAAAAAAAAAAAAAAAAAGAAGGAAAACTAACTTAATGAACCGTTCAAAGCAAACAAACCAACACTTTTGAGGTTTTAAGCACTTATTTCTCCGCCTGAGATCGTCGCGTCGGAAATGTGTTTAGACCTGCTTTAGTAGAAAATTTTCGAAAAAAGTTTTGGAATAGTTACCTACCACTTGCCACGATTTTCCCGCCGTTTTCCAGGTTTTTACAGAAAATTCAGAAATGCTCATGACTGTTTACAGAATGTCTTTATTTCTATGAAACTTCCTTAACTCCAAACCTGAACACAGTTTCTTAGCTTGTATGAATATCAAACATCTAGAATAGTTTTCAAATGAATCCACCGTTTCTATGTGCCCGAAGGGAAAATTAGGTTGAAAAACTATCCACTTTTCTGGAAAACGGCTTCATTCATTTCCCTCATCATATTTATTTGTTTATATGAATCTTATTGTAGCTCTAATGTATGTACCTGGTTTTTGTTTAGCACTATATGCTGGAAATTTATTTGACGAAATTCCTATCGAATATTAAATATTGTTTTGTTAAATAACTCATTCAATTATTCTTTTTTGCAAAAATGCTGTAGTTTCTACCTGCAGAATTTCTAAAATTAAACATCCCTATTCGATTGAAAGTTGCATTTAAAGGGCGAACTCGGGACCTGACTCAAGCTACCTCCCCCACCAGAGCTGCGTATCCCGAGAGAGCACCCTCCGTGAGGAAGATTGCAGCTGGTGTTATCAAGATCCCAGCCTGTAGCTCAGCCTTCAGCAAAGACCGTGGATCCACAGTGCTCCCTTCAGTACCACTTCCTCCCCCCAGAAGCTATATCGGTACCTGCTGAAGCAGCAATGTATCCCCAGTCATTGCTTCGGACCAAGTCACAGTCTGAAACCCTGATCGTTTGTCTCTCCCGGGATTTTTTTTTTTTTTTTAATTTAATTTATCACATTTATCGGGATTCGACCCGGTGACCTTTACCTTATAAACATGGTGCTTTTACGCTCTCGGCCACCGAGTTCTCAAACATATAAAAAATCTTATACGTTACTTCCAGCTTAAAAAAAAAACTATTTCCGATGACATTTCCTTATATATTTACTTCGTTTATTACAATAGAAAAGTCCGTCACGCAGGAGCTGCATAACTAAGCACTTTCCTCAGAATTGGGTAGTGTCGAGTGCATTCCTGAATAATTTGCTTAAAATAACCTATATAGATAAATAAAATAAAAACATAAATAAAACCTGTTTCAATTCAATTCAAACATAGTACAAAGTAAATCCCCCCTTCCGATAGACCGATTTAGTTCATTTTTACAACAATTCATCCTTATTAGATACCCAGGACGTATACCGCGTTTCGTTACAATAGAGCAGAAATTACGACCGGTATGAGCAAATTAGTAATTTGGGTCCGGAGTAACCCCCCCCCCCTCCTAATGAACCGATTTAGTTTATTTTTACAACACATTTTTCTCTTTAGTTGACCAGAACGAATTCCGAGTTTCGTTGAATTACAATACAAATTATGGCTGGTTTTGGCAAATGCCTACTTTGGCTCCGGAGTAAACCCCCTCTCCAGAAGGACCGATTTTGTTGGTTAACAAACTCGTTCAATCGTTTGATTGGGGAATACTACATACCAACTTTCGTGGGGAAGAAACAAAAACTCTTGCCAGTATCGTGTTAACGGACACACATATAACTATATATATATATATATATATATATATATATATATATATATATATATATATATATATAAATTTTAACTGGGGTCATTTTCGGTGTCCACTAGGTAGGATTGATAAAGAAATTTTTCGAAGAAATTTTTCAAAAATTCCGTCATGAGTGCAACCTGAATAGCTACTTTCCTTCGGAGGAAAGTGCTAAAAAAATAAATAATTGAAAATAAAAATACTATTTCATTTTTAAATCATATGGTACTTGTTCATGAGGCAAGTACAACATAAGTTGTCAACATTTATTTGTGTTTTTAGATTTTAATTCAGAAAATTATAAAAGTATCAGAAAACTCTTTCTAAATGTCTGGAATGAAAATAATTAAAATTAAACCGATTAAAATCCAAATATTAAGATAATCCACAAATTGCAAAATGATAATAGCGATTCGAAACCAACTGGATTCACAACAAAATGATTTACGAAAGGAAAAGGATCATTTCTGTCATCTTAGAATATTGCGAAAATTTCAGATAAGCCTTTGAATTTTATTTTTAGTTTTACAGACGATTATAAAAAAGTCCGACTCGCAGGAACTGCCTCATCTTAGCGCGGTTCCGTTCTTATCCCTAGTCTAATTTCGAAAGATTAAAATAGAAGCAGTTATTATTTTGTTGAGAGGAGATCGTTGACCGTTGATGATGCAAGGTAGGGATTTTCCGGGTTAGGTCACTGCTACTTAATAATACATACCCCATATGTGTATGTATGTGGGCATATATATGTACATATGTGTGCGTGTATATGTGTATGTGTATATGCATATATATAAATATATATATATATATTATATATGTATATATATATATATATATATATATATGTTAGGTATATTTACATAGATATGTGCATATATTAGTGTTAAATATGTCCTACTTGTATTTACAGCCCTGATGAAGGCTTGAAGTTCAAGCCGAAACGTCGGCACAATAAAACCATTTTTACGATAAAATGTAGTTTTATTAAGTAGCAGTGACCGAACCCTGACAGTTATATTTTGGTTCCACCAGTCTTGAAAGGTAGGATTTACAATCTTACCTGGAAGGGTCGGCAACACTAGAAACCGTCCCGCTAGTTACAAGGTCTTGGAATCTTGGAACTCTATATTTCTAACAATAAATTGTTTTTGTTATTTTACTTAACCTGTTTTATTTTCGAATACATTATCCAACTATAAGCAATTAAAAAATAACAAGGAATAAAATACAGGCAAAAAGAACACTTCGAATAAGCGAAATCAATTACTTTAAAGCTTTAAGCTCTTATTTCTCCGATTGACATCGCCTAATCAAAACTTTCATTAGAACCTTTTATGTAGAACATTTAATAAGCTTTCTAATGGTATTCTTCCGTTTACCAAAATTCTCAACAGTTTTCGAGATATTAATGAAAGTTCCCAAAATTTATATTATTTCAAGCAACAGAAAATTGGCCTCATTTTTCATATCCTGTTTTACACACAAAATTTTCGCAACATAAGAAATTACAAAAATAAAAAGCAATAAAAAACGAAGGGAAAGAGACAAAAATTACAACAAGAACGACAAAAACCCGTTCATAAGAACAAAACAGACGTATTTGAAGTTTTAAGCACTTATTTCTCCGATTGACATAACCTAATCAAAAATAGTTTTAGAATCTTTTTTGTAGAAAATTTAGTAAGCTTTCAAATAGTTTCTATCCACTTACCACGATTTCCCAACCGTGTTCGAGATATTAATGAAAGTATACGAACTTCCCAAAACTTTTCATGTCTGTTCATAAAATATTTTATTCTAACCCTTCCTTAACTCCAAACGTAACAAAACTTTCAACATATTAGTTTTAATAAAAGTAGAACATGCAGATAAAGTTTCAACTGAATCCCGTAATTCTAAGTACCCAAACCAAAAACGGTATTCAAAAACTATTTTTCCAATTTTCTCGAAAACGGTTAAAGCGATCGCCTTCAAAATGGTTTCATTCGTTTTCCTAGCCCAGGAATCATATAAAACGAGTACTTACAAGCTTATGAACTCAAAAACGTAAGCGTTACGATTTTTTTTGCGCGAATTTCGCCCCAAACGCCATCTTCCAGTAGGCGGATTTTGCTGGTTAACGAACTTGACCTTTCAAATTGGACGAAGGATTTTTGTACCAAATTTCATCAAAATCGGACCATTCGTCTTCTATCTAGAGAGCGAACAGACAAATATATATATATATATATATATATATATATAAATATATACATATATATATATATATATATATATATATATATATATATATATACAAATTTGAACCACCGTTATTTTCGGTCTCTAGGGGTTCTGAAACGCGAAATTTTCTAGTCGGCACTTCCGGATTGTTTCATTGTATCAACCCTATAAGCGGGGTTCCTCCCTATGGGGGAGGGAGGAACCGCGCTAAAAATGTTATTATGAAATTATTTGAAGTAAGATAGGTACTTACGTACTAGTTGCAACGATTTCGAGAACTGGCCCCTGGATCAGGCAATATGGCGATAATTTCAATATGGCGACCTGTTATTCAGACCACTTATGGCACCAAGACCATGTATTAATATTATCAACGAGTTGGTTTGACTAAAGTTTCGATATAACCTTGAGCGAGCGTATAATGGAGATAAGGGAGATAACCTCATAATAACCTGTCATTTCATGATCCGGTTCACTGGGCGTGAGCCTGAACGGGAGCCGGTTCTCGAGATCGGTGCAACTAGTACGTAAATTGCAAAGGTGCAATAAAATGTGTATTTAAATAAAACAAAGGAAAACGAAGTAAGAAAATGAGAAACGTATTGGTAATAGTGTTTCCTAGAGCGAACGTTTAAAATGATGATGGAGTAATTTTCCTTTAGGGTACTACCAGTTTTCTGTTTTCTTCCCTTTCAGATTGCATTTTATATTTTTCATGAAAGATCAAAATCTATCAATAACTGCTTCTGTTCCTTTATTAAAGGCACTTGGGATATGAACGTACACGAGTTAATTTTTTTTTTTTTTTTTTTTTTTTTTTTTTTTTTTTTTTTTTTTTTTTTTTTTTTTTTTTTTTTTTTTTTTTTTTTTTTTTTTTACGGCGCATCGACATAAATCTTGGTCATTAGCGCCGACGTCCAGGGTGCAGCCAGGAATTTTCTCAGCGAGCCCTGAGATAAGAAAATTTCTGGCGCCGGTGGGGATCGAACCCACCATCTCCCGCTTATGAATCTAGCGCGCTAGCCACTAGACCACGGGAGACCCCTACACGAGTTAATATAACGCAATTCCTTGCGAGTCGGAATTTTTTTAAGTTTCTTCTAGATTTGTGGTTAAAATACAAATGCTGATTCCTTCTTAACTTCTACGAAATCTCCCGCTCCAACCTTGAACACCTAGTAGACTGCTCCATATATCCCATATCTTCTGATTCCTTGAAGGATGTTATCTGGAACAGTTTCTCACGCCCTTGGATATCTCATGGAAACCGGTAACACATGCTGCTATCTCTTAACATAGTCCACATTAGGTTTGGGACAACTGCTCTTTTAGAAGTATAAATAACCTTTAATGGAAAGGTCAACACATTTAAGTGTTTACTTCTGTTTTTCATAGAAACATTAAAGGACGAGCAAAAAGAAGAACGTGGAACATTACGGGTGAATTATTTTATTTTAGGTCGTTTCATCATTTCTTCCATAAGGAGGAAACTCGCTTCACGAGGCTAGAGAAGTGGGTCTCGTTCAGTGATCTTGTTTTCTTTTTAATTGAATTTTACAGTAAAATGAGTATTTTAGTAAAAGAAAGTTACAAAATGAGAAACGTATTAGTAATTTTTGCTGCTTATGTAAATAATTATGATTCTAAATAAAATCAAAAACTGTAACAAAAAAAAAATTGTTATGTAGTTTATATTGAGGCGAGACGGACCTTGTCATGGTGTCTATTCTTGACTTTCGTTTCATGTGTTTCTCTATGGCTTTAGGAATAATTCTGATAATGTGTTTATGGGCTTATTTTTATTTTTAAGCCTATCCGACTTCTATAGCTTATAGAATTTAACATAATTATTGATTTGTTATTAATATTATTGTAGCTATGTTTTAGTTTTATATTAAAGACTGAATATTTGATCCTTTTTTTCTGATTATTCTTTTTATTTTGTTGAAAATTATAAATTACTATCTATTTCTGCTATATATATATATATATATATATATATATATATATATATATATATATTCTTTTTATCCTGATGATTCGAAATATGCCATAAGAAAATTTAATCTTGAAAAACATTTCAATAAAGGGGTTATTTTTTCCGATCTTGCTATGGAGAATTATCTGGCCAAAGGATGGCCATTATTTTTCTAAAACCCTGTACATTTCATATCTATAATCTCTGTTATTGTAATTGTTACTTAAAATACAGGAAATGCAGTCATATTTACGCGTGCATAATAACAAGTATTAATATATTAATTATGACCAAACCAAGATAGAGTTAGTGATCAGGTTCCGAAGTTCTGTTCACATCCACGTACGCTGTTAGTCAATTCTCGACTAGAGTAAACGCCCCGTCTAATTCTAAATTTGATTTAAAGTTCTTCAGTTGAGGCAGGAGTTCTGAACTCTGATCAACAGAGCCAAGTTTGATCAGGTACTAGACAAATTAATATCTAGAACCTCCGCTAGAGTTAGCCACTAATGCTGCGGGGCTTCCAAATTAAACAAGACAGATTGTGCCTCAGGCCTGACTTTTGGTCAATATTGACTTCTTTGTCTTTGTTTGACCCAGTTGATCTATATTTAAACTGAAATTTATGTATAATAATTGTTTAATTTAATTTAAATTTCAACGTCCATTATAATTAATACAAAATGTTAGGACGGGTTATCTATAGGTAACCAACCTTTTCTAGCCAGTATAGGGTTGTTGGCTTTTCTTTTTTCTGAAGAAAAGCCATCACTCCTACTGGAATCGAACCCTTGACCCAACTTGTGTCAAACATGGCATTTTGCATTATACACGCAAATTACATTAGTTGTGTAACTCTTTTTGTTTCAAAATTATTCACCTTGACGAGTGAGTACATTTTATTGAACTACCCAGTACTGTTAAAATTCCAGCTATTCAGCGGGAAATTTAAAGGAGTGAAACAAAATCTTGATTGTCCTCTGTCCCTCTATGGTT
Organism: Gonocerus acuteangulatus; assembly: GCA_946811695.1. NCBI lineage: Eukaryota > Metazoa > Arthropoda > Insecta > Hemiptera > Coreidae > Gonocerus > Gonocerus acuteangulatus. Next base: position 24,284,041 of record OX328128.1, read on the forward strand.
TTGGAGCACCTGCCCTAGGTCTTAATTCCATATATTCTTCCTTTTCTTTTAATTGTACTTTTATTTGATCCCCAGAAGCTTTGTCCTAGCATGCTGCAAAGAATAACTGGAAATACAAATTCGATAAATGTCCTGAATAAAGAAGAAAATACTTTTCAAAGAAATATAAATGAAGATTAAGGTCCCGGAAGAATTATACATATGGAAGTGATTTCGCTCAGCAGGGCGATTAATTTATTATTAGGGCATTCGATTCATCTTCTAGTGTCGTCGTTAGAGGATTGGCGTCGGGGTCCACGGAGGCCCTTAGGCATACCCAGCCTCAAGTGTGTATCTGCAAACTTGCTTACCACGCTATCTCCGTAGGGTTATGAATCAGATACCTCTTCAGCATTTGCCCCTTTGGTTCCCCTCTGTACTGCTTTATGTTTATATAGTTATAAATTGACTAATGAGGCGCTATCTATAGAATAGAGATCAACAAAAAGTGGGTCAGGAAACACGTGCGATACCATCGCGGAAGAAGACACGATTATCGCTCTAGTCTGGAGCCATATATTTTCGGATTCTAACCCAATTCCTACCGAAACCATTAATCTGACCCCTGCAGAAATGAGATGTGAAAAAACCCCTGATAAAAAAGAGCTCGGCAAATCGCCATAAACAGGATTAAACCTCGTTCAGATAGACAAGGGCCAACGAGAATCCGATAAGCTGGTTAATTTCGTCGGGTCAGGGGATGTGGAGCGGTAAATGGACTTCGAATCAGTAGCCTAATTTGGCGTTTTTTTTTCGTTTGTGGATAAAAAAATTCCTAATGAGAATCCAACGTCAATACATTGATGGCTCTGTAAACCAAATCGTCCTAAAAACTCCTTTTGTTTCGACAGATTTATTTACTTATTTATTTAAAACAGTAATTGAATAACATTTTTATATTCAGCGTATTTACATGGTTTTAATCATAAATTGCGCAGGTAAAAATAATCTCATGATATCTATGCGTGTCATACATTAAAAAATGCGTGTCAAACATTAAAAAATGTATGTGTGTCATCATGGGCGTCTATAGGAAATAATTTCGGGGGGGGGGAGGAGGGGCTGGGACCATTTCCGGGGTATGCAATACTAACAATCAAGAATTATTGTACCCAAAATAAAATATTTTTTATAAACTAAGTGATCTTATTTAATTTATTTTTAAAGGCTTTATGACACATTTTTACTGATCAAATTTCGGGGGCCCCCTTATATACGCCAATGCATGTCATACATTCACCAAATACACCCTCAGATAAAAATCTCTGGGTACGAATATCTGTTTCTCCGGCTCACTCAGGATATTTTGCACAAACTCAGGACGATTTTTGAAACCATTTCTGACTACCCTCGGCATTAAATATCAGCTAGAAATGAAAACCGGACATTAAATAGAACGAAAGTTACGAAGGCTTGATTTCAAAATCACGATGCAACATAAAACTTTTCTGGTTTCTTGGACACACAAACTATCGATGAACGAATGCCCTTACAGGACACCTATCAGCCATTTATAACCATGGTTGTATATGAGGGGGGGGGGTTGATTCAATCGGTAAAAAGGAGTCATAAAAACCTTAAAAATAAACTAAATAAGATTACTTAGTTCAGACCTTTTTGGTTTTGTTGGTGTAATAGCGTTTAAGTTGGATGGAAATGGAAAAAATACATGGATGTATACTAGAAATAATAAATTACGTTAAACAAAGGGTACATTTTGTTGTAATTATGCTTTAAGTAATCAATACCCTGGAGATGTTTTAAAATTGGTCATTGTTCTAAATAAATAATTCATCGGATGAAATATTCATTGCAATTATTTCATAACAATCCTCGGAAGCTGAAAAATGAAGTATTGAATAAATTATCGTTTTGCTAATTGGAATAAGAAAACCCTTTATCTATTTGTCGTAAAAAATGTCGTACTTATTAGTATTGACATGTCCTAAAGCAGATCCATATTGATTGGCGAATCAAGAATTACTTATCAATTATGGAGAAAGGACAAGCTATCAAGCAAAAAAAAAAAAAAAAATGTACGGAGCACCCCCCCCCCCCCCCCCCCCCCCCCCGTTGCGAAACTACACAAGGGGAGCTGCAAAAATCCCCCACTTATTTCATGCCTGTTTATTTGTGCAAACACTAATTTGTGAAAATGCTATATAGGTATTAGCCAAAAGCTTTCTAAAAGTCAGTAGTTAGCACGCAATTAAATAATTTATCTAAATCGATTTTTTTTCCAGCATAGAATTTTAAATTCCCTTTATTTATTTATTTTACATTTAAATTTTTCCCCTTTATTAGTGCCATGATTATGTTAATCAATTGTTATCATTCCTGTGATTATGGATACTTTTAAATTTAGGTACATATTTTAACTTTTATAAAAATTGTCTGTGTTATGAATTAATATTATTTATTACAAAATTCTTCACTTTCACTTCAATTTCCTTTCAAATAAATATTTAAATATTCTGTTAAAATTAGTATTTTAAATTTAAAAACTCCACATCTGATAAATTTATCAAGGTATTTTGGAAATATTAATTCTGAATTATTGGATATTTTTCCGTTAATTTTTCAAAAAAAGACTAAATTATGGTGCTGTGCTATAACCCCCCCCCCCCTCCGACGTCATGAGGTCAACCTCATAAGCCGGTTTCCTCCCGGTGGATAAAATCGTGGCTGCTCCTTTATCGTGAACCTAATATTGATTCCTTCTAACCTTGGTTTTGTGAAAGGGATTTGATTGACTGATTTTCTCCTTTTTCTGGAGTGAGTTCACGTCTTCACATTCAAAGAAAATTCACTTAAAAAAAGGGGGTAGAATCCGAGGGGCATCCGAGCAATGGTATTAGGGACAAAATCATTTTTAGCGTTCCTTCATTCTTGTAGAAAACCCCCTACTGAGTCCAGGATGAGAAATGCGACCTTTCCAAAACTGGGGTTAATGAATACTGACCACTTTGTATGTACTATATAGAATTCTTGTGTCATAGTGTTTGTTACAAAACCTTTTCGAAACGGCTTGACCGATTTTATGAAATTTTATGTGCATATTCGGTAGGTCTGAGAATACTACCGCCAATCCCAATTTTTTAATAGCAATGTTAGTACTTTAATAATTTTTAATCCTTGGTAGGATAAATGATCAATTATCACTCGATCAGCTATTCCTGCTAGTTGTCTACCGGTGTCACTTCTCACCCCTGTATCTCTGAGTCAATAAGATTTCTTCTCTACACGGTTTTCGGCCATTATTATTCCCACAGATGTGCCAAAAGAATTCAAAAGCGTCCAATTTCCTAGTAGATTGGCATCCGCAACGACAATCAATAAGTCGCAAGGCCAAACAATATCTGTTTTGTGGCTTAGATTTGGGCACATCGTGTTTTTCACAGGGACAATCATATGTGGCGTGGGTAGAGCATCCAGTTTTTTCCTGTTTGCTAAAGATGGACTTACCATAAATGAATCGATCCGTGCAAAAAGATCTTCAGTCCAAAATCAGTAGTTTTGAGAAAACTAAACTGAAACCCCTTCTGCATGGAATAATAAAATTAGGACTATGTTTCCATGATAACTATGTATTGGATTGAAGTCTTTTTAACATAGAAATGTGAAGTTACCTTTAGATACAAATAATTCATCGCTCATACTAACGAAAATATTATCCGAACTCATATTGGGAAAAAATGGAGTGAAGTTCTTTTTGCATGGATCGATTCAAATATTGTACACTCCAAAGGCACCAAGAGATTGATATTCCTGTTGGGTTTTTTTTTGTTGGGTTCAGAGCACACGTAGACCAAGTCCATTTTTGGCATTTTATGTTGTAATAGCATTGAAGAGTATTACTAAAATGGCTCTTTTCAGTGCTTTAGGAGACTAACTTCATTTTTTTGTCACTTTTAGCAGTTCTGAAGAGCACAGCGTGGAAGTGTGTTTTAAGAGCACAAGTAAGCCAAGTCCAAGTTGTAACTATTTTATGTACAAGGCTGTACATAAATAATATAAGTGTTTAAGTTCAAATATTTTTAAGACTTATAGTGGTCATTAGGATTTATACAACGTCTCTGCAATTAAAACGCATAATACTCATTTTCTGGAAACTGTATAACATGGACTTGGTCTAGTTGTGCTCTGAACCCTCCATATATATATATATATATATATATATATATATATATATATATATATATATATATATATATGTATATATATATATATTTAGTTTCCTTATTTGTCCACAATAAATAAATCTGTATGATAAATTAATTTTATCTTTTCATTTAGTTAAATATTATCAAGTAAAACAGAAGGTCTCATTAGCAGGCCTTAATTAAAACGGATTGTTACATTTTCTTAAAGTTTAATTATTAATCGATTAGCACTTCCTTAAATATATCCTGCCGATTAATCGAAAGTTTTCCCATCAATTATTTTTGTTTGTTGAATGTACATTTTGTGACGAAATAAAAATTAAAAACTTCCAAAGTTAATATGATGGAGATTAAAGTTAATTCCTAAAAAGGATTGTAACACAGGTAAAGGGGCTTAGGATGGTGTTGAGTATTAAGTTTCCCAACTTGTTAGGTAAATCCTGGACGCGAGATTGACACAGGACTCGAATTTAAGATGAGCATTTTCAGAAAGTTTTCCCAGGCGTTCCCCAACTTATAATGGGTTTAAGAAGAGATTTCCTTTAAAAAAATCAACGAAAAAAAAGGAATGTTTAGCTTTTATCATCCCGAACAAGGACTCGTGGATTTACGTTATCTCTAACTCTAGCAATTTTCGTTATTCAGCAGAACAGTTATTTCTTCCTGCAACAGCTTTTGGAAATCTTATTAATGTTCATTAAATAATTAGTTTTAAGAGTTATACTCGCATCTTATGAGGCTTTATTTCATTTTCAAAACAGTTAAGGGTAACAAAATGCAAATATATACGCAATGTACGTGTACACTAGAAATGTGTTAACAATAATTCAAGGGCGCTTTCATCTTTGAGTGGCCCTTAGGGCAATGATTCAGGATTATATTATAATCTCTTTGATGACCTAAAACGATCGGGTTTGTATGAACTCTGTAAAGCGGCTACTTATGTAAGTTATCGAAAACTGGTCAAGTTGGAATTTCACAAATTAGTGAGAGGGTATTATTCAAGTCTCTAGCTTTTCGGAAAGTGCTTATAATTTTGATGAGTCGTGTAAATTCCGATTTTCCATCGCTTATATCTCAGAAACGCTTCAATGTAGAATTATGAAAATTTCCAATTAACTCTCACCCATTAGTATAATATCTGTGTAAAATTTCATAAGTTTAACTAGTTCAAAGTTATGGGACAGTAAAAATCGGCTTTAATACGTCGTGTAATATACAAACAGTGTGCGTAGGCCGGAACTTCGCCTGGCGCACTACCGTGGACCTACATATGTCTATGTCTCAATAATGGAGTAAACTAAAATTTGATTTGTTAACATGCGGAATCTATCCACCGGAACAGCCCGTTTTGAACGAAATTTGCACGAAAAGAATCGTAACGTTTACTGGGCTTCAAGGTACCCGTTTCATACGTAATTGGACGTTAGGAAACTAATAAAACCATTTTCAAAGCCATATATATGTATATATAACGTTTGTTGAGGAAAACGTAAGAACCTAGATATTTCTTTGAGTTTCTGGATATACATCTCGAGACCGGTTAGGAAATCGCAGTAAATGTAAGGCATCTATTCGAACGCTTATTAAGGTTTTCAAAAATAAGGTTCTAATGCGATTTTTTAATAGAAGAATCTCATTGGGAGAAATCGGTGCTTACGAGCAGTAATTTATGCTTAGGATACTGTCAGTTCCTGTTTTGGCGGCTATGATCTCCCTAGTTTGCCCTCTGCCTCTGGGTCCTTGTGGCTTGTTAGGACACTGATTTTTTAAAAAATTATTTACATTTTTAGAAAATATTAAGACGAAACATTATCGTTTTCTATTTTAAAAATTCCAAATGAACGATAACGCTCATACCTGTTCCTGTGAGTCAGACTTAAATCTTATCGATGGTTGATAAATAAATGCTCATTTCCTACTTTTATCAAATTAGAGAAACATTCGTTAATATTTTAATGTAAGTTGTCATGTAAACCCGTTAAAAACATACTTCCTCGTTACATTTTATGTGTTAGCCTAATTACTGATACATTGCCGGTAATAATATTAAATTGTTTATGACATATTATAAAGCATGAATTTTAGACATATTTTAATAGGTGACATTGGACAGGAAATGCCAGAGAGGCATTAGCATGAGGGGTCAACACTGTCAAGACCTGACACCCTCTGTGGGAATGTCGTTCTCTTGACATTTCTGTCAGACCAAAATACATGCCCTTCTGTCAGTGTCGGAAAATACAAGCCCTTTTTACATACTACAAGGCTTAAGTAGCGGGATAATTTCTAACAGGTCATTATACCAAGTAAACCGCTATAAAATATCAAATAAACCCTTTATGTATCATGAATGTAATATCAGGCTTGTTTTTTTTGTTTTTTTATAAGATAATACTTGAATTTTACAACAAAAAAAAAAATTGTGCTTTAGAAAATAAATGTGCATTTTTCAGAATTCTTGATAGTATGAAGGCTTTCTTAATTCTCTGATTTTCAATCTTTCATATGTTTTTAATATGTAAAGTATTTCGTCTGGAATTTGCAACAATGCAAAAATATTATGCAAAACACTATCAAACCGATTTGATCAAAATTTGGTTGCTTGTTTTATTATATACTAATCATTTTTTCCCTAGAATATGTACCGAAAAACGATGTAAAAATGTCTATTTTTTACCCTTTGTTCCATACTTATTATTCTAAAATCGAATTACTAATCTGTATACGCCTTGGAAAGGAATCCAGTGGGGATACTTTCGGAGTTCGGGACCTCAAGATAAACCCTGTGTATTAATTACTCATTGTCATCACGTTTTCCAAAACTGTTAACGAGAAAAGTCAAAACTCTCAAAAATCAGATTTTTCGGCTAATATACAGGGTGTCCCAGCATATGTGTCCACCCCCTTTTTCTCCTAGAGTTGTTGGAATTTCGAAATGAAACTTGGTAGGTCATAGTTATGTTGCATGAGGTTTCTTTTGAAGGGTTAGTCGACTTTGTAACATTCTCCAGTTTTTCTCCAGCGCATCTAACTCGTGAGTTTCCAATGACAACAGGTATATTTTATGATGAATTCTGATAGAAAATTTAATTTTAAGACTAATTTATTCCGAGACATCTTTTGATCCGACGCACCGTTTGCGCGTAAAACGCGAAAAAAAACTGAAAAATATCGCCCTTTTGTAACCAAATTCCTATTTATCATCTGAAAGGAAAATTAATAGGCTACAACGTTTGTATAGAGGTGTTTTTACGTACAAGGCTTGGTTTCAGTGATAAATAGGAATTTGTCTACAAACGGTCGATACTTTTCAGTTTTTTGCGTTTTACGCGCAAACGGTGCGTCGGATCAAAAGATGTCTCGGAATAAATCTTAAAATTAAATTTTCAATCAGAATTCGTCATAAAAAATACCTGCTGCCATTGGAAACTCAAGAGTTAGACGCGCTGGAGAAAAACTGGAGAATGTTACAAAGTAACTAAACCTTCAAAAGAAACCTCATGCAACATAACTATGACCTACCAAGTTTCATTTCGAAATTCCAACAACTCTAGGAGGAAAAGAGGGTGGACACATATACTGGGACACCCTGTATTAACCTATTATAGCTAATGGGTTAATATTCTTTATATAAGAATAATAAATATGCCCCACGACTTGCTGACAGAGGGTAGCCCACACATCCATACACTACTCAAGCATTTGAAAAACACACAAATATACACCAAGCTGTAAATAGTTCATGGAACTTTCACATCCACTATTTAAAAATTTTGTGTTTTCCTCTAATTAGTACTTAAGTGTTACTGTTTGTTCTGTTTTTTTCTTTATCTTGTTTTTCACGTTTTGTTAATATTTAAGTTCTTAATTTATTTATTTACCTTTTCTTTTTCTTTCTTCTTGACGTAACAAACATAAAATGAGTTTGTCGCCAATGTGGCGGACATCAATAATCAAATTAAAAAATAAAATAAAATAATAATAATAAAAATAGTGGAATGGTGCAAATGGAATGTATTTGGCCTTAGTTGAAAAACTGTTAGTAGTTGTATCAGATGGAAAAATTTCTATGGTGACAAACCCTTTGTGTAGAAAATGGCTTTAAGGCCAGGTCGGTAAAATGTGTGTATGTATATATATATATATATATATATATATATATATATATATATATATATTAGCCTAACAATCGGATTTTTGAGAATTTTAGCGTTAACACTTTCGGATTTCATGATGATGATGAGTAATTAATAAACAAGATTTACTCCCTATAGGTAAGAAGGAAACACGCTAAAAAGCGAAACCTTTTAATTAATACTGTATCCATCCTTGCTAGGGAATGTGTACTGTTTACGCAGCCTTTTCGTGGCGGGCTTATTTAAATACCAGGAAGCACCTTCAAAATAATTTATACTGCTCTAGCAGAGTGCCGAGAAAAGCTTAGGATAATACTTGTTACGTAAGTGAATTTAAAGCACCTTGTGGAAAATAGGTCGCATTAGGCGAAGTTTCATCAGCCTAGCAAATACCAGCCGATCAGGACTTTTTGCTAACGATCTGCTCCGAAAGGTCGTACTTCGGCAAAGTAGACTGCTTTGTAAGTCGTTCTACATCTGCATACGAAGGGAACTAGTATAGTAAATAAAGTCTTATCAGAATCCGATAAAGAACGAGAAGTCTATTAGTTTCTAAAATAGGCAATGTTGCCAAGGATAGTATATTGATTCAGAAGGCTGTTTGTATTTGTGGACTACGCTATGACATGCTACAATGTGTGCCGGTTTTTCATGGATGCTTTTGAATCAGTGTAGTCGGCTAAAGGGGGGGGGGCTTAGGGGGCACTTAGCCCCTCCAGAATGAAAATTCACAATCTTTTTCGATTAAGTTAGAAAAAAAAAATTTGGGCAAATTAATAGCAATAAGATCTAATTAATGTATGTTCTTAGTTTATCAAGAACTTCCTTAATGATTTCCAGATGCCTGGTTATAAAAATTAAATTCTACACCTCCAGGCACGGCCCATACTAAATTAGCTCCCCACCCCCAGAAATGTTATTCTAGAGCCGCCTATGTTTTAATAGAGCTAAGAAAATATTATAATATGGTACCCTATTTTTCGCCGTGCATTTAAAAAGGCAGAAGGTGAAATTTCGCTACTAAGAACTATTTTTTTCGCTCTACATGTTTCACCTCCCTCTGACATCTCTTCAGGAGCACTTAAAATAAAAATTACACCCTTGACGCTAAAGAAACCTCTGCGGGTATGGCCACGTCTAGACTGACAAGATCAATCATGGCTGCTGTAGATCAGCTGTTTAAATTAGATTGCTTTAGGTTAAATGTCGATTTCCCTAAAGAAGTCATTCTCATGTCCATATATAAGTCAATTTATGTCATAAATTGTCTATTAAGTTAAAACATATTTTATCCAGATATTTAATTTAGTTTTTTTATTAACTGTCCTATTCCTGTTTTTAATTATATGAATATTTTCTTTCGCTTCTGGGATTTTTAGCGCGATCTTTCCTACCCTCCATAGGGAGGAGTAAGTTTTATTCTGAATTACGACGTTTAAATTTTGGGTATATTCGGTGTTTTTGGAAAAAAAAATGTTATTAATAGATATGAAAAGTTTAGGAATCTTGAACATTTTCGTAAATATCTCGAAAACGGTTTGGGAATTATGATAAGTGAAAAATGACCATTCGAAGGCTTACTAAATTTTCTACAAAAAATGTTTCGATTCAATTCTGGAAGGGGCGATCTTAATCGAAGAAATAATTGCATAAAACTTCGAAAGTGTTTTGTACTTTTGAAGGGGGTTTGTCTCTGTTTACGTTACTTTTTAAGTGGTTGTTGTTGTTTTTTATAATTGCATTTAACAGTAAAATCAGTATTTTGTAAAACAAGATGAACAAATGTGACACATTGGTATAGTGTTTCGTATTGGTATAGAGCGTTGAGAAAGAGGACGGAGTGATTTCCGTTTAGGATACAATCAGTTTTCTATTGTGTCTGCTTAAAATCTTATAGTATATCTCTTGGTGATTATATTTTTATTTATTTATTGTTTTTCCGCGAAAGATCAAATCCTACCAATAAATGCTTCTATTCCTCTACTAATGAAAGCGAGCAAAAGACGCTCGTTAAGTTCCTGCGAGTCATTTTTTTTATAGGTTTATTTAACCATTATAACCGAACTTCGACTTGCAAATATCAAAGGCAAACTATTTCTTCTCAGAAGGTGTCTTCTCATTTCTACTCCGACTGGAAACAGTGTTTTGTGGCTCATACCATGTATTCTAACTTCTTCAAGGCCTTTGAAAATCTTATTTTTCTTCCATCTTCTTGGGTTGTTGAAGTAGGTCTTCGGCTATCAGGCTTTCAGATCATTCCTGAAGGATAAATTATTCAAGCTCCGGTCCGTGGAGTGGAAGCTGCTTGCTTAGGATCCTCAATGCCCTTCTTAATGATTCATGGGCAAGACTCTCCTCCTGGAAGGAGTGTCTTGGTTCTTGGGGCTCGATTGGAGTGTCGGGATATTGCATTTTCTTGATTTTTAGGGCAGAAACTGTACAATGGTACAAGAACCGTACCATTGTCAAAGGGATTGCTTTAAGGCCTGGTACAATGTTTCTAAATAACATATGATCTGTTATATCCACTATGGCTGTTCGTCATCATAAAAGAACTCATGCTGGGACAAGAAAATCAGCCATACACGCCTAACCCTTGAATAACCGGCTAAGGGTGACAAACCCAAATATAAAGTAACACAGGCCTTACTGAAAAACGCTTTTTTAAAAGCAGACTGTCGCTAAAGGCTTGCTTCGAAAACCCACATGATCTGTAGGCATCTAAAGGCTGTTTCCATGTGGGTATGGTACTGACATTTGAAATATAAAGTAACGTATACGGATCAAATATAACCCCGATCACGCCAGCTGGACTCTTCTGAAGACAGGCGATGGAAGCTGCTCAACAAGTTATGGGATTGGCAATGAAAGACATAAGCAGCGATTACAAGACCAGAAGGTCTGGCGTTTAGCTTGCAACCGTGGAAGGTGTACATGTACTTAAGAAGCTTAAATAATTATAATTAGTCCATTTCCCCTTTAATTACAATATGGTTGTCGATTTTAATAATATTCTTTTGAATATTTATTTTTGTAATACATTTATTTGTTTATAATGGTTTTTCTCGTCTGTCCAAATGGAAATCACGTCCTACTTCTCAGACATGTCCACTTGTTCACACGGTATTGTGCTGGCATTATCCAATTCCGTACTCCGGATACGTTGCGTCCGTCGGCGACTACCCAAACTTTCCATCTCAGTTGGTCTGGCATCCCGGAAAGTTGTCCTTTTTAGCGGAGACGTCCACATTTTATATACTCTACTTTGTCAGCCTCCGTAAATAGGTTGGCCAATTCTTCGTTTGTCCTATGTCTCCAATTCCCCTGGTCAAGGACATATGCCCCTCAAGGGACTATTGTTGTAAGAGAGGAGGGATAATTCATTGGCACGTTTATGAACCAAAACCGATGGACTGGCCTGATGAGTGTTTTTCAGAGCATCACCTTTGTGGATCAAATGAGAATGCTCCCTCTCAGTTGCCTAGGAAGCCCGTACGAACTTTTATTTTCCCTCAGAATCCTGATATTGATATCCTTTGACATGCAGTCATCAAAATAATCAAAATAGCCCAAATACTTAAACTGGCTCACGTTTTCAAAAGAGTAGGTCCAAGATTCCTTCCCTAGGAACATGGATCTTAAGACCACAAAACTCATCTGATTAAGGATTCCCGGTTGAATGTTATGTATTCGACCAAGACAAAGAACATTCCCCAGTATCTAATAAACATTTCTAGCTTCTGTTTAATAAATTCAATACTACCTTTGATGGATATAGTATGTGCTTAGTGGATTTTTTGAAGCTTATCAATTGTTGGCAAAACTTGGCTCACATGTACTTCTTGATACGGGAAATCTCCTAGGCTAGCTCAGAATCTTCTAGGCTTCATAGTTCGGGAGTAACGAGTTCGAAAATGTCATTTTCAGAAGAGTGAATTGTCAGAAATAGCCATTTTCTTTCCGGCGTTGCCAAGGTGAATTGCCTAGGTGGAGATTAGCAAGCCAACAAAACATTCTTCTTTTTTTGCGAAAAGTTTTTCTTTTGGGAACAAAACATTTCAGTTTAAACCTTTGTATGTTTGCCTAAATTATAGCCTTACATTCTCAGCATTTGGACAAATAATATCATATAAGATCAATTTTCTTAATTTCTGATGAAGATGTATGTAGGACAACACTGGGCTCCTAGAAGCCATTAACCAATTTTTTTTTAAAGTTCGGTGTGTTTATCTAACTTCCAAAACTTTTTAGTTTTAGCAAAATTTTTGTGTTTTTCTAAATTATAGCCTTATATTCTTAGAATTTTGGCTAATATATATTAATAAATAATTTGAAATATTAAGTATTTGATCTGTTGACTTTCCAGTTGCCATTTTCTTTCCAGTGTTGCCTAGGTACACTGGGTAACAGCTAGTATTTATATATTACATCAGAGAATCTAATTCGAAAAATAAAAAAAATGAAAACGATGAATGGAATATAAGGGAAGAAGCGATATTATGCGTCCTTTGAATTGGCCATTCACTGCTGAAACACTTACATCTCAAGAAGAAACAGGTGACACCGAGTTTTATGGTTTGACAAACCGATGGCTATAAAGTAGATATTAAACAGGCCTTTACAATCTGATATAAGAATAAACAGAAACTGCCAATGGCTCTCATGAGTTGAGGCGGAATAATCGAAAATGTACCATTAGTCACGATTGAGCCTTCTAAAGGGAAATAATTTTGATAATTAAAATGACATTTGAAAACTCATTTTCCCGCCAAAATAAATTTACTGCCACGTGATGCATAAGGTCTCTTAGGTTACACTTCAGCGTCACTAGTGACGGAAAATTGGTAGACCACCAGCCTTATGACTTTTTCAAGTAAAACAAGTTTGTAAAATACGGTATTGTATTTACTGAAATTTCATGTAACAAAAAAAAAAAAAAAAAAAAATACTAGAATAACACGGTGTATAAAAATGACTCATTTCATGTATTGTCAGTCAATTTAAATGTCTTAAGATTTTTTAACGAATCTAATCAGCATTCAGACAGCTGACCGGAAAAATATCATTAAGTATTTTTGGCATACACGTGACTGAAATATACACTGCATATTATATTTAAATCTATGAATATTAATAATGATTTCCATATTATATTTTATGATATCCGTGTATCGTTAGGAAGCACACGCGCGAGGTCGTAACTCCTTCTAGTCTGACAATCGTATTCCAGTCTTGATAAATTTTGATTATTAGAATTGTATATGAAACATCAGAGTTTTAGTAAATAAAACTTTGAGATAACCTATATTTCAAATGTAGGATTATTTTTTTTAAATAAGAAGGGTGTCGTGGTTACAATGTATCTGTCAATTAAAATTCTTCTGTTGTGGGTCGATTTAGGACATTGGGGGAAAATAATTATTTGGTTATATAGGCTATTAGCGCATTGCTATCTACTGGTTACAGAACTTCCTAAAACTCCACGGTGCAGGCAAGGAACCAATTAGTGGGCCTTGAAGTGAGAAAAATCACTGCTGCAGGCGGAAGTCGAACCTCCATTTCCAGTATGTTAATCCAAGATAACGGGAAAAATGTATTTAGTTTTTATTATCCGATGATGTTATTTCACAATAGTTGCAGAGAAAGTTTTTCTTCAACAGCTTATGCTACAAGATTAAACTGCGTATCATCAACGGCAGGAAGAAAAACATGAAAAAAATAAGGTTCTACCCTTGGACGGGTGGATAGTACAATTCTTACCTAAGGAGATGCGGGATCGAATCCCGCCTGTAGCAAATTGAGTTTTTTCACCTATAGGCCCTTTGTAGAAATGCCCTCCTCAATCATGGGTCCGCATTCTTCAGAGCGTAAGATATACTCTGAGGCCGCATTCATCTATTTACACGTACAAAGTTTTCTAACCAAATCAGAGCATCAGAGTTTGTGTTGATTGCCAATCAATATTTTCAAAATTTCACATGAAACTTCGACTTACTTAAATACATACTTAACTTACTCAGATATATATTTCTTTGTAAAACTAAGTGTTGCCACGATCGGATTATTCTCCATATTGGGAATTTCTAAAGTGCAATAAATCTTTTCAAGGATATCTGCTTTGAATTTGCATATGCAGTGTTTCCTAACTCAATGTAAACATGTTTGATATCTATTTAGAGCAGTTGGCTTATAGCTACTGTATTTTCCAATCCACCTATTTCTGTTTAATTATGAATAATTATTACTTTTGGATATATATAGATCTTGGGTAAGAAAAATCCATAGTTTCTTCTTTTGGTTCTACTTTATTTTATAACTAGCTGAATACCCGTGCTTCCTCACGGCAGATAAGTAGTTACTTTATTGCGTTAAAAAATGTATCATAAAAATTAACACTATTATATAATTTTGTGCAGTTTATTATAGCATGGTACCTGTTACCAGGCCAAAAATACCCCCCTTCTACCTGGGGCTATATGCTATTCACCAATTAGTAATTAATCAAAGTATAATGTTTTCTCTGTCTGGGTACTCCAGACCCCAAACAGTGTCAACAAACAGATAACCTAGAGATAACGCGATCTATAGGTTACCAGTAACAGGAGTTTAACCAGTACAGATTAAAATTCGTTATCAATAATAAATGTACGTTAAAATTTAAAAATTTATGTTTCCAAGATGTCATTTGGAAACACCCATTATATTTGCGAGCATTACCAAGATGTGTTCTGACTGAGTATGCTGATGGATGACGAGGCTGTGCAAGGTTTCAGGATATTATTACCTCGGATGGACCATCAACAGGTATAGCGTAAACTCTAAGAGGGACAAAATCACAGTTTATTTCTAGAAATTCAAGATCTGCCATCATTATTGAAATGAACCGCAAATAATGATATTATGAAATAGATACAGTACAGTAACAGCTGACCTGTTATCACCCTAGCAACGCATGCTGCCTAGGCGTGCATACTTTCTTGAAAACCAACTAAAAATTCAAACCCCTCTAAAAATAATTAAATTTTCAATATCAAAAAAACTTTTCTTAGTGAGTGTTTACATCCCAAAGGGAGTGTCCATGCAAAATTTCGAAATTGTCTGTCATGTGGCTTGGGCTGGGCGATGGTGATCAGTGAGTGAGTGAGTCAGTGAGTGACATTTGACAAATATATAGTAGATAAGGAAGCATGAGCGAAAATGAAGTTTCTGATTAAAAATATGCTTTTGATATTTCTATTGGATTCTTTTATTCTATTCTTTTCTGAGTATGAATCAATGGGTGGAGCTGATTCATAAACCGGTGTCCTGAAGGCCTTGTCCCA
This sequence comes from Gonocerus acuteangulatus, assembly GCA_946811695.1. NCBI lineage: Eukaryota > Metazoa > Arthropoda > Insecta > Hemiptera > Coreidae > Gonocerus > Gonocerus acuteangulatus. Next base: position 24,299,704 of record OX328128.1, read on the forward strand.
CGCATGCGCCTTGGTGCCCACTCGACACCCTTTGCTGCATTTGACATTTGTTAAGTCAAAGTGCACTGGCAGGCTTTAACCTGAAAAATGCACTCGTGGGCTTATTATTGTTCTTTATTGGGAGTCCTGCCTATTTATAGTAGTGATTTTATAGTCAAATTATATAAATTAGACATTATTAAACATTTTTTTTTTTTTTTTTTTTTTTTTTTTTTTTTTTTTTTTGTATGAAAACGACTTTCATGGTTATATCACTAAAGGTGGTCATACACGTTCAGTTCTGATTTCAAGGCCGAGACTGCACAGTTTTGCCTCAAGGGTAGGACTAATCAGATCTAGCATACATCATAAGGTTATAAACCTCAAGGCAGGGACTGCACAGTCGAGTTATAGTAGACTCACTGAATGTGAAGCAAATATCCTCTTGATCACACACATCAGGCCTGGCCTGCACTGTCTCGTCCTCATTGGACTGTTCAGTTAATCTATTGATTTTATCATTCTATCAGGCTGTACCGTATGAAATGTCAGTTTTGGACTTGCCGATTTCCTTCAAATGTCTTGAAACTGTCGTGGCTCCTACTCCGAGTTCTTTGGCATATTTCCTAGTGATTTTTGACAGACAAGCTTCAACTCTTTCTTTCAGGTGGGGAAGCCACCTTCCTCGCTCCTCGTTGTCAGGGTCGAAATTTCCACTTCGAAGCCTGGAAAACCACTGGTAAACAGTTTGTTCATTCACCGTTCCCTCTCCGAACGCCGTGTTAATGTTCATACACGCCTCAGCAGCGCTATGGCCGAGCTTAAATTCATAACGGAAAATAATACGGATTTCCGTTGAAGTCATAATTTAAGTTTTATTTTTTTCTCAGAGGATCGTTCTCACAACACAGTTCGCAAGTTACTGATTAAATAATAGGAATAAAAGAGCTTTAATTCTATATGAATAACAATGATGTTTGTAAATAATGAAATAAAAAAAGGGAAAGGATTAAATCGCAAAGTAAACAAAACTGACATTTCATTCGGTACAGCCTGATACTTCCATGGACTGTACAGTTCAACTCAGGTCTCAAGGATGTCACATACATGGTAAGGAATATCTCAAGATTTGGACTGCACAGTCTGCATCTGTTATGTGCACCCTAGCCATTTTGCAGGAATCTCACACAACCTAGAAAGGTGTCTATCACATTGAGTGCGATATAGTGAAGTGGTAGCCCAAGAGCTACCAGGAAGAAGTGGTCGTGATGGAACAGCCGGCTGGATTCAAAACATTTTAGGAATATTTATTTAGTGAACACACAAAGTCGCATCTCTTGCTAATGATTCTGGGACATTTGTAAAGGGGAATGACTGAACACCTGTCTCAACATTTGTTTATACTTTAATATTTATGTATGGATAAGGGAAAAGGATCACTCCAAGAGGTTTAATCCGGGACAGGGGCACGCCCAGAGCGTTGAAAAAGGTCAGAGAATTCATGCTTGGGGACATGATCAAAATTAGCAACCGTTGCTAATAGAACACAGAGTATTCAACAGTCAGACGTATTGACTTGAACTAACGCACAGCAAGATGATTGAAAAAATAAAGGCTCCCGCTAGACTGTTTAGCAAATGTCGGCAAATATTAATACAATACATACAATAAAGACACACATTACAACATTTCAATTTGATAGTACGATTTTTTTGTTCTGATTAATAACATTAAGAATTCTCCTATCGCCTTGTAGAGTTAAAAAGTAAATAAATATTAATAAACCTTTTTAAGTGTAATTAAGACATATTTAAAAACGCCAAGATTGATAGATTTTAGAGAAACCGCTTAGAAAATGCTCAACGTGATGTTTAAATCCATGAAGAAGCCAGAGAAAGTCTGACAAACCGCTAAAACCGTTTGCTTAAATCCTCTTAAAACTTAAACACGTCTAGGAACAAGCTTCTCATTTCCCTGTCGAGGTGGAAAGAAATATTATCGATTTCGTTTAACATGACATATCCTTTTGTTACCTCTATATATATATATATATTGACGGACACCTAATGGTAAAACAGTACAGATCAATGTGTAGTAATAACACACACACGCACTAAAACATATACTGACAGACGACAACAATATACCTGTGGACGGAACTTATAACAGATGTAACTATACTTGAACATCTTAAAGAACATTACAAACAATTTTAAAGTAAAATGTTTAAATATTTTTTTACAACGCTTCGTATTTAATGTATGATTTGTCCCTATCTAATTTTATTGTTTTTTTATTATTAAGTTTAATAGCTAGAGTTTGTATACACTGATGCAGTAGGGAATGTAGTGGTACACTCGATTTCAATGTTTTATATTAATCACAGCGGCTATTTCTATTTAAACTAATAATGGACTAAATATTTAATAATAGCTGACTACCCGAGCTTCACCACGGCCGATAAGTAGTTTTTATATAGCATTAAATAAGGTATGATCAAAATTAACGCTACTACATAATGTTGTACAGCTTATTATTGCACGGACTTTAAAGTTACCCAGGAAACACCATGTGGAGGTAACCGTGCTTGTTTCCGTTGGAGAGTAAAAAAAAGTCCGACTCGCAGGAACTGCATCATCTTAGCGCGGTTCCGTTCTTATCCGAAGTGCGATTAGTAAAGGAATAGTAGCAGCTATCGGTAGGTTTTGATCTTTCGTTGAAAATATAAAATAAAATCTCAAAAAGAAGGAAGCTTAAAGCGCCACATATGGAAACTGACAGTTTTCTAAGCGGATGGGACTCTCCCGTCATCGCGACGCTCACTCTAGGAAAACTCTATTACCAATATGATTCTTATTTTCTCAGCTTTAATGAAATACTCATTCCACCGTTAAATAAACTTAAAAAACAAAAGTGAGGTAAACAGTGACAAAAACCCGTTTAAAATAACAAAACTAACACTTTTTGTAGTTTTAAGCACTTACTTCTCCGACTGACATTGCCCCATCGAAATTTGCTTCAGAATCTTTTTTTTAGAGAATTTAGTAAGCTTTTGAATGGTTACATCGTACTTCCCACGATTTCTTAACTGTTTTGAAGATATTAAGGGGGGAAAATGGTGCTAATACCTACCGATAGCTGCTATATTCCTTCACTAATCGCACTTGACATAAGAACGGAACCGCGCTAAGATGAAGCAGTTCCTGCGGGTCGGAATTTTTTTTTTTCAGACAAATTAATGTGTTATGTTCATATTATAATATAAATATTATGTTTATAAGAAGAGCAAATCACTTTAATTGCGGTGTAAAATATTGTTGCTAGCTAAATCTAAGTATTATATAAGCTCATAAGGAAAAAATGGTGCTAATGACTCAGATTTCGATGCACCATAAAAGAAAAAAAAAATTAAGGACAATATACAAAGATTCCGAAGTATTTCATGTCTGTTAATAAAATATTTTATTCTAATCCCAATAACGCAACACTTATACACAAATAAACTTTTTTTAGGTATCTATTTAATACGTATAAAATAAGATTATAATGAGCAATCCGCTGTGGCATACACCAAGTACTACCACCGTGTGGAGTGCAACTAGTATAGACCGGTACGTCAGTACCACTGTGGTATGTAAAGAGCGGCTGTTCTGATACTGGCAAAAATTAGAAATCCTACATTCCTACAGTTGTTTGGAGGCTTATCTTTATGACCCTAGAAAGGAACTTACAGATGACGAGGGTCCACTGGGCGATACCTGTACTGGGAATGCACTCCACCCTAAGCCTCCTTGCTCCTCACCTTTGAATTCATATGATTTCGTTCAATGAATTTAAAAAAAAAATTAATAAATAGATAAAAACTTCTGAAAATAGGGAATACCAAAAACAATTCTAAAGAACGAAATCAACACCAGTACAGTAATCTAGATATTCATAGGGCATCTTCGAATTCCGAGATACCGTTGAAACAAAATATTGTTTCTATATATACGTATCCTGTTTTATTGACTAATACATTTGACTACTATAAGCAATCACAAAAATAACGAGCAGTGAAAAAAAAAACTGTAGGAAACACACAAAAAGATTCGTTCAAATGAACGAAATTACCCATGTTTTAAGCACTTATTTCTCCAAATATGACCATCCCATCGCAAATGTCTTCAAAACATTTTTTGAAGAAAAATTAATAACTTTTCGAATGGTAATCTTTTGCTTGCCAAGATTCCAAACCGTTTTCGTGATATTAATGAAAATATACGAAGTTCCCAAAACTTTTCATGTCTAAAAATGAAATATTTTATTTTAATCCTTCCTTTACTCCAAACGTAACCAAATTTTCAACATATTAGTTTTGATAAAATTCAAACATGCAGAAAATGTTTCAACTGAAGCCCATGATTCTAAGTACCAAAATCAAAGACAAAAAGAACAGTTCGAATAAGCGAAATCAATTACTTTAATGTTTTAAGCACTTATTTCTCCGATTGACATCGCCTAATCAAAACTTTCATTAGAACCTTTTTTGTAGAGCATTTAGTAAGCATTCTAATGGTAATCTTTTGTTTACCAAGATTCTCAACCTTTTTCGAGATATTAAGGAAAGTCGGCGCTAATAGCCAAACAGTTGATGCGCCGTAAAAAAAAAAAAAAAAAAAAAAAAAAAAAAAAAAAAAAAAAAAAAAAAAAAAAAAATTAAGGAAAGTATACAAAGTTACCAAAACTTTTCATCTCTGTTCATAAAATATTTTATTCTAACCCTTCCTTAACTCCAAACGTAACATAACTTTCAACATATTAGTTTTAATGAAATTAGAACATGCAGATAACGTTTCAACTGAATCCCGTGATTCTAAGTACCCAAACCAAAAACGGTATTCAAAAACTATTTTTCCAATTTTCTCGAAAACGGTTAAAGCTATCGCCTTGAAAATGGTTTCATTCGTTTTCCTAGCCCAAGAAGCCTATAAAAAGAGTACTTACAAGCTTATGAACTCAAAAACGTAAGCGTTACGATTTTTTCTGCGCGAATTTCGCCCCAAACGCCATCTTCCAGTGGGCGGATTTTGCTGGTTAACGAACTTGACCTTTCAAATTGGACGACTGATTTTTGTACCAAATTTAATCAAAACCGGACCATCAGGGAAGCCAGAAATGAGCGAACAGACAAATATATATATATATATATATATATATATATATATATATATATATAAATAAATATATACATATATATATATATATATATATATATATATATATATACAAATTTGAACCACCGTTATTTTCGGTCTCTAGGGGTTCTGAAACGCGAAATTTTCTTGTCGGCACTTCCGAATTGTTTCATTGTATCAACCTTATAAGCGGGGTTCCTCCCTATGGGGGAGGGAGGAACCGCGCTAACAGAAAAATACAACAACCACTTAAAAAGTTAGGTAAACATAGACAAATACACGATGGAAAGAATAAAATTAACAACTTTGAAGTTTTAAGCACTTATCTCTTCGATTGACATCGCCCCACCGAACATTACAACAGAATCTTTTTTTGTAAAGAATTTAGTAACATTTCGAATAGCTGCCTTCCACTTACTACGATTTCCCAACCGTTTTCGAGATATTTTAGAAAATGATATCCGATAACTTTGTAATCCCTTTTCATATACTTATTACCTCCAAACGATATCAAAATTTAAAAATCTTAGATTAGATGAATGTAAAATGCCCGGTACAAGTTTCAAGTGAACCAATCGTCGTTTCTGAATACCCAAACAGAACATTAGTTTGGAAAAGTATTCATAACACTTTTTCTCGTAAAAGGTTACAGAAATCGCTTTAAAATGGTTTCATTCGTTTTCCTACGTTAAGGAACCTATAAAACGAGTACCTGCAAGCATATGGACTTGAAAATGTAAGCGTTGGGGCAAATTTTGCTCCAAAAACCATGTTCCAGTATACGGATTCAGCTGGTTAATGAACTTGTCCTTTCAAATGAGAAGGAAGATTTTTGTACCAAATTTACTCAAAATCAGACCATTTTTGAGCCGATGAGGAACTTCTTAATAATTCACCCCCCCCCAAAGTAATTAAACATTTGGAATATAAAAAAAAAAAAAAAAAAAAAAAAAAAAAAACTTTCTTAGCAAATGATTACATTCTAAACGGATTATAATCCGTTGCAAATTTTTGTGTCAAGTGGTTCGAGATATTATTACCTCGGATGGGGAGAGATTATTACCCTCTGTTTGGGTATTCAGAAACGATGATTGGTTCACTTGAAACTTGTACCAGGTATTTCACATTCATCTAATCTAAGATTTTATTTATTTTTATTATTTATTTATTTTATTTTTTGAACGTCGCATCGACAAATCTGGGCCATTAGCGCCTCTAATCAAAGATATTTAAACTTTGGTATCGTTTGGAGGTAAGAAGTACTATATGGAAAAAAATTGTATTAATGGTAATTACTAAGTTTCCGGATCTCAGTATATTTTCTAAAATGTCTCGAAAACGGTTGGGAAATCGACTATTTCTGGTCACATCATTACAAATTATAAAAGAGATCCAATAAAGTTGGCAGATATATCAGATGATTATTTGTCGATACCAAAATTCCTTATGTATAGTCTCAAAATATAAAATCGCTTGGTGCACTGCCTTTGTCAGTTTTATTTTGATTGTCTACTATCTATAAATTGACAGAGATTACATGTAAAGGTTTTATGAACATTCTTTTATAACCCACACGGGCTTTTATTTTATATATATATATATATATATATATATATATATATATATATATATATATATATATATATACATATATATATACACACATATTCTTTAATTTTCTGTTTGTTCATGTTCATTTATTTGTTAAGCAGGTTGGGGCGTGGTCGGCTGTGCCGATGTGATCACCTGAACAACAACTTTGCCCGCGTGCAAAGTTGGCAGCCGTTTTAGAAGCGTGAGCACAGCAGTCTCAGAAGCTAGCAGCCACGTCTCTGCATGTGTCAGGTAAGTAAATATTTTTAGGCTAATATTTTTTTGGTGTCTTTCTTACATGTTTTGATCTATTGTATTACGTGTTTAACATTTATTAGAGAAACGTTTTATTTTTTAAAACGATGTATATGTTAGCATATTACTAACGGAGTCAAAAGTGTCGATGGTTGTTGGTTGGTTTGTTCTGCTATTGTAAAAAGTACAAGTCAACATCACATTAGATGCGTCATATAGCATAATTATGACATTATTATTGCAGGTACTATCTTGCGTTTTAGTAAAATCGGCATTTTAATACCGCCCTTCCCTATGTTAAAATTGCAAGAGACAAAGGACCCCGCCCTTTCCTAATGGAAAATGGCTTTCGGTCAAATTGAACGGAACTAAGCTCGTTGGAAAGAGAATGTATTTCTGAACAAAAGTCTCCATGGGGACAAAACCCAAAGTTGAAACTTTTGGGTATCCGGTTTTCCATTTTTAATTTTTGCAAAATCTCGAGATCTCTGGTTGGAAGGTTTCCCAAGCCATTTGGCAAGTAAAATAAAATACCTATAAATTATTTTTTGAAGACCTTTCGAACGACACCATAATTGACACTCCTACCCCCCCCCCCCTCCACCCACGGGAGTGGGGGGAAGCTTTTTTTTTTGTAATTATCGTGCATCCATTATCATTTGAAGATATTTTCGACGGCAATACACTGAAACCTTGGCTCACACCCTTATCCCACCCCCAGCCCCTTGGGATATGCTCGTCATCATCAAAACATCAAATATCCGACTTCTTGCTTGCTGAATCATACGTTAGATGCAGCTGATCGATAGCAAATGAAAAGTCAAAACAGTTGACAGTAGTCTAAGAGACAAAAAGTGGCCCTTTTCAGGGCCACTAATGTTATAGTCTACTAACGGAACACTTTTTTTGCGAAAAGAAGGCCTTTTTTTGAAATATACGAGCAGGAGGTGGGATGGGGTGGGGTTGGGGTTTGGGGCGGGGGTGGGATAAGGGGGTGAAGCAAGGTTTCAGTATATTGCCGTCGAAAAGATCTTCAAATGATAATGGATACAAGTTAATTACAAAAAAAGCTTCCCCCCACTCCCGTGGGTGGTGGGAGGGGGGGTAGGAGTGTCAAATGTGGTGTCGTTCGAAAGGTCTTCAAAAAATAATTGATACGTATTTTTTTTTACTGGCCAAATGGCTTGGAAACCTTTCAACCAGAGATCTCGAGATTTTGCAAAAATCAAAAATGGAAAACTTCGGATACCCAAAAGTACCAAAAGTTCCAACTTTTGGGTTTTGTGCCCACGGAGACTTTTGTTCAGAAAGACTTTCTCTATCCAACGAGCATAGTTTCGTTCAATTTGACCGAAAGCCATTTTCCATTAGGAAAGGGCGGGGTCCTTTGTGACTAGTTTTTATTTTAAGAATTATAGTTTCCTAAAGAGGGTAGGGATTTATATTCCACGGATTCTTTTTGTTGAAAAGAACATAACAAGCAATTTGACCGTGCAACAACCTGTAAAAAAAAAAATGCATTCATTAGTTGTGCACCTTACAGAATTGGTCCAGAGACAAGCTTGTTGACACACTAACACAGACAGTGACATTGTTCCTTAGGGTAGGTCAGTGTCAGTGAGATAGTGGGGGGGGGGGTTTAAGACCCACCCCTCCCCTCCCCTCCATAACCTAGCCGGCAGTCAGTACTCAGTGAGCCTCGCTCATGTAAAGGGTGTGTATCTCGCAGTGTGTCTGTCTCGCGAACTATCACGCACTCGCATCTCGCACCTGTTCCGAGGAAGGCTATCTCTCGAGCTGCCTTATCTACTTAACAGGTATGATCCGAAGGTTCTAATTACAAAAATACATTTTTGTTGTTACTATTTTTTTTTTTTTAGCACATTCCCAACGAACGTTGCACTCTTGAAAGCAACTTCGAAAAATGTCTTTAAATCTGCATCTAAAGGATACTAGATATCAAAAGTTTTTGAAGTTTGTTTTTTTTTTCTCTTGATTTTTCTTTGTGCACTAACCATCATTTTCTGCATGAACTTCACGGATTTTGTTCATAATAAATATTAATTACGAAAGTTTGGTTACAATGTGGATATTTAGTTTTATAGATATTTCAAATATCCAAATTAAAACGTGCTGATAAATATAATCCATAATTCAAAATAGTTTTATCGTTGTTTTCACGCCATACAGTTAAATATTTTGTCTTTTGTTGTGTACTTATTGTTAGTCTTAGATATTATGATACGTAAAACAGGAATTTCTTTATTTAATGACCAAAGTTTGTTGCTCAATCGTTTCATACATTATTACATACCTACATTCTTATCAATCATTCGAAAACTCATTTCAGTTGATTAAAAATATATTTGTATAATTTACAAATTTTTGAGAAAATAGATTTCCGTGATGATTTTAATTTAAAGAAATTTTAATAGTATTTATCTCGAACTCCTTTGTTCGACAAAGCTGGAAGAGTTACTCCAAACTATAATACAGTGATACTTGTGAAATTCGTAGTTGAAGGAACACCGAAAAATTTAAATTTTTGAATTGTTTCTTCAAACAATTTTGAATTGTTCTTTGTATGGCCTTTTTCAGACCAGAATATTTTTTACCACCCTAATTGGAGCTCTTGTTACAATAAATATTATGATTTTATAAGTTTTTCTGGCAAGGTTTTAACAGGAACCAAATAAAGGAAAACAGTACTTTGCTACTGTTTTCCTCTATTTGGTTTGTATACAGAATTTGTTCTGTATACATTCTGTGTAGCGCCGGCATCCATGGTGCAGCAGGGAATTTTCTCAAATGAGAAAAATTTCTGCTGCCGGTGGGTCTCGAACATCCATCTCCCGCACGAGAATCAAAGGCTTTAGCCACTAGACCACAGGGAGACTTCTAAGTAGTGTTGTCAGTATTATGATCCGCCTGCCTGATTGCCCCCTTTGCAGGTACCCATGCAGGTATTGGTTCATTGTTTTGTCTCCCGACTTCAGGAGCTGAAATCTATAGTGCGCACCCGAGTTTCGAACTCAGCACCTCTAGTAGATGAATCGGGTTTTGTACCACTTGAGCAACACTCACCCCCCCCCCCCCCCCCCAAATAACGTTAACATAGCTAACTAAATGGCTCTCCAAATAATATTATATGTATGACGGAAAAACGTAATCCGACCGCCAAAAAATTGTCTTTAGAAATTTAATTTATTTAGAATTCCCTGAAATTTGATTTATTCTCTTATGCCTATTTGTGAACCAAGCTCAATATTTCTGTCGCCATATATACATGTAAGCACGATTTATTCGCGCTTGACATTAAGAAAACGGTAACTCCAGGCTTTTACAGACAGCTTTTTTGTTTGTCCTATGAGTTGGTTGTCCAATATGTGTTCTTTTATAAAATTGTGTAGGAGTTGTCTAGTCATCTTTTGAACGTCTCGCGTTTTTCCCTCGTTGGTAATATTGCTTCACTGTTTCGATATGTATATCTAGATAGGTTGTCATTTCCTCGCATCTGTACATAATTCACATAACTTTTAGTCTCATGTAAAGTGTAATGTTGTGATTGTATGTGTAATAATTGTTTACTGTATATGTTAGATAGGTAATTACATGACGTTAGGGAATCTGGAAAAATAATGGTGCGATTGATAATATTTCTAATATTTGAAAGAGCATAAAAAATTCCAACAATTCTTTAATTACAAATTAAATGTTAGCCACAGAAAACAGATGTATGCGGACTTTAGGGTCGTTTAGTGGGAATCATTTCGAAGAAGGCTGTTATTTTTTATTCAAATCTACCAATGGATTCTACGAATTTGTTGGAAGAATTGTTTTTACGATTCTCGCCGTCCGAGGGAGCGTTTGACCTCTGGCTTATAAAACATCAACCCTTCAATGAATACAGTATGTAACACTGCTAGCCTTCAACCTGTTAACTTTTACAAATCTCTTTTTCCTCCTGTTGTAATGACTTGCGATACATCCAATTTTGTGGGTTGTATGTGTACGTTGCTTTATTTGAGGATGAGGTCATGAGGTTTTACATAGATTTATCCGATTAAAATCCGAATACTGACATTTGCTTTTTCCTTCATAGGGAGGAAACCCGCATATAACGTCGATGATAGAATCCAGACGTGCCGGTGAGAAATGTCCACATTTTTAGAGCCATAGGTCACGAAAAGACCATTGGTTCAAATTTGCGTGTGTATGTATGTCTAGAAGGCCAAAAACGGACCGATTTTGGTGAAATGTTATAAAAAAATACTTTGTCTCGAACCACTGGTTATGCTTGTTAACCAGAAGAATCCGCCAACCGGAACAATGCTTTGCGATTTTAGTCTTCAAAGACTCTTGAAATTCAACGTTAGTTCAAACTGAGAGATCTGGGAACATAAAACAAAATGAATGTAACAGTTTTGTTTATAGAATGAAGAAATACAAAATATTTTCTGTGCTGTTTACACCTTATTTAATGTATTTTTATATTATAACAACATTATTTATTAATTAATTGTATCATGGAGTTCGCACAACATACCAAGCTAAGTATAATAAATGTATTAATTAATAATAAGCTAATAAACTAAAAAAAAAAAAGAAGACTGAAAAGTCAAAATAATGTTTAACAAAATATTAAAAGTATCAGATTGTTAGTGAATCATTCAAATAATACCGCCAAAGGCTACCGACTAAACATCTAAATATTTCTTGATATCAAAAAATTGTTTGTAGCTTGTGGTGTTTTAAAAATGTTAATATATCGTTTATGAAGGGGCTGCCCTCTGTCAATAGTTCCTGTGAGTTATAAGGTATTGTAATTATACTTAAACTCTAAATCATGTTTAAAAGTGTTGGGAGCCTGATATTTCTGCTTCTACGAAGGCCTTTCTTCACTTCTTAGTGAACTTGGAATGAAATTTCTCTTATGATAAAGTTGTTTTATTATTTCTGATGCTATTGTAATATTTATATGATCGGCTTACTTAGACTTTCACAAGTGAAAGCTGCGTTTTCTTTGTTTGTAGTTAGTGATTGTGTAATAGCACTGATAACCTGAACCTTAACTTACATCCAAACGGTTTATCTTTACTAATTTATCTTTAATGTAGCTTAATTTTTGGGAGTAGGGGAATATTATTATTATTATTCTAGGGGCAGGATTTCTCCGTTTTCTGGGATATAAATTAACTTCGCAAGAGGTTTGATTCCCACTATGTGTGGTGGCTTTTCTGTGGAAAAATGAAAATGCATCAGCCCTATCCTGGTCAGAGAAGAGTGGTAACCTATAAATATCGCGACCTAAAATTCTTAGTTAATTATAATTGACGTTATTTACGGGATATTTAAAACGTATTGGGAGACCCGGTAGCCGTGAGGGTTAAGGCGTGAGCTCTTAACACTCCGTGCCAAAGGTCGTGGGTTCGATTCCCACTAGGGGTGGTGGCTTTTCTTTCGAAAAAAGAAAAGGCATCACACCTATCCTGGCTAGAAAAGGGTGGTAACCTGTAGATAACCCGTCCTAAAATTCTTAGTTAATAATAAATGGACGTTAAAATTTAAATAAATAAATAAAACGTATTGGGCGGTTTCGATCCATCCACGGTAGAGCTTAGCGTTTTCTATGCATGTTTGCTAGCGTTTTTGTGTATTTTTTGATCATTTTGTTACAGGAGAGGGAGAAATGATCTCTGTCCTCCAAGTCAGTGCTTGATTGTCTACTTCTTAAATATCTTTAATCTTACGGTTTACCATGGAATCGGAGGACCGCTCGCACTGATTCCGCTGTCAAGTTACGGAAAATTATTCCCTCTGGAGCAGACCTCAGTCCAGATTCGTGCATGTCAAGCTCCTAATTACATTTTACCAATTTGTGTTTGCAGTATATTTTATACGTTCTGCTAGGTGTACCTTCCAGGGGCGATGGACCTGGGCTGCGTATTGAAAATGATCTTGTCTTGAAGTGTTTAGTGTACCTTGTGTCTTTGGTGTGCGGTTACTCGAGATGGGGGAGGGGGAGGTCGTAAAGCTCCAAGCAACTGTGCACATTAGTCCCTCCCGTTTTATAAATAATAACTAAATAATGAATAAGCATAAATAAAGTTTTGTAAATAAACCACGTAGTAGTGGAAATGAACGAATATTCTGAAACGTAGTATAAAAAAAAAAAATGAAAAATCAAGACAAGGCTTGTTGAAAACAAAAAATTAAGAATCAAAATTCAAATTCACATGTTAAGAATTGTGCAGATGAAGTATGCACCAGTTTCCTGTTTTTGGGTTTAATAAATCAAGTATTTTCCATTAAATAAAAGATGTTTTATTTATGTTCATCTTTTCTTGATTGTGTAATGTTTCGTCTATCTTCGATAATTGCTGTTTTATCATTTGCTGACTATCCTTTACATAATTGTTTGCCATAGAAATACTGCAACGTTTGCTAATTGAGTAACGGTGATACTAGTTTTAGTAACGTTTTTTCATGTTTTCAGTGATTTTATATATATATATATATATATTATAACGGCCATCATGATATATATATATATATATATATATATATATATATATACATACATAAAATCACTGATAACATGACAAAACATTACTAAAACTAGTATCACCGTTACTCAATTAGCAAACATTGCAGTATATCTACTATGTATTTGTCAAATACCACTCAATCACTCACTGACCTATCATCCCCCAGCCCAAACCATTCGTTATTTATTTTGAAATTGCATGGACACTCCCTATATAACGTAGGCACTCACTAAGAAGGATTTTTTGATATTCGAATTTTTAAGTATTTTTTGGGGGGTTTAATGTTTTAGTTGGTTGCGATAACGGACGCAACGTTGCTAGGACAATAACAGAACAGCTGTTACCGTACATTATCTATTTCATAGTATTATTATTAATTGAGGTTAATTTCAACTATGATGGCAGTCCTTGAATTACTAGAAATAAACTGTGATTTTGTCCCTCCTAGAGTTTACGCCCTGGTGATGGCCCATCCGAGGTAATAATATCCCGAACCATTTGACACAAAAATTTGAAATTTTGCACGGACAATACGTTAAGAGTGTAAACACTCGCTAAGAAAGGTTTTTTTGATATTCAAATGTTTAAGTACTTTTAGGGGGGTTTGAATTATTAAGAAGTTCCTCATCGGCTCAAAAATGTTTCGATTTTGATAACATTTGGTACAAAAATCTTTCTTCTAATTTAAAAGGTCAAGTTCATTAACCAGTTGAATCCGTTACTGGAACATGGTTTTTGGAGCGAAATTTATGCGAAAGATTCCTTAACGTAGGAAAACGAATGAAACCATTTTTTAAGCGAGCTCTGTAGCCATTTACCAGAAAAATTGATAGAAATACTTTTCAAAACTTTTTTTCTGTTTGGGTATTCAGAAACGAAGTATATGGAAAAAATTGTATGAATGGTGATACAAAGTTTTCGGATGTCAGTATATTTTCTAAAATATCTCGAAAGCGGTTGGGAACTCGTGGAAGGCGGCTATTCGAAAGGTTACTGAATTCTGTTGTGAAGTTCTGTTGGGCGATGTCAATCGAAGAGATAAGTGCTTAAAACTTCAAATTTGTTAGTTTTATGCTTTTCAACGTGTATTTGTCTCTGTTTGCCTAACTTTTTAAGCGGTTGTTGCAGTTTTTTTCCACTCCCCAACGGAAACAAGCACGGTTACCTCCACATGGTGTTTCCTGGGTAACTTTAAAGTCTGTGCAATAATAAGCTAAACAAAATTATGTAGTAGCGTTAATTTTGATCTGATCTTATTGAACTCAATATAAAAAAAATATATATATATATATATATATATATATCCTGATGGCCGTTATAATAATCTTTAAAAGCCAGAAATTTCATAATAATTCTGAACGTTTTAGCGGCTATGATTTAAAAAATACTGACCAAGTTGGAAATGCACAAATAAGTGAGAGGGTATTATTAGGTTCTTGACAAAGTAATAATATTTATTATATATCTTACATAGGCAAGCTCTTTGTGGGAGTGAGTCTGAAACTTGGCCTCTTTTTTCAAAGTTAGTTTTTTTTTGGAGGGGGGGGATTTTTACCTTAGTAATTGCACATGCTATTATAATACAGTAACATTATCTGGCCATAAATAAATGTTATACAATCTATCTAAAGCTTTCGCTGCTTTAAATGAATTGACTAGGTATGCTGTGATATTAAGCCTTGTAACTTAATTGGCCATACACCCGAGTATATTACGGAATTTTCTTGGTTTAAATATCAGACTGACATCTTAATATTTATATTTAAAAAAGCAACAATTTTAGACGGGAGGTATTTTACAGAAATTAGATTCACAACGTTTCAAGTTTTACTTCCTTGAGGCAGTGAAGATTACAATAACAAATTTTATGATTTGAAGAAATGATTGGGATTCGGCTAAGAGAAAACGTAATTTTTCTGAAGAATCTATATATCGAATGTTCCGGCATGCCCTTTGGCAACCTTTTTCGTCTAAAAAATAAATATACATAGCTACAAACAAGACTAATCAAAACAGTAAGAAACGTAATTTTGTATACATTCTAGCAATATATAGAAGAAAAACTTTGTTATGTGCATATTTGGTAAACGAAGGTTTTTGAACGAACATATTATACAGTAATTTTATACTAAAATTAGTTCAGAGTTAGCACAAAAATTAACAGAGTCCCATTTAAATAAATGGGATATTTAAACAAATGGCAGAGATAAACATTGGACACAGTCTAATTGGAATGGCAAGTTTTATTTTGTATATATTGGTTTACTATTATAATAATTTTGTATATATTGGTTTACAATTATAATAATTTTGTATTTATTGGTTTACTATTATAATAATTTTGTATATATTGGTTTACTATTATAATACTTTTGTATATATTGGTTTACTATTATAATAATTTTGTATATATTGGTTTACTATTATAATACTTTTGTATATATTGGTTTACTATTATAATAATTTTGTATATATTGGTTTACTATTATAATAATTTTGTATATATTGGTTTACTATTATAATAATTTTGTATATATTGGTTTACTAAAATAATAATTTTAATTGGGATTAACTATTGAGCGTACAATGCCTACCTTTTTGGCTCTTGGATGATCCAATTGTACAAGAGCACATTTTTCTCTAACTTTTTTTTTTTTTTTTTTTTTTTTTTTTTTTTTTTTTTTTTTTTTTTTTTTTTTTTTTTAACCGCGCATGGACAAATCTGGGCCATTAGCGACAACATCCGCGAGCCGGGTGCAGCGAGGGGATTTCTTAACGAGCCCTGAGACGAGAAAATTCCTGCCGCCGCACAGTGTAACGAAGTACTGAGGATTATGGACAAAAATCATTAACCACTAGTTATTTTCAAATAAACATTTTTATCAACTGAAATCAACTCAAAACAAGGTAACAATAGTACAATAACGGCTATGATAATATTAATTGTAATATTTGTAATATTAATAGAAATAATATAACAGGTAATAATATTATTAGTAACAATATTATAAAATATGTTATAACTGTAACATATAATGTAGTAATAGTATAGTAGTAAATTTTACTTATAGTAATATTGCCACAGAATAATAATATTTTACCATTTTCTATGAAATTATTAAATAATTTCTTAATTCCGAGTCTGAATCGTTTTTGGATTCTTGAGAATGTAAACTTATATCGAAACCAATATCTATTTGATTATTAATGTCATCCTCTATTATACATTCATTAATGTCTGGACTGATTTTGCTTTGCCTTTTTATATTTTTTCTCCGTAAAGAAAGCTCTGGGCCAGATATCAGAAGAACTCGGCGTTTTTTTTATCTCTCACACAACGCTGTAAACTCTTTTTTATGTCTGCCTCTAAGGAAGCCGGAAGGGCCATCAGGGCGCGAATATTTTTTTTCTTGATAAAAATTAATAACAATTTCTTCTAAGTTGATATATTGTTTCAACCAGTATTTATATAAGAGTTTTTTTTCTCAGCAGTGAACACGTTCCCACATTTTTTACATTTAATATAGGACTAAACTGGCAGTTTTCTTAAATATTGCTTAATATTTCTTTAGGATCATCCTGCAGATTAAATTGAACCATTTGCCCAAGTATTAATACCGTTTTCTTGGATTTATTCACGTTTTTTTCAAATTTGGAAGAAACAATGATGATGGATTTAAAAATAAAAATCTTTGGAATCGGAAAACTGAATTACCCTCAGTATATTATACTTGAGGTAAACTTTAAGCTCTACAAAACTTGGGATGTGTTCAGATGAAGTTTTTTTGCTATGGTCTATCAAAATTTGATACTTAAAAAAATTCAAAGATCAATGAAGAATAATTCAGGATAAATAATAAGGGAGTAATTAAGCATAATCAATTATATCAGATAAAAAAGGAATTAAATAGTTTTGAGGTAATTTCCTTCGGATGACTTAATAAAAACACTGTCCTATCTTCAATGAGAGAGGCTCAAACTGATTGCTGGTATGAAACAGGTTTTAAAGACTTTGCCTTGTTTATAATACTGCTAATGTGTTTGTTGATAAAAAAAAACTAATATTTATTAGTTTAGTACGATTTTAATTCCTTGAATAGTTTCTAAGCTTAGCTAGAGGATTAAAAATTAAATATAAGAAAACAAAAATTTAGGTTTTCGTCCATTGGACGTTACACTGTGCGGCGGTGGGAATCGAACCCACCATCTCCCGCATGAGAATCTAAGCCGTTAGCCACTAGAGCACGGAAGACTCCAATTTTCTCTATTATTGTTACTTTATTATATTTTTTTCTTATTTTATAAACATAATAATACTCATACATTTTAATATGATGTAACAGTAGTAGTTTTATTATATATTATTTTTGATGAAAAAATAGTCTTAAATTCTTCTACTTTTAGACTAAAGATATATTTTTAATATATCTCAGTTCTTTTAATCATATCGCAGTTCGATATTCTGTGCCTTTAATATCGATCTTCTGAATCGACCTGAACTCGCCGATATTTTAGTACTTTCCTCCGAAGGAAAGTAGCTATTGAGGTTGCACTCATGACGGAATTTTTGAAAAATTTCTTCGAATCTTTATCGATCCTACCTAGTAGACACCGAAAATGACCCCCGTTAAAATTTATATATATATATATATATATATATATATATATATATATATATACATATATATGTCTGTTAACACGATAGCGGACAGAGTTTTTGTTTTTTCTTCACGAAACGTGGTATATAGCGTTCAAATAGCAAACGATTGAACAAGTTCGTTAACCACCAAAATTGGTCCGCCGGGAGGGGGGTTTACCCCGAACCCAAAACACTAATTTGACCATACCAGCCGTAGTTTTTGTTATATTTCAACGAAACTCGGTATTCATTATTTTGATCTAAAGAGAGAAATACATTGTAAAAATAAACTAAATCGGTTAATTAGAAGGGGGGGGGGTTTACTCCGGACCCAAAATACCAAGTTGCCACTGCTAGTCGTAATTTTTGTTAAATTTCAACGAAACTTCGTATTCGTGGTGGTAATCAACGGAGAAAAATGGGTTGTAAAAATAAACTAAATCGGGTTATTTGGAGGGGGGGGGGGGGTTTACTCCGGACCTAAAGTACTAATATACTCATACCGGTCGTAATTTTTGCTGTATTGCAACGAAACGCGCTATACTTCGTGGGTATCTCATGAGAAAGAAGTGTTGTAAAAGTGATGTAAATCGGTCTATTGGAAAGGAGGGTTTACTTTAAACTCTGTTTCATTACAATTAGCCAGCCAGACGTAGGTTCCCAAAGCCGCCACGTGGAGCGCTATCTCCCACTAGGCGGGTCTGTATCCTGTTCCTGCGTCAGACCAAAAGACGGAATGTGAAGTTTTTGTGCATTTATTAAGTAGAACAGTATCATGTATAACCATAACTCTGGAAGCAAATTATTTACAAAATTAATAATTGAAAAGTCCTCATAAGAAATGTAAATGAGCAGAACTATTCACGTTTTATTTTATTTATACAGGTTATTTACAGCAAATTATTCACAGTCCAAAAGTCTACACTCCAAAAATTCTGAGGAAAGTGCTTAGTTATGCAGCTCCTGCGTGACGGACTTTTTTTTTTTTGAGCGATCTTTTCATTTCGAAAAATTAAGACCGTTCTAATCGATTAAAAAGGTCGATTCATATTCACGAATCACCTATCACTAATTTGACGTTTCTCTCCTAGCGGAATCCCAACCATTCTTGACTTGTTGTCGTCTTAACGGCTAAACATCTTGATCTTATTAATTACATATAATTATTGGTAATGTCAAATGGTATTTTATTTTGTTACTCACTGTACCTAAATTCTTGGATGGAACCAGCAGTATAACATTACTGTTATAAAATGTGAAAGCCTATTCGTGCATGTATTCCATTCTTATCTGATGTTTACCTGATAATGTAAACCCCAGGGAGTTACGTAAAGCTATTAGTCACCGTGGATATTTGTTGTTTGTCTTCTTGCTGAATTCGGAATGAAAGGAAATTCAGCCATTTCTCGAAGAGATAAGATCTTGTTACAATATTTTACCTTATGAAAAGAAATCCTTTCTCATGTGACTCCAGTCGGATCATCGTCTCATAAAAAAAGAAATATTATTTTTTTAAAAATATTTTTTGAAGTAAAATGTCATCATCTTTCTAGCGAGTTTGTTTTTTAAAACATTTCCTGGAACGAATTTTTCGTTAAGAGCAGTCACTCTCAGTGGCGCCTTGTAAATCAGTGTTAGGCGAAAATCATTTAGAATAATTACTATTATTTAAATATTAACGTCCATTATTATTAACTACGAATTTTTCGTTAAGAGCAGTCACTCTCAGTGGCGCCTTTTAAATCAGTGTTAGGCGAAAATCATTTAGAATAATTACTATTATTTAAATATTAACGTCCATTATTATTAACTACGAATTTTTCGTTAAGAGCAGTCACTCTCAGTGGCGCCTTTTAAATCAGTGTTAGGCGAAAATCATTTAGAATAATTACTATTATTTAAATATTAACGTCCATTATTATTAACTACGAATTTTTCGTTAAGAGCAGTCACTCTCAGTGGCGCCTTGTAAATCAGTGTTAGGCGAAAATCATTTAGAATAATTACTATTATTTAAATATTAACGTCCATTATTATTAACTACGAATTTTTCGTTAAGAGCAGTCACTCTCAGTGGCGCCTTGTAAATCAGTGTTAGGCGAAAATCATTTAGAAGAATTACTATTATTTAAATATTAACGTCCATTATTATTAACTACGAATTTTGGGACGGGTTGTCTACAGGTTACCATCCTTTTCTAGGCAGGATAGGGCTGTTGCATTTTCTTTTTTCTAAAGAAAAGCCACCACCCCTAGTGGGAATCGAACCCACGGACTTTGGCACGGAGAGATAACTGCTCACACCTTAACGCTCCCTATTTTTTATAAAAATAATGGATTTTTATAAAAAATCTGCAAGCTCAGATGTTTTGCTTTCCTTAATTTTTAGCACTTTCCTCCGAAGGAAAGTAGCTATTGAGGTTGGACTCATGACGGAATTTTTGAAAAATTTCTTCAAATCTTTATCGATCCTACCTAGTAGACACCGAAAATGACCCCCGTTAAAATTTATATATATATATATATATATATATATATATATATATATATATATATATATATATATATATATATGTATATATATATGTGCCTGTTAACACGATAGCGGCCAGAGTTTTTGTTTTTTCGTCACGAAACTTGGTATATAGCATTCAATTAGCAAACGATTGAACGAGTTCGTTAACCACCAAAATCGGTCCACCGGAAGGGGGGGTTTACCCCGAACCCAAAACACTAATTTGACCATTTCAGCCGTAATATTTGGTATATTTCAACAAAACTTGGTATTCGTAGTGGTAATATAGAGAGAAAAGTGAGATATAAAAATGAACTAAATCGGTTCATGAGGAGGGGGGGTTTACTCCGGACCGACAATACCAATTCGCCACTACCAGCCGTGATTTTAGGTATATTTCGACGAAACTCTCGGTATTCATAGTGGTAATCTACAGGTAAATATGTGTTGTAAAAATAAACTAAATCGGTTCATTAGGAGGGGGGGGGGGTTTACTCCAGACCTACAATACCAATTCGCCACTACCAACCGTGATTTTTGGTATATTTCGACGAAACTCGGTATTCGTAGTGGTAATCTACAGGTAAATATGTGTTGTAAAAATAAACTAAATCGGTTCATTAGGAGGGGGGGGGGGTTTACTCCGGACCCAAATTATTAATATACTCATACTGGTCGTAATTTCTGCTGTAATGTAACGAAACGCGGTATACGTCGTGGGCAACTCATGAGAAAGAAGTGTTGTAAAAATGAGCTGAATCGGTCAATCGGAAAGGGGGGTTATATAGGTTCACAAAGGCGCCGCAAGGAGCGCTAGAGGGACTGTATGCGGTTCCTGCGTTAGATCAAAATACGATAATACGAGGTTTTTTGTATTTATTACGTAGTGTAGTAGGTACCATGTGTAAACATAACTCTGGAAGCAAATTAATAATTTATCAGTTACTCATTACGAAATTAAAAGAGAACTATTCATGTTTTTATTTTATTTATGTAGGATATTTTAAGCAAATTGTTCTGGAAAGCAGTCTACACTACCCAAATTCTGAGGAAAGTGCTTAAAAGTCCGTCACGCAGGAGCTGCATAACTCCTGCGTGACGGACTTTTTTTAACATTAAATACACAAACTGTGGTGATCTTAAATTACCTATTTAACACACCTTCTAGTGTACAAAAATATACTCATATATAAAAAATACAAGTTGTATCTATGCATTATACCAGTGGATACATCAATTTTTAGGGGAGATTCTGTCGTTAGAATTCCAGGGCTAACAAGACATAAACTCTCCAGAAACTAGTTGTCATGCTTTGTTTACCAGGAATTTCCTGGTTTATTGAGAACTTTACAACCTAAGTATAATAACTTGCATTATTAAAGTCTCGTTACGTAAGCTGCCTAGTGTCTGGAATGTCTACTGCAGCTGTTATTTTGTAGTGCAGTAGCTTATTTTTTTCAGTGATTCATATAAACGAGAACGGAAAAAGTTTTTGAATTTTAAGGGGGTTTAGTTATAATTTCAATATATTTGTCTTTTACCTTGTTTGCGATTAATGTTTATTCTTAATATGATTTGGAATGCTCAGTAACGAAATAATCAGAATATTTTGCTTACTTGTTTTCTATTTTTGCTGTCACATTAAATTTCTAAACTTGTTTTACTGATGGATTTAATTTAAATACATGCTGGCATCTCAAAAAACAAAATAGTTTTTTCTGGAATAGCCATCATTTGTATAAAGCAGATATAACCCATGACACACAGAAATCATGTCGGACTCGCGGGAACTGCATCATCTTTGCGCTTTTTCGTCCTAACCCTCAAGCAGAGTTGGGCAAACGTTAGCGCGCGCTAATACCTAATACCTTCCCGCTAATTTAGCGGTACTGATAAGAGCCTGAGCTAACGATTAGCGCGTAGCGACGGCAGTGCGCTAATCACTAATTAATTTAAAATGTTTAAATATCTTTGTAGCTAACTAGGAGGAATATCTCCTATTCTTCCTCCTATTCTCCTATTCTTCCAATATTCCTCCTATTCTTCCTTTTTTTGTTCCACCTTCAATATTCCACCTTCAATATCCTTTTTTTATTCAACCTTCAATATTCCACCTTCAATATCCTTTTTTTATTCCACCTTCAATATCCTTTTTTTATTCCACCTTCAATATTCCACCTTCAATATTCCACCTTCAATATCCTTTTTTTATTCCACCTTCAATATTCCACCTTCAATATCCTTTTTTTATTCCACCTTCAATATCCTTTTTTTATTCCACCTTCAATATTCCACCTTCAATATCCTTTTTTTATTCCACCTTCAATATCCTTTTTTTATTCCACCTTCAATATTCCACCTTCAATATCCTTTTTTTATTCAACCTTCAATATTCCACCTTCAATATCCTTTTTTTATTCCACCTTCAATATTCCACCTTCAATATCCTTTTTTTATTCCACCTTCAATATTCCACCTTCAATATCCTTTTTTTATTCCACCTTCAATATCCTTTTTTTATTCCACCTTCAATATTCCACCTTCAATATCCTTTTTTTATTCCACCTTCAATATCCTTTTTTTATTCCACCTTCAATATTCCTCCTAGTTAGCTACAAAGATATTTAAACATTTTAAATGAATTAGCGATTAGCGCACTGCCGTCGCTATGCGCTAATCGTTAGCGCAGGCTCATCAGTACCGCTAAATTAGCGGGAAGGTATTAGGTATTAGCGCGCGCTAACGTTTGCCCAACTCTGCCCTCAAGTATGATTTCGAAAGCTTCCAAGAGAAACAGTTAATGTTTTATCTTAATATTTTGTGAAAAACGTTAAACGAACAAATGACACAAAGTATTTGTGTACCAAATTTCAATATAGACAGTTTAATTTTAAGCAGTTACAGAGCGAACCACCGTAGTAATTTTCATGATCTATGGTTCTCGTATGACGTCGTAAGCGTGCTTTCTACCTACGGAGGGAAGGAGGAAACGCGCTAAAACCAACCTCTTTACATCTTTTTATGAATAGTTTTGTAGAACAACTCATGTTAGTATAAAAATAATAATAATAAAAAATAACCCTTAGGAATAATATCTGTAATGGAACGAAAACAAATGTTACAAAAAATCTAGCACTGGTTTCTTCGGCTGTTGTTGAAATTAACGGGTGAAATTATTTCAATATTTCGAAATATTTAACAAAATATACCAGGCTAAGGCCTTAAAATACATTAATTTAAAGACATGAGAGTACATTTTTTTCTCCATATACCCAAATATTACCAAAATATACAAGAATGTGGAACGTGCGCAGAAAATGTCAAGTAACTATGTAAATTTTAAATGCTCGGTTAAATACGTATTCCACCATAAACGTAGTTTCTTTCGAATTCTCCGCAAAAGTATAACCCGAAGGACCGTTAGCTTAACAATTATATTGAAGCTAATTTGGTCCGTCGTTTTAAATAATGTTTTCTATGGAAAGTATAAAAAAAGAAAAAAAAAGAATTGTTTACATAATACGCCTTAAAAACAAAAAAAACAACAAACAAACAAACGTTTCTCTTCTTACACATTAATTAGCTACCAGTTAATACGTTGTTCTAATGAGTTGTAAGCCACGTTAGTCCTTTCCTGTTATTACGGCTTAACAAGAATGGCCTATTCTCAGTCGATAGAGGATAACTTCACTCAGGCAGGTATGCCTAACGTAATTCGTTATCACCCGCCTTCAGAAGACAATATTCCCCAAGATCTTTCCTTTACAGACCTTTTTCCAGCAAGTAACCCACCTATCCATAACGATATTCCCTTTATATCTTAAACCAAGTCCACAAAGACCATCTTCCAATCCTTTGATCTACATCAGCACCCCCATGGAACCTCCTCTTTCGTATAATCATTTTATTTTGGCACTTTTTAGGTTGTTTTGCCACTTTTTTGAGGTAAGTCATAAATCCTTAAACTGCCTACCTTGGGCATAAAATGAGAGGTCATAGAGTTGCCTTTCTGAGACTAATTATAGAATCCAAAATTGATGGTCGGAGACAGTGCTCATGATAAAAGAACGTCAGGGACTGGACGGGATTGGACCAGGGGCGTATATAGAAACTAACTTCGGGGGAGGGCTAGGAGAATTTGGGGTTATGGATACCAAAAATCTAGAACTTGCAATAGTTAGCCATCTAAAACGTACACCCATAAACGTAAATCAAATTTTCGGAGAGGGGGATGGCTGCAGCCCTCTGAATGAATGAATGAATGAAATAGCCTTTTATTTCATCAACAAATATTTACAATTATTTACAGTTATTGGAGTAATTTTACAAATCAAACAATTAATAATAAAATAATATAAAACAAAACCATTGGATGATACAAAAAACAAACAACAAATGTTGATGAAGGCCTTCCTTCTCAGGAGTAGAAGTCTACACTTCCCTGGTGACTAGCCTATTGGGAAGCGGAAGTCGCTAAGATCTCTAGTCCTTTATATTTCCAGGCCTGGCGATCCATCGCCAATCTCCACCACAGCGGTCCGGCCTTTTCTTTGAAAACATCTCTCCATCTTTTAGCTTGTCTGCCCCTGTTTCTTTTGAGTTCATATGGCGTCCACCTTGTTACTTCTTGGGACCATCTCTTGTCTTGCCTTCTCATCAGATGCCCAGCCCAATTCCACTTCAGCGAAGTCACGTATGAAGAGATATCTGTCAGTCCAGTTCTCTTTCTACACCCATAAACGTAAATCAAATTTTCGGAGAGGGGGATGGCTGCAGCCCTCTAAGCCCACTCTTATATGCGCCCATAGATTGGACTCCCACACATTGTTGAGGTTTGCGCAGGACCTAAATGAGTTTGCCAGAGTTGTGACCGATCTCCATTAAATGGAGCCAGCTTAAGAAGAAGATACTTCTTTTCGTACTCAATTCTCTTAATCTCCTGTCAAATCTCGGTCTTTGATTGATAATATCGCTTTAAGATTTAGTACCTAGTCTTCGTCTGACTAAGCGGTTTTTATGTTTGGCTTAGATCATTGCTTTATGCGGCTTAAAACTAGCTCACTTGAGTTATAGCTCACCCTTTTATAATACCAATAACACGTGGTCGGTCACCCATTCAGGTACTGGCCACACCTGTCGCTGCTTAACTTTAGCATTCAACGGGACTATGGTCGTTGGCAGTTGATTTCATATAGTTTTTGTGTCTTGTCCTGTACCATATTACGTAGCACTGTTCGTCAATTTGTTTTCGTAAGTAGGAAATGTGCCCAGACTGCGGAAAAGACAAGCACCAGAAGAGAGAAGACTATCAAGGAAGAGAACTTCAATACACCAACTCGTGGGCGTATATAAGACGGGGGGCTGAGGGGTCTGCAGCCCCCCTGTCCGAAAGTTTGATTTCATCGGTAAAAATATCGAGAAAAAATAATTTATTTTGGATGTAATAGCGTTTTAGCCAACGGCCATATCCACGTTTAATGCACCGGTTCCCGTTGATCACCGAAGTGGCCAGTACCTGAATGGGTTACCGACAACGTGCCGTTGGCATTATATTAGGGGGGCAACCTGTAGATAGTCCGTCGTTAATAGCCAAATTGTTGATACGCCCTTAAAAAAAAAAAAAAAATGAAAGTTATACATTAGTTCGCTAATTATTCCAAGTTCTTGGTTGTTAGTATTCCACAACCCCAAATTCCCCGGTGCTTCCCCCCCCCCCCCCCCCCCCCGATATTATTTTCTATATACGTCCCTGACCCGACTCCATCATCTACGATAAAAAAAAACACTATTATTATTATAACAAAATTATTATACAAAAAGAATAATTACACGATTTCCTTAAAAAGAACGATTCGTTATCGAACTGCGCCGATAGGAAGTAACACGGAGCCCCGGAAAATTTCGAATCGATCCCATGTAACAAAATGTTGCCCTGATAAAATTAATGAATGCAAATGACGTCATTTATTATCATCTGCAATTTAAAATCCTCTTTCCCCTTCGACGAACCGCTGACTTCATTAACGCTTATCGACCTCAAAGTTTAAGTTATTCTTGTAAAAGCTTGTTAATGAGTCTCTTAGCTGGTTCATGACTTTCTTGTTAAAAAGAAGTATGAAATTTCATATAATTTTATTTGTGAATGTAGTAGTATTTTTTTTTTAGTATTTGTACATATAGTTTAATATATAATACGCTTAGAAAACGAATAGATTTTTGTAATTACTAACGAGTAAAAATAAATTGTAACAATTATATATTCAGAATACTTACGCAGTGAATAACAAAGGCAAGAAGGCATAAAAATTCTTCTGTTCTCTTTGATTTTTCGATACTAGGATTATTTAGAAAAGTCCAAGCGGCCATATGGAGAGGAAATGACATCAATCTGAGTTCATAATGAAAAATTATCCATATTTAATGAAATTTCACGAAAATATCGGCAACTCATATACATATAGGGCGTAACGGATAATAGTATCAACCCTTCAGGAGTGGATGGTAGATCTTAAGTGAAACAAAAAAAGTCAGAATAAAATATGGTTCAATTCCCCACAGAAACACAGTAAATTCAAATTTAGATTTTTTTTTTTTTTTTTTTTTTTTTTTTTTACATCGATCATATTATTTTATGAATTACTAGTGATTACTGAAAACCCGTTTAAGGTAAATAAAATCTAATCAAACCATCGTAAAGTTTGATGGTTTGTAATGTTACTATGTTTATTTTATAGGGGTTACATGACGGTTGCATAAACCAAATTAGGGTTATTCACGGAAATCTTTATTTTTTAGGAATTTTTTAATCTGTCCCCTGAATGTTTGAAACTCCTTCACTTTCAGGAACATTTTCCTTTTAATACCCTTAAATAACCTAATAAGGACAGTTGCTTGGTTATTAACGGTAAAATGCCTCTTGGTTACTATAAAAATAAAATATTCCCCCCCCCCCCCCAAAAAAAAAGTTTTGAAATTTGAATTTATTCTGCTTCTGTTGGGAATTGAACCATGAAAGGTCGATAGTTTTATACGTTACAACCTGTATAAATAGTGATTAAAATGAAATGAAAAATACTCGGCACTGAACACTGCATTGGTAATTGAGAAGACATATGGTGAAGGGATATGTTATTACCGTACTTACTGGGTAATTGAACAAGTTTCTGCTACGGTCTTGTGCCCCGATGACCGCTCCAGCTCTTCATCGTGTGTCTTCTTAGTAATTTAAAAATACAAACATTTCTCGTGACCCAAGCTTTAGAGAAAGAAGAAAATTAATAATTTCAATCGGATTAACAATAGAATAGGAAGAATAAACATTCTTGAGCTGGATCGCTTTAGTCGGAGCTTAAAATTCCTGAATGCTTGGTTTTGAGACGCGTATTTATATGATGAAGTATATATTACCTACTTCGTTTTTTTTTATTTATTTAAAAAATGTGAATTCATGCGTCAGAGATTTGTCGTTTTGGAGTAACAAAGCTCAGAAAATCAGGCTCCCAAAACATTTTTTATGGATCTTATGACATTTTTCAAATAGAAAACCATTTTTTAAATCACAATAGTGGACAAAATAGGTTCTTGGCGAGGGCAAATAAAATTGTAACGAATCGCTGTCTGTGCATGGACGATGTATTGGGAAAAATATTGTTGGGGCCTTTGTTAACGCAGTAGTACCCAAAACAATTATTTTTGAATTTGGGTCTGTTTGTCCGTGAACGCTATCCGATTTGGATGCGGTTTTCACCAATGTATTTGGGTAAGCTTTACTTAACATTTAGTGTTTGTTTCATGTCAATCGGTTCATAAATAAAAACGTAATGGCAATGTAAAGAATCAGGTCGAACATCTGAGCACTATTTTTTTTTACAAATCCCTCAAACCTTTTTTTCCTACAAAACTGAAGAAAAAAATATTGAAAAATAGCGAGTTATCTTCAGACAGCTCGATACAATTAGTCTATGACGTCATATAAATTCGAGGGAGTTGTTATTGTTAGAGAAACCCCCTTGAAAAATAACCAGGGCCCTTATATTGGCTCAACATTATTAATGGTCAGCTCCCGAGCCAATGAGTTTCACAATGGCTGCCCTCAAAATATGCTTTCCAAGCGTGGGATGGAAAATAGCTTTCGTTAAAAAATGTCTTTTCAAAATTCATGAAAATATAGGCTGAATTATCGTTTTCATAAGTAAATGTCAACCCAAAATAAATAGCAAAGAAATAAATAATGGCCAACAGATTTTAAAAAAGCAAAAAGTTCAAACCAATATCCGTCATAAAATAATTATACGGAAGTTATTATGTAAATAAACAAGTTTCCTACAATTCCGGGGTTGAGGATCGTAATAGTAAATTTCCTCTAAAGATAATTTTATTTTAATAATAAAATTATGAAAAACATATCCAACAAACAGTGAAGCTTATAAATTATTTTAAATAATTGTAAAATTTAATACAGTTATAAGCATTTCAGCGGAAAAACAAGGCAACGTGAGTCAGGTCATCTGAAAAAAAAAATATATTGTACCGAAATAAATTTAATTTGAAAGAATATTAAAACTATAAAAAAAAAAACACAGTTTAAAGCAAAACTCACCAACACCTGGGGTGGTACAATTTATCCGGATAGACCAACGGATAGCCAGGTTCAATGAGGTATGAAACCCAGGTGATCCAAATAAAAAAAAAGAAAACAACAAGATACTCAAGAGCTGGTAACTATATTGAGATAAGTACAAAATGTTCCCAGTAAGAACAAATACATATACATATATACCCTCAAATATAATAAATATCTATGAATACCAAAAAAAATAAATAAATTCCCAATAAAAGGGTAAGCATGAATATGTATATATTTTAAATATCACAAGAAGAATTAATAACATTCCAATACTGAATAATATAGCAAAAGGTATCGATAGATAAACATACATGTATATACACCAGATACTATCAGTAATCTGGGAAGAACAAAATTAGACTCTTAATAAAAGCATAAATATATATATATATAGAAATATCAAAAGAAGAATCAATATTATTCAAGTATTGAATAATATAGCAAAAGGTATCGATAGATAAACATATATGTACATACACCAGATACTATCCGTAATCTGGGAAGAACAAAATTAGACTCTTAATAAAAGCATAAATATATATATATATATAGAAATATCACAAGAAGAATCAATATTATTCAAGTATTGAATAATATAGCAAAAGGTATCGATAGATAAACATATATGTATATACACCAGATACTATCAGTAATCTGGGAAGAACAAAAATAGACTCTTAATAAAAGCATAGATATATATATATATATGGAAATATAACATTTAATTTGGGAAAAACACAATTCTCAAAAACTCATAAAATCCCGTAGTCTGGCCTGGCCAATAACTACTTGAGAATAATACATGACGGTAAAACTGAAGTCCATAACTATCCAACAATTTGGCATAGAAAACACATACTGAAGAATTATCGAATTGCAACTACATGTACAATTCCACAACCTGGCATAGCCACCAATATCAAATTACAACACAAAATTTTGGTAATCTGGCATTGCCAATAACTTATTTAGCGATAATAAACTTAACTTTTCCCAAATTTTTAAGGTATACACAATATAGTTACTTGCACTCATGGCAGTAAAAATTTAAATGAGGCCTGGAGATAAATAAAACGTGGAGCCTGGTGTCTAGCAGAAGATAAAATGTATGGGTTACTCACTCATTTGTCCCACAATATGCTCTAAAAGCCTACCACATGGAGTTCCAATCACATGTTCGGCCAAAACGATAACCGGAGAAGACAAATGCCGCCTCTTCGTGCTACTGGATCTTCAGTTTCATTATTAACAAAAAAAGGACGCCTCAGTCCCTCCTTAAAAAGCTGGAAACCTCATACTTGCAACAAAAAAAACTTTTCTTCCCTGGCACTAGCGTCTACCTACGCCATTT
Source organism: Gonocerus acuteangulatus (assembly GCA_946811695.1). Classification (NCBI taxonomy): domain Eukaryota; kingdom Metazoa; phylum Arthropoda; class Insecta; order Hemiptera; family Coreidae; genus Gonocerus; species Gonocerus acuteangulatus. Next base: position 24,330,387 of record OX328128.1, read on the forward strand.
TTCACAGACTCCCCCAGAACCGACGCCTCTTCTCCCCAAGGCCTACCGACCACGGGAAAAAACAAAAGAATAAAAATCTTAAATTATACACGAAACTATTACATCCAAAATGGAGAAGAAAATTGACTATCTTTTGTGGATAGTAAACATTTACAAGTGGTGCGAATTCCAAATAAAATATAAAACATAAAATGTTATCAGTCCAAAGAGGTAGAGAAAGCAGGTTCTCACTCCCCGCAGGGCGCCACGTCACAATATATATACATATACATATATATTTATATAATTTATTCTTATAGATGACCCAAAATATCAAAATTCTTTTTTATCCTAGGAGGCATATGGTCATTAAAGCAGTCATCCTTTATTATACCACTTTATTTATTGGGCCCGACACGTTTCGTGCATCTTTTCTTCGCACCTCTTCAGGGGCACTTCTTGCAAGGAAGTCCTCCCGTTACCTAATAATAGTAATTAATACTGAGTATTAAGCCGGACTCCAGAGGGAGTACTTGATAACGGGAGGACTTCCTTGCAAGAAGTGCCCCTGAAGAGGTGCGAAGAAAAGATGCACGAAACGTGTCGGGCCCAATAAATAAAGTGGTGTAATAAAGGAAGACTGCTTTAATGACCCCATGCCTCCTAGTATAAAAAAGAATATATATATATATATATATATATATATATATATATATATATGTCATTACCTAATACATTATTTTGTATTTTCCCCAACAACTTTTGTGGTTTATTCAGGCCTATTCAGGGGTTCTAAAATATATCGCGAAATAAATTGTTTCTTCTTAATGTTTTTGAAGAACGGGGGTTCTAGTCCATCTTAGGCAGAAAAGAAGTTGAATTGCATGAGTTTGAAAATCAAAAATCATGCAATTTCCCATCGAAAAAGATTGTCCATTCATAGGTATCATATTATTTTTTTTTTACCTTAAAAAAAAGTTAAATGCAGCGTCTCTTGTATTTCCTTAATTTCATGACCGATTATTGTTTGAAAATAGCTTATTAATTTTGATTACGGAAGGATAAATGAATTATTCATTGAGGTTGACGAACCAAGCGTTATGTTCCAAGCTGCCTGCCCTTGCATTTAAGCATTAAAAGGTGGGTTCCCTCAAGAGAGGTTCATCTCTCCTAATCTATTTCAAATTTTAATGAATATTCGTTTTAGATATTTAACCCTTCTATCACATAAGTATTTACATAAAATAACTGAAATAGTTTGTGTGTGTATATATATATAAAAAAATATATATATATATATATATATATATATATATATATATATATAAATAATATATATATATATATATATATATATATATATATAAATTATTTCAATATTAGATTCTTCAGTATTTATTTAATGACCAATCTAGCGCGTTTCAAGGATATTGATTTTTTTCTTCTCTTCTTTTTTTTTAGTATACTATCTGTTACCCGGCGTGCCATACTACACCTTTTTTCTGCATCTTAAAAGCAAAGATAAATTATAAACCAAAATAAGTAATATTATCCTTTATCTTATAAAGAAAATCTTTAACTGTTCGGGTTCACATTTTCGAACCATGCCAATATAAATATATATATGTACTGCTATTGGAGACAGCTATTTGGTATAAATTATTTTAATTTAAACTGTTTTAAATTGCATTTATTTATAGAATTAGTATTATAGTAGAAGAAGTCAAGAAAATTAGATACATTTTGTTATTTGTTTTGATTTTTTATAGTGTGTTTTTTATAGTATTTCTAGTTTGTTCTAGCCGGATTCCAGGTAAAAGGGTACGCTGGCCCTTTGTAACGGGGCATAAAAGCATTTCACGAAAGCTCGAATTAAAATAATTACAGTTTCTATTTCAATATTTCCAAAGGACACTAGGGATAGGGAAGAACGGATCCGCGCTAAGATGACGCAGTTCCTGCGAGTCGGACTTTTTTTCCACCGGTTTGGAGGGGCGTGTAATTTGAAATAAAAGATGTTTTAAGAAAGATCGAAGACATTAAAAATTATTAAGATTATTCTTGTCGTAGATTGGGTTGAAGTAAAAATACCGTCTGTTTCTACTTGTTTTATTTTATAAATAAAGCGTCCGACTTCAGCAAATTAACGGGGCCAAGTCTTCGCTCTTTGCCAACGCTTGTGTCTCTGTCTGACGCTAAAAGTGCATTGTTTAATTCGGCGCCCTTGGCTAAAACTGTTGCAACCCGATTTCTTCTCCACCTTGGCTCCATTCCTAACGATATAGATATGAAGATATAAGTAATGCTAATGAGCTTAAATAAAATCCATCGTGGTTCAGGAAATATTGAAAATACTCAAGAAAATCTCCAACTCCTTCAGGTCGAAATGTCATCATCATATAATATAAACCTTGGTTTCAAATTTGGTTAAAAAGTCGGTCGATTGCCTATAGTGTTGTAAATATATTAAGCTGACTCTTCACTTACATTTTAGTTATAGACGGAAGGTCAGAAAATTAAACTCTTCACTAAATAGTTTCACTAACTTCTCTGAAAAATTTACATATCTTTTACCGTTTAGGAGTTATTTCTCTTGTGTCCCGCTGATCTGGGCCAGTATATATATATATATATATATATATATATATATATATATATATATATATATATATATATATATATATATTGTCATGTACGGCACATGTAGAAAATAAAAATAAACTCCCTTCCTTAAGGGTTACTTAGGGAAGGAAATAAATAAAATATATATACATACACACATGTGTATACATGTATGCTATGGGACTTCTAATCTATTATTAGAATGGCAATAAACCAATATTTACTTCTTTAAATACATATTAATTTTAATACAAAATTGGTTTCTGAAAAAAAACTAATTGTTTTAATTCACTTCTTGATATTTATTACATTTCACTTTTCTATAATATTCACATGATGTAAATTTATTTTATGAACTGAACTAACTGTGAATCACACAATAAACAGTTTCCAAGTCGAGAATCGGACACTAAAATTTACGATAATCGTGTCAGCAATTATAGATTAGATTAAGTGGCGTCATGAAAGATCGTGTTTTAGTCAAAATGATTTCTCTTCTCCAACAAACAATCAGAACTCTTATCAAGGATCGAAGAAGATAACGGGACAAAGAGATGAATTTATATCCAGCAGATATCGGAATAAATGGAACTCCTTATCGATTATTATATTAATTCTCAAATTATCAAATTAATTTTATTATTATTTAAATTTGTTAACGCTTCATTTTTCAATCCTGGACAACATTTTCTGCTTAGAAAATTTTGTAAAAAAAATTTAATTTGTTTAAAAATACCAGAGTTTTTTTTTATATATTACTAGCTGTTACCCAGTTTGCCGTGCTACACCTAATTTCTGCCTATGACTCTCCCCGAATCAAGATCTACCTGTATACCCAGTTACGTCAAAATCAAACGGAGTGAATTTTTTTATATCTGTCTAGTAATTCGTGAAACAGCCGAAGAGGCCAGTACTTCATCACTTCATAAAACAACCGACAGAGGTCAGCATCATAGCCTGCACTCCTTAGTTAAGACAGTGACTGTTGATATAAAATTGAAATAAACTGCATTACATGATTATATAATGATGTGAAGTCATCAATGAGTTCGAGTTACTCTGATTATCAAGAACATCAACAAATAAATTTGAGACATTATTCAAAATGGTTGTCGATTCAAAATGGCCGTCAGAATCTGAATGGTTCAGTGTAGCTAATTTTTCTTGAACAAAACCTTTGACCTTTTGACAACATTTTGAAATTTGACTATTTTGACCTAGCCTAAGAGATTTCTCGTATCAAGACCTACCTGTGAGCCAAGTTTGGTCAAAATCGGTCAAACGGTGTAGATTTGTATAAGAAACAAACAAACACAAAAACTGACTGATTCGTGATTTTTACATATATTCCAGGTCATCCTAGAATCCTTCCTAAAGGAAGGTATTCGGTTGACAACTGGTGGCACCTGAGGCGTGGTCAAGCTATACCTATACCTATGTCAAATTACATAATACATATACTGTAGATTGTAATATTTCTGTAAATAAAAAAAAAAAAAAAAAAAAAAAAAAAAAAAAAAAACATATATAGATTGATCACCCTTATTGAAACTAAGGTTCTTGCAGTAGATTCCGTTCGACTTTTAATAATTAAGTAGAGGGTCTCCCCGTGGTACTGTGTGTTAAGTGATTTGATGTTCTCTGATTTTCATGCAGGATATATGAGAGTTAAAGTCACGCCTGTAGCGGGTTAAAATTTTTCATTTCAGAGCTCGTTTGCCTAAAAAACCTCCTGCACCATGAAACTTTATGAAAAGGCGCTAAGATGAAACACTTCCTACTAGTCAGACTTTTAACATATAAGGTAGTCAGAGTGTAATAAATGTCTGTCAGGTAAAATTTTCGTTATATGCACCTCAGCGACATATGCATCAGCTAATTATTGATAAATCGAACTTTATTCGCTACAATAGCCGATATTTGTACTATTGTATATATGCGCATAGAAATTGGATGGATACTATACTAATGAGTCGGTATTCTATCTCTAATGATGCATTCACTGTTATAGTGAAAGTTCTCTGCGCACTGTTAGATTTCGATGCATCATTAATCATAGGGCAGACGGCTACCGAATTCGGATTGTAAATATGAGTTTTAAATCCCACCTTCTTCTGCCCCACCCCCTCGTTGATTTTGTATCATTCCTGACAGAGGAATGACTAAATATGAAAAAGAAGAGGATGACTAAAAGATTGACATCCTGGCGGCAACTATAGAACTTCAGGTTTAGTGCTGAATATCAACACAAGCGATAGATATAAAAAATAGGTTGTGCTAAAAAAACGTGATGGAGTTATTTGAGTATTATTTCGGTTTCAGCAATGATCCAAGGGAAACTGGCAAAAAATACCATGCAGTTTTTTGGTTGCAGGCTTGTTCTCACCAGTGTAGGGCATATTGTAATTGAATTAAGAATTACGAATCACGATTACATTGTATTTGTAGTTCATTAATTAGAAATACACCAAGAATAATAATTCAATTAAAACGTGAATTATAATTACATTGTAATCCTGTAATGTAATTGTAGCACTAATTTGTTAATTCAAATATCAATTACGAAGAATTATAATTGAATTACAATCGTAATTCAATTATAAGTGTACTTATCATCAATTATGATAGTCATCAATTAAAATATCAATTTTATCAAGAATTGTAATTGAATTATAATTGTAATTCAAATATTTGAGTTTTTTATATTATTGTAATATTGATTTTTTTTGGGGGGGGGGGGGGTCCTTCGACCCAGTTAGGTTCATTTGCACCTGTAATTGATATTTTCAGCCTTTTCAATTACAATAACAAGAAAGAAATTCATAATTCAAATACCATTTGAATTACATGTAATTCAAATTTACGCAACACTTATTTCAAATAACTATGTAATTCAAATACTTGGGTTATATTTAATTGAAATAAAGTTATTCCAAATTGATTTTTTTTTCAATTACTGTAATTGATATTTTCAGACTTTTTAATTACAATTTTAAAATGCAATTCAAATATCACCTGAATTACATTTTAATTCAAATTTACACAACACTGGTTCTCATCATGGTAGAATGGACAATTATTAGACACGAACTTACAAATATGAGCAAGAAATCATAAACCGACTCATTTTCTAAAACCAAGCCGATAAAACTCAGGGGCAGAATAACCCTGTTGTTGGTCACCCAGAAATGCTATCTTATCCTGACTGAAATATTAACTAGTTAAAGGTAATTTTAATTATTCATCTATAGTTTGATTAAATCAGATTAATGATGAAGAAAATACTTCAACTGAAGAGGTACTTGAGCCGTGAAGTGGAAGCTGATTTGGAGTATCTCTCTCCATTACATTTGGAGATAGGCTTCTCTCTCCAATCTAGGAACTAGGAGTGGAGTACTTGAGTAGAGTGCTTTAGATTGGATAGGAGGCTGTTCCAGTTGGATAATGGCTTAGGAAAAGTATGAACTAAACCCACTAATCCAAGCATAATATCATTATGAGACTTATTTTACACATTTTGTGAGGTTTCATTTATCCATGGAAAAAAATCTCTGCTCTGGAGGTTTACCAGGGATGAGGGTCTAGAAAGCCCGTCTATGAAGTGGCTTCGAACATTTAGCAAGAAGGTTTATTCGATGACCAAAATAATTTACGGAGGCCTGGTGGCCGTGAGCGTTAAGGCGTGAGCATTTAAAACTCCCTGCCAAAGGGTCGTGGGTTCGATTCCCACTAGGGGTGGTGGCTTTTCTTCAAAAAAAAAAAAAGAAAAGGCATCAGCCCTATCCAGGCTAGAAAAGGGTGGTAACGTATAGATAACCCGTCCTGAAATTCGTAGTTAATAATAAATGGACGTTAAAATTTAATAAATAATAATTTACATTATAGCAACATAATAATAAAGATATGATTTATTTCCTTAAGTAGTGCACAAAGGCATTAATCTTCGCGTGTTGTCGTTTGAGGGACAGAGTCCCAGGGTGACGCTTGGCCCACGCAGCCATTAATGGGCAACGCAAAGGGAGAAATCAAGCGGACGGAGAATATTTGTGAATACTCAATCTCTCTATTTTGCCGAGAGTCCAGAAAGAGTTATACTAATTTGTTTATTTACATTTGTGATTTTAAAATAAACTGTGATTTTTTCCCTCATAGAGTTTACCTGGTGTTGGTCTATCCAGGGTAATAATATCCCGAAACCTTGCACAGCCTCCTCACCCATCAGCATCCCCAGTCAGACCACCTCATGGTCATGCTCGCAAATATAATGGGGGTTTCCAAATGACATCTTGGAAACATAAATTTTAACGCAAATGTTTTATTGGAAACGAATTTTAACCAGTACTGGTTAACCTGCTGTTACCGATAAACTATAGATAACGGGTTATCTCTTTCTTGACACTGGTCCGAAGCGCCCCACTATCAAGAAACATTATACTTTGATTACATATCAATTGATGAATAACTCATAGTATGACGGGAACCGACCCCAGGGCGTATATAAGGGGGGGGCTGAGGGGGCTGCAGGCCCCCCGAAATTTTGAGTTGGTCTGTAAAAATGTGTCATAAACCCTTAAAAATAAATTAAATAAGATCACTATGTTCATAACATATATTTTATTTTGGGTGTAATAGCGTTTTAGTTGGTTACAAATATTCCAAGTTCTAAATTGTTAGTATTCCATACCCCGGAAATGGTCTCACCCCCTCCGAAATTTTCCCAGCCCCTCCCGAAATTATTTTCTATATACGCCCATGTCGACTGTTGCAATATCTTCATTTTTTTTCCTAGAAAATAGACAGATAATAAATATTTAAAGTTTAATAATTGGTTTGCGCTGGTGCAGAAATAATTGTTCCAGTTGACCGTTAAGATTATTGTTCATGGTAAATAAGATCCATTGAAATAATTGAATATTGTAAATATAAGTTCCGTTAGAAATGTCTAAGTCAGGCTCTCTAGGTATTTATAGTGAATTGTGACGGGCATTGATTCGCTGATTATATAATAACATTCAGTAGAACTGAATGAGTCATTAGCGAAGGGAAATTCGCTCATAGATTTGTTCTATAGAAATGGATTGAGTTTTGATTGGTTTCCTATGGACAGTTCTGTGGCTGCTATATTTTGGCCCTAGTATTTCCCGAAAATTTCATTATTATAAGGCCATAGATAAATTATTAAATTAACCCTAGGATTCACAAAAGTGGAGCCCACTTTTACTTTTTTTTATCATATTCGGTTTGATCTATCTGAAATAATTTGAAAAATTAGGCTAAATAAATAAATAGAATTAAACTCACCAATATGGCGATAAACATTTTTTTAAATGTTTTGTTTTCCAGCCAAATAATTAATTTTTCAGATAGAGCTCTGCCTTGAGAAAGTATGTTACCCTCTAATTAAATTTAAATATACAAGTCAGATATTTCCCCAAAATAAAAGGATTACATTGTGCTATAACCCAAAAAAACCCAAAGAACTGTAATATAAGTAATTTACAAATTTTATATTTAAAGTTTTGGTGGAAAACGAGTCAAATATGAGAAATTTAACAAGGTATTTTGGAAAACATTTATGGTCAAAAATTTCAAATATATTTCACTTTTCCCCCTCAAACAGTCACATTTGATCTAAAATATGCACACAAAAAATATTCTAATATCAAAACCTCCCCTCCCCCTTCGAAAATGGTGTGACTGAAAACACCTCTGGCATCCTAGACCAGTCTCACACTGTTAATGTTCATTGAATTTCTTTGAATTTTGACTAGAAGTATGACAGTGTGATAGCACAACCTTGATAAAAGAAATCTTATTATCGTAGGTTCTTCGTCAAATACATTTTACAAACAACTGATCCAATGTAATTAAGCTTCTAATAATCCGTTCGTAATTAGGAACTAGATGAAGTTTAGACACACACTAAGGATAATTCCAACCATTAATCGAAACGGTTGCCTTCCATGCATAAGAACCATTTTATCGCCTAAAATCTTGATGATTTCATTGTAGAAGATATTTAAACTTAAGTATCCAACATAAATAGAAAGATTTAAACAGTGAAAGGTTATGTTTTTCGAATGTGTGGTTTTCAAATCCTTCCAATGATGGTCAATAGACGTAAATAAGTTAAGATTGCACAATGTTGCGATTTGGAGTTCCATTTAGCAATCTTGGAATTCTGTCAGAATTTCCACAGAACGGATTGCTTGGGTGATCATGCCCTTCTGGCTACCTGAAGCCCCAAATCGAAATGAAGAACCTAACCCTGCTTTTCTCCGTCGGCTCCCCAATGCCCCAGGGACCTGTCTCGTATCCCGATACATTTCACACCTGCCAATGTATATATATATTTGTATCTGGAGCTGTATGTCTCCCCTGAGGGCTAAGGGTTCGAGTAGGGTCGGGCCTATATCACTCTCCCGCAGGAATATACGATATCCATGACGGTTTTCTGACAGTATGAAAAAATATATCTGAATGACGAAACACATTGTAATGGGTCACATTTATTTGAGATATGGCAATCGTCAATACATTTATGTTTATAAGTTTTTAATAACATTATTTCTTAAATAATTTGTGAATATTATTTGTATAATTAGAAGTGTTAATTGGATGAATAGAAATTTTAAAGAGATAAATAAAAGTCCGACCCGCAGGAACTGCGTCATCTTAGCGCGGTGCCGTGGATATTCCTAGTGCCTTTAGTAAAGGAATAGAAACAGTTATTGGTAGGTTTTGATCTTACGTGAAAGATATAAAACTACATTCAAACAGTAGGGGGAGATTTTTCCACCCCCCCTCTCCCCACGTTCTCAACTATCACTCTAGGAAAACACTAATAACAATATGTTCCTAATTTTCTTATCTTGTTTTACTAAAATACTTATTTTACTGTGAAATGCAATTGAAAAAAAAATCGTGGAAAACGTACAGAGATAAATTAATTTTGCCATTGAAAAATTTAAATGGATATTTCAATCACATCTCAAAGAAAAGCGGGATTTTAGGCGCTTAAATGGAGAAAGCACACAAAACAGTAGCACAGTAAGTGGAAATTAATCCCTCCACCTCCTTGGTTTTCGCTCGTTCTTATGAAATACTCTATTAGTACAAACACAAAATAGAACATTTTTTATTTATTTTACTTATCTTATTTTTTGGAAAAATTCATTTGACTTGTAAAATCAATTTTAAGAATTAAAGCTATTAATTAATTTTGTTCCTAGGTAACCCTCAGTTCCTAATAGAGCGATTTTATGTATAAAATAACTAAGGAAATAAAAATAACAACCGGTACTAGTCAATAAATGATTCAATACCGGAGTAAACCTCAATTCGCAATGGACCGATTTAGTTTATTTATTACCACACATAGTTTTCTTGCCTATGACGTAAACCGAGCTTCTTTGCAATATATCAGGACTGTTTGCCATAAATAGGTATGGTTAGGGTTTAGTAGTTAACATTGATAAAGATTTGAAAAATATTTTCAAATATTCTGTCATTCCTATTAGCTACAAAGACGATTGATGATATTTTCGATCTGTTTATATTAGGTTTTTGAACTGTTTATGGTATATATGTACTGTATATAATAAATATTATAAGAGTACGTGTTATTAATGCTATTTTACGATAGTTCATTCAGGGATGCCGAATATTTAATGTAACAATATCCTTCAACCTAGATGCTTTCAAAGGATCAGGTTACCTGACAATTAGCATAATTCCAGAATTGCTCCAAGACTAGGAGATGACAACCAAAATTGTATAAATTTCCGTCTATTTCCAGACCAAATAATTAGAAATGATGTATTCCATGACCTTTATTATTATTAATTTCGTTAGTGGTTATTATATTCTCTAGATGAATACATCTGGTAATAGATTTGCCTATGAGAGGCATGTGCTGTAGGCCTACTAACTTCATCCTTCATTAACGTCAGAAGAACGCTTCTATGACGTTGTAACGGGCCTATACTCGCTTACTTCTACTAAGATCGGTGGAGCATCCAGCTTGAAGGAAAAGAAATCCAATAATAATACCTTACTTGTCATGCAACAGATCTCCAAGCCACTATCTTCTGAGTCGCCTTAATAACAAGGACACACAATAGGGAGGGAAAAATAGGAAAAACCAGGGATATTCATAACAGTTCTCTATTAAAAGTCTATTAAAATTTACGTTTTTATTGGGATTAAGTTGAGGATTTTATTTTATTTAAAGAATGTCATATAGTCTGATCTGTTTTAAAAAATCGAATGTGTTTTCTATGTATTGGCTCTCTTCTTTATGTAAGACAGTCAATGTTTGTGTCTTGTGTGCATTATGCTAGTGGTCGTTATATATTATGCAATAACTTAATATGATGAAGAATACGTGAAGCATACCTATAACTGTTTACTTAGCATATAACAATTATTTTATTTACTTATTTTGATTATGTATTTTTATTAATTATTTTTTGTTTTTAGTTATTCTTTTATTTTTAATTTTTATTGAAGTTTTATTTTATTTCATTTTATTTTTATTATATATTCTTGTAGATGACCTAAAATATCTAAATTCATGTTGATTTTAGGAGGCATAGGGTCGTTAAAGCAGTCTTCCTTTCTATACTTAGAATTAAGCCAGACTCCAGAGCGAGTACATGGTAACGAGAGGACTTCCTAGCAAGAAGTGCATTAAGGAAACATGTCGGGCCCATTTAATAAAGTAGTACGAAGACAGGAAGACATCTTTAACGACCCCATGCCTCCTACGCTCAAAAATAATTTTATATATATATATATATATATATATATATATATATATATATATATAGTACAGAACTTGTATCTACGTAGCATTTAAAACTTATAGTCAATCGTTCATGGACCCATGTTAGTGGAAGTCTATCCATATGAACCCTTCCCTACACTCATTATAGACTTGTTTTTTTTGTCCCTGTCAAATAAAAATAAATCATATACAAAAAAGAGTGTTTTAAATAAATATTTGTGGCCAAACGTCCCTCTTAGAAACCTCCACGATCAACGACCTCTTCACAGTTGGAACGTCCACTTTCACCCTCAATATCGTCAGATGATATGAATTAGTCATTGCGAATCATTTAGGTCTAATAATAAGTGACCGGCGCTAATGACCTAGAAGTAGATGCGCCGTAAAAAAAAAAAAAAATAAAAAAAAAAATAAATAAAAAAAAAAAAAAAAAAAATAATAAGTGACTATTTTAATGAACAATCGTCAATACTCAATAATCATATAATTGTGAAGAAATCCGTTAAGAGTAAGCTACAGTTTGCGCCGCAATGCCTAATGTTTTGCCCTATTTTTGGGAGTTAACTTCTAAAATATTTTGTCATTTGGAGCAAGTAATGTAACATCCCATGGTTTTCTAATATTTCTAAAATTTCTTTTCTTTCTTTCTTCTTTTTACCTTAGCATTCTTATAAATATTTGTGAAAAATTATTTCCTTAAAAAAATTGATACATATAATATTTCTTTTGAAAGATTTCTAAAAGAAATTGTGTATTTAAGATGTAGATGTTGGGATGATACCTTTCTAAGACGGACCTTGACATTCAAAGCAGCGAAGCGTGAGTTCCGGAGCAGTCCCGCTCTCAGGAATTCCTCCCTATAACATTACTCTGTGGAATTCTATCATCCATCAGTGAATTCTATCATAGACACACGATTTATCTTATTGATTCGTTCTCCAATAATCGCTCACTGAATAAATTCATACATTTAACAGTGGCAATTTTTGGTCTTTAGTCGCAGGGGCGTTTATAGGAAATAATTTCGGAGGGAGGGTTGGAACACTGGGGGATATGGGGGTATGAAATTCTAACAAAAGTTGGATTAGTTAACCAGCTAAAACGCTTTTACACCCCCCAAAAAAAAATATTTTTTCTGATCTAAGTGATCTTATTTAATTTATTTTGGAGATATTTATGGCACATTTTTACAGATTAAATCAAAATTTGGGGGGGGGGAGCAGCCTTTCGGCCTACCCTTATATACGTCCATGTTTAGTAGGTAGGAGGATGAAGATTTGTAGGAATTTTTCAATCTCTTTTCAACTGCTTTGATTGAAGTGCTAGGTACTTCAATAGCCTATGTCCCTTCGGAAATTAATAAACGTTAAAATAACCATAAACTAATTTATTGATTTCATGAGGCCACGTGGCCGTGAGTGTTAAGGCGTGAGCACTTAACACTCCGTGCCAAAGGTCGTGGGTTTGATTCCCACTATGGGGTGGTGGCTTTTCTTTAGAAAAAAAGAAAAGGCAACATCCCTATCCTGGCTAGAAAAGGGTGGTAAAAAAAAAAAAATCAGTCCCGTAACAGGCCACGAGGGCCCAGAGGGGCAGATACTGTAGAGGTATCTGATTCTTGACCTTACGGCACACTAGGGAGATAGTGTGGTCAATACTATGCTCCGGCCGCCTGATTTTCCCCTTGGCTGCCTCGACTGCTAGAGTCATTAGCACCCAAGGTACCCATTATTAATTAAATTAATTAAAGGCTGGGTGAGCCTAGGGACGATCTGGGACCCCAAATCCAACCCTCGAACGGCAGCACTAGGAGAAAAAATCTTTAGTGCGCGCTCGGGTTTTGAACCTGGTCCTCCAGTTCATTAGTCGAGTGCTCTACCACTGAGCTAACCTCGCCCCCTGAGAAAAGGGTGGTAACCTATAGATAATCCGACCCAAAATTCTTAGTTAATGATAATGGACGTTAAAATTTAAATTAAAAAAAATAATAATTTAATGATATAACTCGATTAAGAAAAGATAAATTACTAAGAATAATTGTATCTAGGTGTCGTTCAGGCCGTAATTAACAGCTGATGTAATGGGTCCCGCATGTTGGGTACGCCTCATTACTTCACCCATGTTGGTAGCATGTGGGTATATGTTCATATCTCATCCACTTTCTATCCAATGCGTTAGAATTTTTTTTCAGAACACTTCTCGGTATTGGTATGAAGAGTGATATGTATGAAGGCAACCTCTAGACACATGAATACATATTCTCATGTTGGCAGCAAGATTATGCATACTTTTGTGTAATGGAATATGGTTTTTGGGTTTGGCGCTAAAATTGTAATGCTTCGGCTACGTCCGGACGATGGTACACGAGGGTTCCGTTGCTATGGCCACTAACCCACGTGGTTACCGTACTATCGAAACCGTCAAATTTTCACAGGTAATGAAGTAAAATCATTGGAGATTAAATCAGTGGACTTACAGCATAACATTCAGCATTACTAATGGGCAATAAATAATGGGCCCTCTTCCAGATGAATAAGAAATTGTGTGGATAACTCATTATGCCCCCTTTTGACATATCTATGACAATATAAAAAAACATACAAAATTGTGGGAAATACAAGCTATTTCCTACAGGGAAATTGACTTAGCCTATGACACTCCTTTAGCTCATAAACATCCACGTTGGAGTTCATTGTGGCTATGGCCTTTCTAACATAGATTTTTTCCTGTTTGTCCCTGTTCGGAAATCTTCTGTCTTCTAAAACTCTTGCAATTAGAGGTTTTCGTTTGAAATTACTCCCTAGGTATTTATAAAGATTGATTGTATTTATAAAATCAATCCAGTCCTTTCGACTTCATAGTATATATAGATCATAACATTCGACTACTGATATGCAATGGTGGTTTTCCAGCTAATGAGTACAGACTTTCGAAAGGACTAGTCCAATATATATATATATATATATATATATATATATATATATATATATATATATATATATATATATGTTCGCTGTCTAGCCTTAAAAAAAAAAAAAAAAAAAAGGTTGGTGAAGTTAGTGTTTAAAATTCAAAAATGTCGGTCTCATTCTTTTTTTTTAAACCGCCATAACTTTGTTTTTCAGTAAGCCCAATAAGTATACAAGATTCATATTTATTTCACTTGTTGTTTGTTATAGAGGTTACGTTTAGACTTATTGTTAGTGGAAGTACTAGAGATATTTCCACTTGTAGGTGGCTACTACCAGTTTTTGTAAATTGTTACGCCTAAAATATCACTTTTTTCTAAATTGGAGTAAGTGTTTTCACATTTTTGAAAATATCCTGCAAAAATATTAAGTGTATCTATCCCCAGCTGTCTGCTCTCTATAAGGAAATAAACCAGAGCGAATTTCACTAATATTATTATTATATTTATTTTTAGCAGGTCAAATTTTTTAATATCGCTTCTCCTTTATTGCCCTTTACATATTATTATTAGAATATGGTGAATTTGTCGGAATTGCGAAGCCGGACCATAATTTAATCTAATTCCGGAATTGTATTTGGACAAAGTATTCGTTAATTAGGGTGTGACTTAATTATTTCTACGTGCTGATTAAGCGATTAAATATTTCTGCACGCAGTTTCAGTTACTGACCCAATAAATAATTCCACTACGTGATTAGGCTGTGTTATTGCTGAGTGATGTCGGTCATCACATGCAATGGTATTTCTTGTTCACCCTGTCATCTCGGAAGTGCTGATGTATGTTGTATGTCTTGTACTGTAAATAACTTAATTTACTACAACTAATTTTTTTTTGTTTCGGCGCATTTGCTGCTATAGAAGTTGTCAGATCACCGAACTTGCATTTTAGTGATTTCCATTTTTAAATCGTATTGTACTTTTAATGGTTTTAAAACAATGACAATAACATGTCATTATTTCAGTGGTAAACGATCTCTCCTTACCAATATCGATTAATTTTGAGAATTCCCTTGGGAGTACGGATAACGTACCTTACTGCAACAAAAACGAGAGGGTTCTATACCAGCCAGGTTGTCGAGAATTCCCTTGGGAGTACGGATAACGTACCATACTGCAACACAAACAAGAGGGTTCTATACCAGCCAGGTTGTCGAGAATTCCCTTGGGAATACGGATAACGTACCATACTGCAACAAAAACGAGAGGGTTCTATACCAGCCAGGTTGTCGGGAATTCCCTTGGGAGTACGGATAACGTACCATACTGCAACAAAAACGAGAGGGTTCTATACCAGCCAGGTTGTCGAGAATTCACTTGGGAGTACGGATAACGTACCATACTGCAATAAAAACCAGAGGGTTCTATACCAGCCAGGTTGTCGAGAATTCCCTTGGGAGTACGGATAACGTACCATGCTGCAACAAAAACCAGAGGGTTCTATACCAGCCAGGTTGTCGAGAATTTATTTTTTCAGCAAAGGTCTCCACTTGATCCTGGATATTTTGAAAATTGGAGACATTGAGGTACATAGCCCAGAGCCATTCCAGTTGATTCGCCGTAATATAAAACAACCCCTTGATCCTAAACGTTTTTGAGTTTTATATATTTTTTTTTTTGCCTGCCGCACAACGGATTAGCCACTAGACCACGGGGAGACCCTTTTAGAATGTTATTTTGACTATTGTACGTCTTAGCATGTTTCGTTCATCCCAATAGGGAGCGCAACCCGAATACCCAATCTGAAAGAGCTAACGCGAAATGTGAACGCTTAAAAACCCTTAAACAAGAAATTTGTGTGCATATATTTCCATTTCTGATGAAAATTGCTACTAATACCGAATGACGGTGTTGCTAATAATTAAAATCAGTGATACTGTTAAATCAGCCATGTGGATTTTTGTCGACGAAATTAGTAAGTTATACAAATAGCGAATAGGCTTCTTTGTACTGACGGTTTTGCCACCATGCCATAAAAATGTTGTTTCTAATTTGTACATATAATGCATAAAATGAGCATTATTTTTTTTTTTGCATATCAACAATTGGGTTGTTAATGCCGTGCTGTCTACAGGTTGCCACTATTTATTATGCCAACGGAACGTGATCGGTCACCCATTCAGGTCCTGGGCACGCCCGACGTTGCTTAACTTCGGTGATCAACGAGAACCTGAGCATTCAACGTGGCTACGGCCTTTGGCAATCACTATTATTATTATTAAAAAGAGAGAATATGCTTCTAGTTACATGTTTTTAGGTGATATCTTTTCCCGATTTTGGGAGAAAAGGGATTGTGGGTTTGGGTACTTGAAGACAACTTGGGGACATGTTCGTGGCATTTAGTTCTACATTTATGCAAACTATGAAACATAAATATTGTTTTTAGTAAGTTTTTCTCTTAGACTTATTACAAATGGTTCTACGCGAGGTGGTTCCATTTGTGAATGCTGAAATTCACGTATTTGTTCTATTAAGGTCGTATAGTATGATTGTATATAAACGCTCATTAATAAGTCGATGAAGGCTCCCCCATCTGTTCCGCGTCAATCCCCCATCCGTGTGTGCTTAAAGGGTTAATGAAGACTGGCAGGAACCTGGCTTTGTACTTTACCTCCGATAATAGGAGTGAGGGCAACAAAGCCTGCGCACGCACACACGTCGGCGGAAGTGCACCGGTCGTACAAAAGATCTCTGCTCGATGGACTATTGTTGTATGTGCCGGGAGAACGGGGTCGTGGTTCCATTGTAAGGCTGTATGTCGACCGTGGAGTTGGGTGCAAAAAGCCTAAAATCAGGAAGCCAACTGCTCCTTCACGGTCAATGGCATGCGTTTTGACGTGACTATGATGTACGCATGTGTACATAAAGGACTGTGACATCACAGGTTAACCTCAATGTTAAGAGGCATGAAGAGTACGTCTCTATTGGTTGCAATCAAACACTAATATGAGAAGATAGCTTAAATGGTTTGGTTCGATGTCGACATTGTAATAAAAGTAAGCCCTGCGGTTTAGACAATCAAATTAGTCGAAGTCAAGAAGTTGTATTTTCACGATCAATGTCATGAGGTTTGACCTAAATAATTGAGTTCGCTACTCAATTAGTTAGCTGAGAAGGTACGGTTTGACGTTGATATCGTAGTAAATTTCAGGAATAAGCAATTTGCAGCAGTCGATGTAATTAGTCGTGGTCCAGATGTTAGATTTTCACGGTCAATGTCATGAGGTTTGACCTAGCTATGAAGTTCGCTTCTCAATTAGTTAGCTGTAAAGGTTTGGTTTGACGTTGAAATCGTAGTAAACTTCAGAAACAAGCAATGGGCAGTAGTCGAGGTCAAGATGTTAGATTTTCACGGTCAATGTCATGAGGTTTGACCTAGCTATGAATTTCGCTACTCAACTAGTTAGCTGAGAAGGTTTGGTTGGACGTTTAAATCGTAGTGAACTTCAGGAATAAGCAATGGGCAGTTGTCGATGTAATTAGTCCAGGTCAAGATGTTAGATTTTCACGGTCAATGTCATGAGGTTTGACCTAGCTATGAAGTTCGCTACTCATCTAGTTAGCTGAGAAGGTTTGGTTTTATGTTGAAATCGTAGTAAACTTCAGGAACAAGCAATGGGCGAATATATTCGTGCACTATTTTGGCCGATATTCGATAGTTTGACACGAATGATCTAAGACCGTGCAGTCTGCTGTTGAAATTGTAGAAAACGTTTTTAAACATCATTCTGCTGTTGACGAACTACCCAAATGAATTAACCAATTAACCAAATCAGAATGTATGCCAGTCAAGAATGTAGATTATCGCTAATTGAGGCGTGAACAGTATTTTTACCACAGGTGGAATACATAAAATCAAAAAGTCACTGCAAAATATTTTCTGTATGTTGGTCAATTGAAATAACTTAGTAAATATAGTATAAGTCTGAAATTAGCAATCGGCATTGCTAACTCAATTAAGAACTAAATCAAGAAGCGTTTAGGAACATTCTTATTGGTTCTCTTGTGCCAATCAAACGACTATATTTTAGCTCTAGGGATAGAAAGAGGATCCACGTATCGAATGGTATTTTCATAAATTATATCTTCTCATTAAATCGATCGTGTTTCGTGAAGAACGATAAAGATCGTAACCATTGGTTCCTTGATCATCGGAAGACGGCCATAATGAAGGTCACGAGTGAATATTTGTATGCGTCCTTTCGACGGCCAAAACGTAAATACACGGTTGGCCTTTACAGAGAGAGGGAGGGGGATGCTAGAGCGAAAGTAGAACAGATTATTCAAAGTAGGTAATAAGAATTATTTATTTTTGTTAATTTTCATTAGCACTGAGGATCTCGTGGGTTTTGGATGTTCGGCCGATATTTCGGCCATGTCAGTGAATTCTTTGAAGTTATTATGTTAGAGAGGAAAGTAATTAACTGATTTTTCACTATTCAATTATGGATTGCATGAAAGGTTTGTTAATTGCACATATTTTAGCGTAATGTAACTTGCTAGGCTACATTAACTTGCTGGGCTTATCTCCATTGACTGGGCTAATTTTGTGGAAATACAGAATATTATTTAGCGCATATAATCTTATAAGCCCTTATAACATCTTATATGTTGATTATTTCTTTTCTTTTGAGCTCGCAATTTTAGCGTTTAGCTCATGATAAAGAAAGTCTTTTCAGTCTAGTAAAAAAAAAATATATATAAGCACGTAATTGCGTATTGGTACATATATATATATATCACGCTAACGTTTCACATGAAGAAAAATAAAAATGAGGAAGAATAACAACATTAGATAAATAAGAGGATCAACTTAAAAATATGTCAATAATGAATACAAATGACTATTCAGTTATGTTCTGTATAATAATAATTAATACAAATTTATAAAAATAATAACAGAACAAAACATAAATAAATAAAAAAGGAAAGGAATGAAGTAAATTCGGTTAGTTCAATGTTTATACGTTTTTATATATGTTTAGAGTTTGAAAATGTTTGAGTATTGTGTCGATGTATGGACTACCTTCAGTCAATAAGTCGTCAGGAATGTCTAGGTCACTACGACGTCTATAATTCGTCAGTATGTGTCTAATTGTCTCAGTATGTGTCTAATTGTTCTCAATAATTATTATTATTATTATTATTATTTTAGCAGTATCCATGTAAAACAATTATATTAGCCATAGCAGTTTCAGAACCAATTTTAAAAACCCTTTTTGAACATTATATAACATTACAACTTAAGAGCATTCTCGACAATATATGTAGTGCAATTGACTCCTGTAATACCTTTATAGTACAAAATAATTTTCATTGAAAAACACTTTACAGGACCTTAACCTTTGACGTTCTTCGTCCTTAAACCCCATTCATACATACATACATAATTGTCTCAGTCTCAGTACAACTTGCACGGGTTATATGTTCATAAGAGATTCTTTTCAAAAATCCACACCGTTTGACCGATTTCGACCAAACTTGGCACACAGGTAGATCTTGATTCGGTGAGTGTGGTAGGCTAGGTTAAAATCGTCTAGCCGTTGACTAACAGTTCCGAGGTCACGGGACTTTGAAATTGTGAACTTGAACAGTTACAGGTTGTGTTATAGATAGATTTTAATATTACTTCTTTGGTTTCTAATTTATTTGGGCTTTTCTAGATGCATAAAGTAGGTGTAGCATGGCACACGGGGTAACAGCTAGTAGACTATATTTGTGCCTGTATACGAGCATGACGTATAGCTGAATGTAGTTAGTTAGAGTAGACCGAACTCATAGATATTTTATCTTACACTGCTACGTTCTTGTACATAAAGAGATGAAAAAGGCCGACGATTGTTGTTGCCGGAAGGCCGGTGTGTCTGTAATTACTTACGAATTTATTTCATGTTTGGGATAAATCGACCAATTAACATTCTACATGAGGGAAGCCGCTGCAACATATGTTAATTGAGAACGTGTTGAGGTTGTAATTGTCGGCGGGCATTAACATTGATAATATCTCTATGGTAATATATCAGGACTACCTGACAACTTACGTAATTATGTTTATGTCCAGTAGGAACACTACTTGACAGTAATTATACGATATATATATATATATATATATATATATATATATATATATATATTTATACAAAGATTATATTCTGAGGTATTTGGTAATATATATATATATATCACCGAATTGAGCTCCATTTGACTATTGTTGAAAAAGTTGTACCTCAGAATATAATCTTTGTAATAATAAATTCGATTCCCGTAGATCACCGAAGTTAAGCAACGTCGGGCGTGGCCAGTACCTGAATGGGTGACCGACCACGTGCTGTTGGCATTATAAAAGGGTGGCAGCCTGTAGATAGCCCGGCGCTAATGGCCAAGTTATGGATACGCCGTAAAAAAAAAAAAATATATATAAAAACATAAATTGCAGGCATAATATTACATATTTTAATTACGACCAAATGAAAATACCCGTGGATCGATTATAATAGATTTCTATTTTGGTAATTTAAAAAAAAAAAAATTAAATGACCTGTACGTGTACAGGAGTAAACCCCGAACCCTAAGGTGCATATTCCTAAAAAAAGATTTATCCATTTCCCTATATCCATGTATATATATATATATATATATATATATATATATATATATATATATATATATATATATATATATATATATAGTAGAACACTTGACTGATATTCTGGATTTCCTAAGTCTAAAATTCGAGCGCATTAAAGGTTTTATCTTCTAGAGTTTTCGTTAGGGGGTCAGATTCAGGGTACCAGACCGTCCTTAGGCCAACCCAGCCTTTAATTAAATATATGAAAGAGGAAGTGCAAGCGCAAGGCCATAGTATATATATATATATATATATATATATATATATATACATATATTATATATATATATATATATATATATATATATATATATATATATATATATGTATACGTGATCCAGACTATTATTCTTGAAGAACAAACCTGTTAAATTAAAAAAAAAAAAAAAAGAAAAAAGCTGACTGAATTCTTTAGACTAAGATTTTTTTTTTTTTCCTGGAAAATGAATTTCCACGCACCAATTCTCAAGGAATTCCCAGAGAGAGGCATCGATCTCCTCTCCTGTAGGCCCGGATAAACCGAAAGCCTAAGTTTTATGGATGAATACACACTCAAAAAGGAGTCCCTCATTTCCTCTTTAGGCCCTATACTTTTTCACATTTTTTCTTTCCTGTCATCCTCTGTAACACCCTTCAATTTTCTAAAGACAATTTTTTTTTTTGACAATATCAGAGACAAAAAAAAAGTCCGATTTCCCCCTTGGAAATGCACCATCTTAGCGTGTTTGCTGGTAATCCTTCTCCCTAGTGTGACTTAACAAGAATCGAGTAGAAAATTATAATATTTCATGCTATTTTACTAGAAACTTAACATAATACGTGATTTATTTAGACTTTTTAATGGAACTAATGAAATTACCTATTTTTAAAAAAAAAAAAAGTGGATGGAATCCACTTGTGTATACAATATTTTAAATATTAGCTTTAGTGTATTAGTTTTTAGCTTTATTAAATTAAATATTTTTTTATTTATTAAAAGTTTCGAAGTTTTTAGCGATATACTCTATGACAATAAATGATGATTACATGATTACGAAATTAGTTCCACAATAAAAAAATGATGATAACAATGATTACAGTAAATGATGATTTAACAATAAATGGAGATATGATGATTTTACAATAAATGATGATTACATGATTACAAAATTAGTTCCACAATAAATGATGATTACATAAATGATGATAACAATGATTACAATAAATGATGATTACATGATTACAAAATTAGTTCCACAATAAAAGATGATTACATAAATGATGATAACAATGATTACAATAAATGATGATTTAACAATAAATGGAGATATGATGATTTGACAATAAATGATGATTACATGATTACAGAATTCATACAAATACACACACTATATTAATTGTTTATATTTACATTATACGTACATTATACATTATTATTATCTATAGACTTATAGTGTACATTATTATATCTATATAATTATTTTATTCATTAATATTATTATTATTATTACATTATTCCTTATTATTATATATACTTATATTACACATTATTATTATTATTACATTATTCCTTATCATTATCTATATACTTATATTGCACATTATTACTGCAATGCTTTTTATTATTGTTATTGTTTTTCGCTACACAGTAATTCATCAATTAATATGTATTTAATGCTGCAATTTATTCATATCAAACAGTTTAGTTTGTGTCTGTACTGTTAATGTTCAGATTTAGTTAATGCTTGAAATAGATTGGTGTAATGTTATTCTCAAAGATAGATATATCTGCTTTTCAGATTACCTGTATAAATAATGTTAGAAGATACGTAAATAGAGGATCTTATTATGTGACGTATTGTCACAGTTTGTTAAATATATTTGTATTTTTTAAATAAGTGTATATCTTGTCTATATACTGGCTTTTATCTGAGAGTAGTTCAGTCATATTGTCCGGTAAGTCATAGTTTTCTCTCAACCGACATTCTGTCAATATGTGTTTTATTGTCAGTGGAGTGTTACATACTTTACATGTCGGTCTGTCCTGTCTCGTCATGAGGTGTACGTGTGTCAGCCGTGAATGGCCTATTCTTAAGCGGCATAAGACTACTTCTTCTCTTCTATTCTGCCATATGCTGGATGACCATTTACCGACTGCTTGTTTAATTTCTCTTAGTTTTTTTGTCTATTGTCATGTGCCAGGATCTCTGCCACTTCTCTATAACAATTTTTTTGGCTTCATTCTGCATATCTCTGTACGTTATGTGATTTATGTCCTAAAGTTGTTGTTTTGTTGCAGTCTTGGCAATTTTGTCGACTATTGTATTTTGCTCAATGTCTTCGTGCCCTGGGAGCCAGTATATTGTTTCTTCGTGTCGTATATCCGTTGTAGTATTTGTATGTTAAGTGGGTTTGGATTGTAAGTGTTCTGTAGTCCTGTTATTGCGCTGAGTGAGTCAGTACATATCGTTATCGTGTTTTGTGTTACGTCCTGTATGTTCTTATTTTAAATTAAATAATGATGATAGCTTGTATGGAATTTCATTATAAAATATCTTAAGCTGAACGAAAAGAAAATTACGTTTTACAAGCAATCTAGTCCATTATAGAATCCATTAAAAATCTAATGAGCATATAAATCATTAAATTCTTCCGGGGAATTAAGTGTACTGCGGTATTTCTTTCTTACAAAATGAATTAAAACATACTTTTTTCGACATTCTTATTTTAACGAAGTATGCGATTAAGTATGATTAAATCCAAGTAAAACGACAATAGATTTCCTTTGGCGTTTAAATTGTTGTTTTATTTGTAATGCTTATTTTTATTTTTATTTTTTTTTCGTAATTGCCGTAATATTATACGAATGGAATCTATATACTTTAGTCGTAGAAAAAATAGTAGAGGAAGGGAAAGGGAAAAATTGGAGCCCTATTCGTTATCTAAAAAAAAGTCCGACTTGCAGGAACTGCGCCATCTTCGCGCGTTTCCGTTCTTATCCGTAATGTCATTTGGAAACTTAGAATAGAAATAGTTAATTTTATGTCCCTTAATCATCCGTGAAAAATATAAAATGAAATATCAAAGCGACGAAAGATCTTAAACGCCACAACAGAACACTGACAATATCCCAAGCGCAAATTACTCTATATAAGCACCGATTTGTCCGAATGAAATAGCAGCGATTTCTCTCAAAAATAGCATACGAAATAGGGATGGGCGATAGTAGATAGTTACTATAGATATATCGATAGTAAATATAGACATCAATAGTAGCTATTTATAGTCATGAACTATCGATAGATGTTTTTACTTTTTTTCTAGATTTAGGTTCTCAGCATAGGTTTTGGCCAATGGGCTTTTTTCCTATCGGTCCTTCTTGTCATCTAATCATGAACATAATAATTATAAAGAATACTTTGTGTATTGTATAATTGGCAAATAAAGATACTAAAAAAAAAAAAAAAAAGTTCTCAGCATCTGGAGGGCTGTGGTATTAAATACTGCCTCGAGATGTGGCTCGTACCAATAATGTTAAGAAATTCCTTGATTCGTTTGTAGCCAGTGTATCTAGCCGGTTGTTTCCTTATGAAACTAGGAACATTCCTGCTTTGGCGACTGTGTTGGACCCTCAGTGGAAGAAAAAGGCATTTATAAAAAAAGGCATTGCAATGCGGCTACAAAATGCTTTAGCTTCCTTTAAAAACGCTGTTAGTAGTTTGCAGAGAAACTACTAGTATAGACACTTCGGATTCCACTTTATTGGCTGCTTCTACATCTACTCCCCAAATCCAAAAACATTCTGTTCTCATACATTTTCAACGCAAAAAGATAAAGACACAAAGCTAAGGACATGCAAAGCAGTTTCGATTATAACTATTCAAAATGACATGCAGCAACATCCACTGCCGAACAAAACTTGTCCGCTACAATTCTGGAAAGAAAAGTAACTGTCTGGTGAATACATCCAACTACATAATGTAGCCAGGAAATACCTTGTGTTCCTGGCTCGTCTGGACCCACAGAATGTATATTTTCTTCAAATAGAAAATTCATTTCTGAGCAGCGGACTAAGCCAAAGAAGAACGGAAATGTTGGGTTTCCTTTTTGGTAATATGTGGCTTAAGGAGCAAATCTAATCCCGTTTGAAGTAATTGCACTTTTTTGTGTATCTTGATATTTTTTCTTTGGAAATGCTTTTTATAAATTCGTTTTTCGTTTATTACCTTGTTGTAATCTCATAAATATATCTAATCCTGCATGTAATAGATAATTGAATTCAATAACATTAAATTCTTGATTGGACAGGTACGTACGGAATAGAGGAAGGCACTATCGATAGTATCGGCCTATCGATAGAGCTGAAATTTCGACTATCGCCCGTCCCTAATACGTACCGTATTGTGGGAAATTAATTTTAGGGATTTCGGTGTATAATTCGCCTTTAAACCCGTTTTAACAGGGCTTTAAATACAAAAAACAGTGGTTTTGCAGAAACTCGTAATGAATGCTTACTTAGGACTAGTCTTTGAAGCAGAAACAATTTTCCACTTTCCCGCAAGGAACGGAAAACCAGTTATCCTGCGAGTTAGTTCGGAAAAGTATTTTTCTCGCACTCCAACAGGGAATGGGAAAACGGACGACTATACGAAGTTAGTTCGAGAAATGATTTCATTCGAATTTCACCCCTGCATATGTAATTCTCACGTTTGCACTATGAAGTTGTGTGTAACTCCTGATGAAATTCATACACCAGTTAGGATCGAGTTGAAACTTTCTACGAACTCCCCGGCGGAATATTAAAATTATTCGTTGACTATGCGCTTTGATATATGCGAAAGTAATTTAGCGGAATTAACGTATGCAAATATTGATCAACTTGGATTATTTACTTTTCACGTTCTCAAATCATTTGTTCATTCGTAGTTCGTAACAAACTTTGATTGACTAATTTTAGAAAAGTATGGAAGATTGCAAAGCTTAATAGAAAATGAAAAGTCCATTCCGCTCGGGGATCGCTATTTTAAACAACCAATAATTATCTCTTATTTTACTTATATTGTTTTATTGGTAAATTAATTTTAATGCTAAAATTAATTACAAAAGCAACGTGCAATCTGCTTGGGGTCTAGTGGCTAATAACGCCTTAGATTATGGTGCAGGTGATGGTGGCTTCGAGTCCCACCGGAATTTCAAAGTCTGCGCGAACGGAAGATGTCAACCGATTTTGATCATTTTTGTTTCCTTTTATTTCTCTATATAATTCACAACTTTTCCGCACTATTACAACTTCGAAATAAAAAAAATGAGTTTTTTCGGCCCACCTTACTGTACACCCTAACACCGAACCTCACGGTTAATATCAATTATCACTATCTGGGAGGACAGGGAAATGTCAGCGAATTTCATTTCCTAAACTAGTTGGGAACCCGGGATTTAGTTTGAAGCAGAGATGGGCATAATTTTATTCATAATTAAAAATACGAATTTATTCGTACTTTATACATTTGTGAATACGAATATAAATACATTCGTACTTCATATATTTGTGAATACGAATATAAATAAATTCGTATTCATAAGTGTGAATACGAATTTATTTTTATTCACATATATTAAATATAAAAATACAAATAAAATTTTATTCGCAAATTTTTCTGCGAATAAAAATAAATTCACAGAAAAAAATTGTAAATAATCACAAAAAATGTGAATATTTACAAAAAATCAAGTGATTACAAAAAAAATCACATTAAAATATACGAATAAAAATTTATTCACATTATAATTTGTGAATAAAAATTTATTCACAATAAAATTCGCAAATAAATTATGAATTTCCTCGTATTAAGATTATATTATAAAAGTTATTGAAGGTGATTTTTTTTTTTTTTTTTTTTTTTTTTTTTTTTTTTTTTTTTTTTTGATGGAGGTACAGATGACAAACTGCGTCCCAGCAGCATGGCTGGTGGTCCCGCGGCGGACTCGGGGTAAACAAAAAATCTAGGCGCTAATAACCTAGACGTTAAATGCCTTAAAAAAAAAAAAAAATGAATACGGTTTATTCGTATTCACAAATGTATAAAGTACGAATAAAATCGTATTTTTATTTATAAATAAAATTATGCCCATCTCTGGTTTGAAGGTAGTCTGGCGAACAAGTTGACAAATAACTTTAAGTAATACAACTGGGGTCTCCCCGTGGTCTAGTGGCTAGCGCCTTAGATTCATAAGCGGGAGATGATGGGTTCGATTCTTAACGGCGGCAGGAATTTTCTCATGTCACGGCTCGTTGAGAAAATTCCTCGCTACGACAGGAATGTCGGCGCCAATAGTCCAGAAGTGGGTGTACCGTAAAAAAAAAAAAAATAAAATAAAATAAAAATCAATGTCTCCAACACTTTCGATCGTCCCCCAGCATTTAGTAAGCTTTCGTATGGTAACCTTCCTTCCACTTATGACGATTTGACAACCGTTTTCAAAATATTTAAGATAATATACGTAAATTCCCAAACTGCTCAGATGAGAAAATAATATTTTGGTTCTATAAAATGTTTTTAACTCCAAACGTCACATAACTTTAAATAAATTAATTTGTATACGCGTTTCAAACGTCTCGACCAAACTTTAACAGGTCATTAGTTTCTGAATATCCAAATAGAAATTCAGTTAGGAAAACTTTTTCTATCCTCGTTTCTCGAAAAGAGTTACAGATATCGTCTTAAACTTTTATTAGATCTTAATTAATCATTAAATGACCCTTTGCTAACATTTATAGACTTATTGAATAAGGCGGAAGGTCAATAACTACGCCACACATTTTTAAACTTTTTATTAGACTTACTCACATGTTTCGCACCATTTTGGCACCTCTTCAGGGGAATATACTTAAAACATAACTTCAGCCTCCACTTTAGGAGAACCTTCCACTAGCAGGGCCTCATCTATATTGAAGGTTCTCCTCTTCAAGTGGAGGCCTAAGTTATGTTTTAAGTATATTCCCCTGAAGAGGCGCCAAAATGGAGCGAAAATCTTAGGGAAGTCTAATAAAAAGTGTGAAAATGTGTGACGTAGTTATTGGCCTTCCGCCTTATTCGATAAGTCTATAAATTTTATTAAATCGTTTCTCCATGCTAGAAAACCTATGAAAAGCTTACAAGGGAGAATAACTTAACAGATCAGGAATATTGCAGAAGTATTCAATCAATCATTCTCTTGGGATGAATGAAAGTAGCATATCAATTTATATAAATGGTATACAACTCAAAATTCCAATCTTTAAAAAACATATTTTTCAGGCAAAAACAGTCTTTATTGTCTTTAAAGCGCAAACGCTCTAATTCTTCATCTTCAAAATCTTTTGATCTCCCTCCGCTATGCAGGTTTTCTATGCAAAAATCATCCCTCTTTGAGCGTTCAAAGTACTGACTAAATGTTCTTTCACGCGCAACACCATCAACATAAGCTTCTAAGAGCCTCAATCGGTGAGCCTCAGCCGCAGATTTTTTAATATTACAAAAAATTAATTAACACTTGCCAAAAATGACGAGAATTTGGCTCATAATTTGACATTTTTATACTAAAATATCTATGTAACGTAAACAGAAATCAACTACTTTTGCTATCAAGTTTAAAAGATACTAAGGATTATTGTTTGCCGTCTATAATGTAGTGTGGTGGGAGCAGAATTGTACAATATTTACAAGAGTCATTATATCATACATTGATAAGTTGTTTAGCACTTGAAAAGTGAAAAAGAGTTTTATTAAGTTTGACAGAATACCAAGAAAATGCTTCGAAATGGACATTTTCAATGCACTTTATGAATGGATTCCCGGGTAAAAGTTACAAGTTTCGTGTACAAAACTTGTTTACACGCGACGAATTGATTTACAAACATAACATTGTTTTAGATATAGTAGAGCTCGGTTCATACAGAGTGTATATGCATATGCAGATTTAGTTTACACGACGATATTTTGGTAGCTCCATGTTTGTTATTGTTGTCAAGCATACACACACTGAAGCATTAAGGTATTGTTGCATGGCCCGTCTGGCTGTTTGTGTTTGTTAATATTCAGAACTGGCAAGTGAATTGGAGTGATAAAATGGAAGGGAACACGGCTGACATACTGCAGGAGTGAGAATATTGTGCCAGCTGTCGGCTGCAACCTCCTGCCGATATTTCCTCCACATATATATTATCTCTGAGTAATATTTCATATTCCCACCTCTGTCTCCGATATTCCGTTTATAAGATGACTGTCCAATTTATTCCTTCTTAAACACGAAATATAGTTTTTAGTACTTATTTCCTGACGAAAATTACAATTAAAATTAATATTGGTTTCTTTACCAGATCTTGTTGAAGATAATAGGATATATATTCTTCACAAAAGATCCCAAAAATTGCGCAATACTTATTAGGCGTCGTTTACACTGGAGCGATATGCGATACACATTATATCGTAAGCGATGTGCGATACACGACACGCACAGACAAAATAGTTAAAATGTAATGGGAGGCGATAACAAAGGTTCACAACAGCGCGATTGCACAACATATCGCAAGCGACATATCTCTCGAAGTGCAGCTTGTCGGTCTCTCGAGCTATTAGTTTCGTACGATATTTCGAGCTGCGAACATGTCAGGAAGAAGAGAAGGCAGTTCTGTGATTTCATTCATTAATTTAGTGAAAGCTCGTGACTGCTTAGAAGATTTTCATCTGGATAAATAGCCTTCCTGGCGTGTGTATATTTTCTTTCATGGGTTCATGACACTAAATTTTTCAAAACATGAAAGTTTTCAGGATTCATTCGATTAAACTCCCTGAATTTTGCTTCATGTTGAGAAAGGTTTCGAGATTCAACAGCCTAGCTGCTCGTTGCTAAGGTTGTAGGGATCCAGCCCGTATTTCCTTCTCATCCTACGCCTGAACCAGTAAGCCACCTCACTTGAGCTCATATTTGCAACTGAAGTAGTGAGAATTGTGTCCCCACAATATTTTAATCCCACAGATGGTGCCGATTTATCGCCCGCTGTCTGAACCTTCCTAGCAATAAATCGTCGCACCATATCGCTTATGATATATCGTGTATCGTACATCGCTCAAGTATGAACGACGCCTTACTCAAATCGCATTTTTATATTTTAAAAGGGAAGTGTTTCAACCAAAAAGGGTAAACATACATACCAAAATGCAGCCCCAGAATGGCGGAATCTAACTCCTGGGGTTTCCCCGCAGACGAATCTCTGGCGAAACGTCGGTGAACATACATATGAAACGACAGAATAACATGGAACGTCCAAGTCCTAACTACAATAATGATAATTCTTTCACAAATAATTAAACAGTACAATAAAGCAATCTTTTTAAGCAGTTACTTTAAAAATGTTTGTTTAAATGACTTCATTATTTGAATGCTTATATAAATACGTTATGTTGGTAATTTTGCAATGAAACGTTTGCCGATAATGTCTATAATCATCTCATTTACGATATTTCTTAAACCGATTAACTAAATGAGAGAATTACATAAATATTTTGCAATCTACTACAAGCTTTCTGCATATTGCGTAATACAATTGATATTCTGCAAGAACCTAATGTCATTCAGGAAGTTGCTAAATTTTTACGCCCGGCCGTAGAAATATTTCTATTGACGTTTAAAAAAATGTCTTCTAATCTTCTTAAGATAAACAAACGTTTTTTTAGTAAAGATTTATACATATTTTATTTAAACATGGGCGTATATAAGGGGGGCTGAAAGGGCTCCAGCCCCTCCCAAAATTTTCATTTGGTGGTAAAAACTTGGCGTAAAACCCTTAAAAATAAATTAAATAAGATCACTTAGTTCATAAAAAATATTTTATTTTACGTGTAATAGCGTTTTAGTTGCCTAAAACTATTCCAAGCTCTTTAGTATTCCATACCCCGGAAATGGTCTCAGCCCCCCCCCTCCCGAAGTTTTCCCAGCCCCTCCCGAAATTATTTTCTATATACGCCCATGTATTTAAATGTGGGCAAGAGAAATCGATATATGTGTACTCATTGATATATACATATATATATGTGTGTATATATATATATATATATATATATCAATGAGTACATATGTATGAGAGTTTATTGATACATGCAGGTGTGTACTTCTATGCATTTTTGTTTATTATTATTATTTTTTGTTGTTTAATAATAAATACGTTTAATACGTATAAACATAGACTGTATACATTTATAATTATTTTACTTACTGAATTAACCAAATTTGCGAATACGTCTTTGCGTTTATAGGACTCCAAGCAGAGATGGGCAAAATTTTATTTATAAATAAAAATACGAATTAATTCGTACTTCATATATTTGTGAATACGAATATAAATAAATTCGTAATAATAAGTATGAATACGAATTTATTTTTATTCACATATACTAAATATAAAAATACAAATAAAATTGTATTCGCAAATTTTCCTGCGAATACAAATAAATTCACAAAAAAAAAAATGTAAGTAATCACAAAAAATGTGAATATTTACAAAAAATCGAGTGATTACAAAAAAATCACATTAAAATATACGAATAAAAATTTATTCACATTATAATTTGTGAATAAAAATTTATTCACAATAAAATTCGCAAATAAATTATGAATTTATTCGTATTAAGATGATATTACGAAAGTTATTGATTTTTTTTTATTGATTTTTTTTTTTTTACGGAAGACCCCCACCTTCAATAACTTTCGTAATATCATCTTAATACGAATAAATTCATAATTTATTTGCGAATTTTATTGTGAATATATTTTTATTCACAAATCATAATGTGAATAAATTTTTATTCACAAATCATAATGTGAATAAATTTTTATTCGTATATTTTAATGTGATTTTTTTGGAATCACTCGATTTTTTGGAAATATTCACAATTTTTGTGATTATTTACAATTTTTTCTGTGAATTTATTTGTATTCGCAGGAAAATTTGCGAATAAAATTTTATTTGTATTTTTATATTTAATATATGCGAATAAAAATAAATTCGTATGCATACTTATGAATACGAATTTATTTATATTCGTATTCACAAATATATGAAGTACGAATTTATTTATGCGCATTCACAAATATATGAAGTACGAATAAATTCGTATTTTTATTTATAAATAAAATTATGCCCATCTCTGACTCCAAGTATACGCTTTATAGATAATTTGATGAACTGAACAAAATAATAAATTTATAAAAAATTTTAAAAGATTTAACATTTTCGTGTATTTTCTTAAATTTATCGAAAACTTCCGAATTCCGCCGATAAAAGTGTGTTTGGATGGGTGGATTTTGCTGGTTAACGAACTTGACCTTTTAAAAGGGTTAAAAGATCTACCTGTAACTTTTTTTTTTTTTTTTTTACCATTTTCTTTATTATGTGCTTATATGATTACTTTATGCTTAAATGATTCCTTAACTAATCAAAAATGATGTACAAGAGTTTTTATGTGCCGGAATAGTTTTTAAATGTGACAAAACCACGATTTTTCAACTATAGTCCGGATTCATTTCACATACAATGGAAGACTATTTTTCTTTTGTCTTTATTACAAGAAAATATAAAAATTAAAAAAAAATAAAAATTTTGGTACATCGCTTTCAATTTGAACCCGAGCGACTTCAAATTTTACCTGCAGATTCCTAATGACATTTGCTAAAAAAGTACGTAGAGATTTTTCCAGTCATTGAATTATTACGATTTTATGACTGATTTTCGACGGACATTTTAATAGAAAATGAAGAATTGTTCACCATTTTGGAAAAAAAAAATGTTTTAAAAATCGAAACTGGTGAAGAATTGTTTACCATTTTCGAAAAAAATGAATATTTCTTTAAAATCCTTCGTAATTTACTAGATTTAACTTTTCGAAATAATTCAAGTTTTTTGTACTAGATTAAAAATGTCCGGACATCAGACACAGCGCCGCCATTTTGTTTTGAAAGAATTAAAAGTTATATTGTTAGTTACTTTAACATCCCATATAAAACTTATGATATAAAGAATTGAAAAATATTGATTTATTGGTTATCCAAAAATTAGTGAAAAAACTTTGAACACACAAGGTAGTATTTACTCCTTAAATCAGAAAACGTTTTTTAGTACGAATTGTCATCAGAATTGGTCTTTTTATATAGTATATCATTATTTAGAAATAATGATATATATATATATATATATATATATATATATATATATATATATATATATATACGTAAATAATGAGTTCTGTAGCATGTCTAACATAACATTTTAACCCCCCGGCAGGAATCGAGGAACACTCCGAAAGAAAAACTTTTTGCCAACTCAAATCCAAAATTTGTTGTAGTTGCAGTTCTAAAGAATGTCATCGTAACCCCCCCGTGAAGGGCCATTAAATATTTTCCCGTATATTAAGGAGTTCGACCTTTTTTTTTTTTTTGGCCAGGTGCGAGAAGTTAAAAAGTCAAATGTTTCTGATTCAAAGCGATCATTAAAACTTTTACATCGCAGGGATTTGCTTTAGGGAATATCGTTTCAGATTTTACACTTCTCCGTTGATGTCTTACTTACCTTTGCATTTCGTTAAAATGTTCCATACATAAAGAGAAAAAGATACGGTTTAATTCATAATGTTGAAACTGTATTCCTGTAATTTTTCTAGTTTCTATATTTCATAAATGTTAACGTCTATAGATATTTTACGCAGAATTTTAGTACGGGTTATCTATAAGTTACTACCCTGTTCTAGCCATGATAGGGCAGATGTATTTTCTGTTTTTCTAAAGAAAGTCCACCGCCCCTTCGGCCATATTTTGGGTTATATTTCAAAGAAACTGTGTGCTGTTTTGTTCATTAAAGGGGAAAAATGTGTTGTAAGAATAAGCTAAATGGGTTCATTATGAGGAGGGCTTACTCCGGACCCAAATAACTGTACCGGCAGTAATTTGTTTATATATATATATATATATATATATATATATATATATATATATATATATACATATATATATATATTTTTTTTTTTTTTTTTTTTTTTTTTTTTTTTTTTTTTTTTTACGGCGCATCTACGTCTAGGTCATTAGCGCCAATTTCTATATTGTCATTAAAATCTGTATAAGTCATAAGCATCTGACGAGAAAGATGTGTTGTATAAATAAATAAATTATTGTACTAAGTTTTGATGATTTTATATAGATTGTTTTATTTCTACATTTGGAATGTTCATTATTTATTAAGATCAATAAACAGCATTGTGCGATGGTTTTTTTGTACTAATTAAGGCGTAATACTACCATGTAACCTTTTTTTTTTTTACCATTTTTTTGGATGGCCCTAACTAATCAAAAATGATACCCAAGAGTTCTTATGTTACGAAAAAATGTTTAAATGAACAAAATATAAGCTTTTCTGAATGAAATCCCGATGCCAAATGTGAACGGGATGTTATTTGAAGATAATTGTTCGAGCTAGCTTTGATTTATTCCTTTTTAATTCATCGGGTTTTTTTTTGGGTCCTCCTTCAATACATTTCCAAATTAAAACCCATTTTTTTTTTTTATCTTTACTACAAGAAAGAGTGAAAAATAGGAAAAATGAATATTTCAAAACATTAAACTTTAAAGTCGTTTTCTCAAAACTATGATTTTCAAATCGGGTGATACTCTGGCGTCTTCAATTTTTGTCCAATCAACTTTCAGATAAAAAGGCCGTCACGCAGGGGCTGCATAACTAAGCACATTCCTCAGAATTTGGGTAGTGCAGACTGCTTTCCAGAATAATTTGCTTAAAATATCCTATATAAATGAAATAAATAGATGAATAGTTCTCTCTATCTCTTTTTTTTTCTTTTTTTTTTTTTTTTTCTTTTTTTTTTAATTTTGTAACGAGTAACTGTTCAGTTATTAATTTTGTAATTAATTTGCTTCCTGAGTTATGTTTACACGTGGTACTACACTACTTAATAAATACAAAAAAAATCATATTTTCGTCTTTTGATCTGACGCAGGAACATGATACAGTCCCTTTAGTGGTTGAAAGCGCTCCTTGCGGCGGCCTTGCGAACCTACGTCTGCCGGGCTATTCTATTGAAATATAGTACAGAGTAAACCCCCCTTTCCGATTAACCGATTAAGCTCATTTTTACAACACTTCTTTCTCATGAGTTACCCACGACGTATACCGCGTTTCGTTACAATACAGCAGAAATTACGACCCGTATGAGTATATTAGTAATTTGGGTCCGGAGTAAACCCCCCCCCCTCCTAATGAACCGATTTAGTTTATTTTTACAACCCATTTTTCTCTGTAGATTACTACTATGAATACGAAGTTTCGTTGAAATATATCAAAAACTACGGCGTGCATGGGCAAATTAGTGTTTTGGGTCCGGGGTAAACCTCCCCTTCCGTTTGACCGATTATGTTGGCTTACGAACTCGTTCAATCGTTTGCTAATTGAACGCTATATACCAAGTTTCGTGACGAAAAAACAAAACCTCTGGCCGCTATCGTGTTAACAGACACACACACATATATATATGTATATATACATATATATATATATATATATATATATATATATATATAAATTTCAACGGGGGTCATTTTTGGTGTCTACTAGGTAGGACCGATAAAGATTAGAAAATTTTTTTTGAAAAATTCCGTCATGAGTGCAACCTCAATAGCTACATTCCTTCGGAGGATAGTTCTAGAATTGCCACCTGGAGACTATCGATCGTGAAAAAAGAGGGTTTCCATTCGTCAGAAACAGTTCTGCCATTTTTTTTCTTTCGAAGAATTAAAATTTTGTTTGGCTACTTGAACATCTTATATAAAACTTTTGATAAAAAGAATTGAAAAATATTGATTTACTTGTTATTTACAAATTCACTTTGAAATTTATAAAATGACTTTGATTTACATCCTCTTCTGAGGAATGTGCTTACTTATGCAGCTCTTGTGTGACGGATTATTAAAATCTTTCCTGATAGACTAGGCTTCAATGATATTAGTTGGATGCTACATTTAACACAAATAAACTAAAAAGTAACATTCTGATCAAACTGTTTACTCTTAGTATCAGCAATAAAAGATTAATTACCAGAGGCAGAAAATGAGAAAAAATAAAACTTCATGACGAACAAGATAAAAAGAACGTGGAATCTTCGAAAGCCGTAAATGCATGTATAAAACACAGCCGATCCGATTTCCCATAAAACTGGATTTTACAGCAGATTTATTGTTTTATGGTGACCGTAAACGTAAAAAAACGTTGTACGTGTATACTCTCGGGGAAATCGACAGATCAATGTCGCGAAAATAAAATTCTTTAAATTATCTAAAGTTTCTAACGTTCTGTATGTTCTGTTCGTGTGATTCTTTTCTATCTCGGAAAACATACTTTTGCTTAGGTAACTACTTTATTTTACTGAATAAATTTTATTGCTTACATTTTATGTAAGGAAATTGAAATATTTACATCGTTTTTAAATTTTAACCATTTTTAAAATAGACGTTTTGGTTTTTTTATAGTCTTTGGCTATTTTCACAAGACAATTAATTATTTTTGCTTCCATTATGGAATATGTTTGGCGTATCGACAATTGCAGGGCTTTTTTAATGCCAACAGAACGTTGTCGGTCACCCATTCAGGTACTGGCCAAGCCCGACGTTGCTTTACTTCGGTGATCAAAGGGAACCAGTGTATTCAACGTGGCTATGGCCGTTAGCGGGCACATTGCTGTACTTAAAACTATTCTTCATTGAGGCAACTGAACTGAGTAAATCCCCCCCCCCGTCAAAATTTTGATTTAATCGCTAAAAATGTGTCATAAACCTAAAAAAATAAAACGAATAAGATCGCTTACATCAGAGAAAATAATTTTGTTTTGGGTTTACTGAAAATCCTTTTTATAGCAGGCGAAGAGCTTGCAGAAAAACTTAGATCGACACATTTTCCAGTTCACAGACAT
The DNA here is from genome assembly GCA_946811695.1 of Gonocerus acuteangulatus. Lineage (NCBI taxonomy): Eukaryota > Metazoa > Arthropoda > Insecta > Hemiptera > Coreidae > Gonocerus > Gonocerus acuteangulatus. Next base: position 24,367,354 of record OX328128.1, read on the forward strand.
AAACCGACATTACTTATGAAATGACCTGATATATAGTAAACATATAATATGTTATATACATAATAAATATATATATATATATATATATATATATATATATATATATATATATATTGGATTGAAGAAGATTGGGTCACTATAAAATATAAATATAAAAAAAAGGAATTTTTAACCAAATCGGTATATTAAAAGTTGTGGTTTAGTTGGTAACCAAATTATAAATTTTCTCTTTCCGATAAAATTATTTTTAATTTTATTTAGAACTATTCTTCATTAGTAGTGAAGGTGTTGAACCACACTTCAAGATAAAATAAACTATTACGTAAAATACGTATTTAACAGAATACATTTTTTTTTTGAGGTTTTTAATTAGCTGATTTAAAAAAATAATAAAAAAAAATTAAACTTTTTATGTTTAATAAATTGGTATTGGAGACAGATTTTTCGTTTTCATATATTTGATCATTTTTATTGTGTTCCAAGGAATAAATTAAGTTTGTTATTTTTTTGATTGCAGGTAATCAACCTTAATCTTTAACTGAACTATTGAAATTCATTTGTAAGTATATTATATTTTTTCTATGGTTTGCAGTCATATTTTAATATGTATGATTGAAATACAGGATTAGTACATATATAATTTATATAATGATTTTTTGCAATTTTTTTTTTTTACTGATACGCTGTTTATTAAAGATCTTTAGAAAATTGATGTATTTGGTTACGAATTATAAATGAAAAGAGTATTTATGATATCAAATTATTAGACGTAATCAAACGTAAATGAAGTAATGGTAATAACATAGTCATAAATTAATTAAAAATAAAACAAACATCATAGACAAATAAAATAAATAATAAATAAATTGATAAATAAAAAAAATGAATACATAAATAAAGTAAAAAATAATTAAAATGATATACTAATTGAATTTTCTAAACTTTGACGACCTTATATACCCTATATATTTAGGGTTATCAATAGGTTACCACCCTTTTCTAGCCAGGATAGGGCTGATGCCTTTTCTTTTTGTTGGAAAATCCACCACGGGAATCGAATCCACAACCTTAGTGCTCTCGCCGTAGCACTGAAGTCTCCATGAGTTAATTAATACATTATTACACTGACATTAATGGTCTCAATGATTGACACGCCTTAAAAAGTCCCAAAAAATGTATTAAAATGTATCTAAATCCTCTTTTAGAAATATAACATAGGCTTTAGATGTAATTTGATGGCCACTGTACTGAATAACATCGAAAATTTTGAGGGGAAGCCAAATATTTTGGAATACATAACGCGGTTTATGGAATTGATCTGACGTAGACTACATAAGTAGAAAAAAAAGCGCAAAGTGGAAACAATGAATGGAAAAAAATGGATGAATGATTTTAAAAAGAAAATAAATAAAAGAAACAAGAAAAAAAATATCCTGACAGGAATGCTACTTAAGCCAAGCGCACCCCAACCCAAAGGCGAAAGTACATACACGTGACCAGTTTATATGGAAGGACGCTTCAAAATATTTCATACAAAACAAACTAGCATAAGTGAAGTAAGTTCGTTTGAAGTCCAGGAATGATTTTTTTTTTTTTTTTTTTTTTTTTTTTTTTTTTTTTTTTTTTTTTTTTTTTTTAAGGTGTGTCAACGTCTGAGCTATTATTGCCGAGCTATCTATAGGTATCCACCGATTATTAATACCAACGACACTTGTTTTTCTCTGGCGTTCCCTCCTCTAAATGGTGGACAAGTTTAACGCTTTTTAACTTTTTAAGGTGGAAACTTGGATAGCACCGTTGACGATCTTAAAATACTCAAACATATACCCACGTTAAAATAAAAATGACATTGAGACCCCTTAATTTGATTCTAGTTCCATTTAAAACAATATGCAAGTAAAAACAGAAGTAATGATGTTGGAAAAAAAGGTGGCTTATTCAGGCACATAAATTGAATGCTTGCTAAATATACCATTTTGGTAGCAAAAATCCCTGAGCGCGATTTTGCTATCTCGCTACCAATTCGCTGGAGGCCCTAGAAGCTTTAACTCCTGATAAAACTCAAACTCCAGATAAGAACTCGCAGCCGTTTCCGTCCCACTAAGCTCCACTTTACCCGGGCATTTTTCCAGTTCTACCAACATCCATTCCCGCCTGAAATTAATTTCAATTCTTTTCATTTTCAATTCTATTTGGCGCCGAAGGACATTTTTTAACGTTTGTTCAATTTGATTTGTGTCATAAGACGACTTAGTGCGATCAAAATTAAAGTCATTTTCTTGAATTTATAAATAAATCAATATTTTTTAATTCTTTATGTCAAACGTTTTAAATGGGATGTTAAAGTATCCAAGAAAATTAGTTTCAATTCTGCGAAAAGAAAAGTGGGGCGCAGTGTCTAACAAACGGAACCCCTCTTTTTTAACAGGCGATAGTCTGCAGGCGGCAATTTTTATTCTAGAACGAAAAACTAAAATTATTTCGAAAGAAGAAGGTTAAATCTAGGAAAGTACATAGGAGTTTTAAGAAATATTAATGTTTTCGAAAATAAAAATCGTTATAATTCAATGGATCGAAAAAATCGTACGTAATTTTCTAGCAAATATCATGTAAGTTGCACTTAAAATTTGAAATTGATCGGGCAAAAAATGACGACGCTAGAGTATTGCCCGATTTGAAAAACATAGTTTTGAGAAAACGAATTTAAAGTTTAATGTTCTGAAATGTACATTTTTTCCTATTTAAATTTTTTCATACTTTCTTGTTTTAAAGATAAAAAAAAATGGGTTTTTATTTTGAAATGTATTAAACGAGGACCATACAAAACTTAACAATTAAAAAGGTATCAATCGAAGCTCGCTCAAAAAATTATATTCAAACCAGCATCGTGTTCGGACAACTCGGCATCGGGACTTCACTCGGAAAACCTTATTTCTGGCCCATGTTTTAGCCAATTTCTTCACATTTACACCTTTGGATATCATTTTTGATTTGTCAATGAAGAGTTTTAGCCCATAAAATTGTAAACTAAAAATTATAAGATAGTATTATCTCGTAAAAAAAAAAAGATTGTGCAATTTTTTCCCCGTCAGTAACATGTACATCAGCCAGCTGTTTGACGGGAATTGCTTACCTCTTTTACTTATTTTTTTTTTTTTACTGTTAATTTGCTTGCAGACCATTAGCCCCGATTTATATACTATTTGCTAACCTATATAAACAACAATGGTGTTTTTTTGTGAACGACAAGTGAGACTCCAACCCGCATTTCCGACGTGAGAATCCTGAGTGGTATTCACTGGACCACAGAGAGGCCCTTGTTTTTATATTGACAGCAAGTATTTGTCCTATATAAAAAATGCTTCCATAAATAAATTACCAGTTAAGATTCCGATATTTAAAGTTTACATCACTTTTTGGCATCGAAATCCCGGTCTTTGCTTTCTGAAAGGCACTCCGAGAAGCACTACCATTTAAGTCCACGTCAGGGCAGAGCAATTATGTTTTCTGAAAGGGCTTTGGAGGGAGAAAAGGCAAGGCACGCTCCATTGGGCAGACTTACTGCTGGACAGTTTACTTTGGCGAGAGAGGCAGGTAGAGAGGGAGGGAGTGAGAGGGAGAAGGGTTGGGGTGGGTGCAGGTCAAAGGGAGACAGGAGGGAGAGAAAAATGCGCTCATACACTTGGGTGCTCGCTCGGAAAACCCGATTGGAGAAAAGAAATCCTCTTTATAAAACACAGGAAAATAACTGTTTAGGTTTATTGTGCAGGAAAAATAAACAAATTTATATAAAGTGTGTCTGTTTATCTTATACCGTATATTTTTCTTTCAAGCTTTCCTTGAAAATTCCTGCCGCCGCACAGTGTAACGAAGTAGTGGGGATAATGGACAAAAACCATTAACCACTAGTTATTTTCAAATAAACATTTTTATTAAGTGAAATCAACTCAAAACAAGGTAACAATAGTATAATAATGCATACTATACGGCTATAATAATTATTAATTGTAATATTAATACAAATAATATTATTAATAACAATATTATAAAATATAATATAACTGTAACATATAATGTAGTTATAAACTCTTTTTTATGTCTGCCTCTAAGGAGGCCAGAAGGGCCATCAGGGAGTGAATATCTTTTTTCTTGATAAAAATTAATAACAATTTCTTTTTAGTTGATACTATATTGTTTCAACCAGTATTTATATAAGAGTTTTTTCTCTGCGGTGAACACGTTCCAACATTTTTTACATATTATATCGGACTAAACTGGCAGTCTTTATAATATTGCGTAATATTTCTTTAGGAGCATCCTGCAGGTCAAATTGAATCATTTGCCCGAGTATTTATCCACATTTTTTCAAATTTGGAAGAAAAAATAAATTGTATTATGTGATGGATCTAAAAATAAAAAATCTTTGGAATCCGCAAATTTCGGCAAACTAAATTGCCCTCAGTACATTATACTTGAGTTAAACTTTAAGCTCTAAAAAACTTGGGATGTGTTCAGATGAAGTTTTTTTGCTATGGTCTATGAAAATTTTGTACTTAAGAAAAATGTCAAAGATTAATGAAGAATAATTCAGGATAAATAATAAGGGAGTAATTACCCATAATCAATTATATCAGATAAAAAAAGGAATAGTTTTGACGTAATTTCCTTCGGATGACTTAATAAAAACACTGTCCTATCTTCAACGAGAGAGGCTCAAACTGATTTTTGGTATAAAGCAGGTTTTTAAGACTTTGCCTTGTTTACAATGCTGCTAATGTGTTTGTTGATCAAAATAAAACTAATATTTATTAGTTTTATACAATTTTAATTCCTTGAATAGCTTATAAACTTAGCTAGAGGATTAAAAATTAAATATAAGAAAACAAAAATTCAAATTTTTGTCCATTGGACGTTACACTGTGCGCCGGTGGGAATCAAACCCACCATCTACCGCTTATGAATCTAAGGCGCTAGCCACTAGACCAAGGGGGCCTCGGGTTAAACTTACTTCTTTTTAAAAGCATTATTCGCCTCTAAATATCTGCATTGCTTTCTAAATGACTAAGTTAACCACAATTAACGAGCGTCTAAATGATACTATCTTAGCCCTTAGTTATATTTTATGTAAGCCACTCTAATTATAATTCAGCATGGTGTTATTTTATAGCATCTAAATTTATATCAAGCATTCAAGGAGTAAACTTCTGAAATATTTATATATCACCTACATCGTTATGTAGGTTTTTGTTGAAGACATAAAAGGGACCTCTTGACTATTCTACGAAGCACTTCTGATTGGAATGCTTGTATTCGTTGTATCTTTGAGTGCTTCGGTGTTCCCCATAATTCAAGTCCGTTAAGTCCAAATAGGTCTGATTATAGTTTCTACACAAACTAAAGTAGTTTTCGTGGAAAATGAACAGTAGTTTTTTTTTGTTTTTTTAACGGCGCACAGTGGTCCAAATCCAGCCATCATGGTGCAAAAAAATACTTTGAGTTGACGGATTGCCTTCAAACTCGGCATGATGTTTATTGAATGGTTGAGAAGGTGTTTTATGAGGATTATGACAAAGTAGGTAAGGGTGGGGGTGGAAGTAAGAGGGAGAGTGGGAGGTACTTCATAGCTTTTCAATTGCTTTTCGTTGAAGGATTTTGTTCAAATCTTGTATGATGTTCATTGAAGGGTTGAGAAGGTGTTTTATGAGGAATATGACTAAATAGGAGAAGTTTGTGGTGGGGTTGAGAGGCCGACTCCTTTTCCCCGAGCTTGTTGAAGGTATGGCATCCACTTCGCCAGTAAGAAAAATAATTACTACTTCCAACCACGATGAAAACTTAGATTCAAATTTAGATTTATCCCTGTTAGTCTTTCTCCATCTGGCCATATAATTTGAATATAAAATTTTGAGTGTTTTTCTAAGACGGTCATCTTCTGTAAGACCAAATGCTTGTAACGCCCTTCTATAAAAAATTTCAAACGATTTCGAAGTAATTATGAGCTCTCCAAATTCTCTTCTACGTAGCATCTCTCTTTAAAAAAAAGATTAAATAAATACAAAAAAATGTAAAAAAGGTGTCTTTTAAATTTAAATTTAAATTTTAATTTAAATTTTAATATTAAATTTTTTCGGTAATGGCACTTCTATATTTGAAGATCAATAATCTATTATAGACTAAGTGTCAAAAAAACAGTTAGCAATTTGTATACCGTTCAAAGTGCCAGTTTATACGTACAGAACCCCAGTGCCCAGACTTTCATACTTTAATACAAAAATACAAATGTCACTCTATTATAATTTTAAGCAATTATTCAGACATTTTCATGGAAATATTTCACAAGATGTAGCACATTATAGATGATTTGTCTTCATTTAATAAACGGTACAAATCAGAGTTTCATTTATTACAGCATAATAAATGGCCCAGTTAAATAAAAAAAGGAATTTACCAAAATCTGTCCTTTACTTCTCGGTAAAAATCGGTTCGCACAAATCTATGTGCACTAGACCTTCACTCGAGAACAACACAAGGAATACTGACCCAAATTACTTCCAGCAGATGACCTCTAGGTAGGGGTCATCTGCTGGCATATGAGGGTCAGGGCTACCTGCTACCGCAGCAGGCCATAAAAAATATTATGGCATATTAATTGACTAATATCCTAGGGTTGCAAATAATGTTTGAGCACACATATATAGAACTGCCATCTTTGAACCGTCTCAGAGACCAAATGGACGGACACAAAATTAAAATTTCTTTATTAATATAATATATGGTTACAACAGAACCTTCTAGACATGTTTTGGTGTTTCTTAAAAAATGCTGGGTTTTTCGATTTTTTGCACCATCATGGCTGGATTTGGACCACTGTGCGGCGCATCGACAAATCTCGGCCATTAGCGCCGACATCCAGGGTGCAACCAGGAATTTTCTCAACGATCCCTGAGATGATAAAATTCCTGCCGCCGTTGGGGATCGAACCCACCATCTCCTGCTTATGAATCTAAGGCGCTAGACACTAGACCACGGGAGACCACATAAGTAAATATATTTTTATAATATATTAATTAGACTTGAGATTGACATTCTTTACTTGGCACTTGCCTAAACATAATGAATATTCAAAACGTGCATTATTTTTGCACCAATCGAATTGCTTACACTGTGTCTGACGAACGGGCCCCTCTTTTTGAGGGACAATATTCTGAATGCGGAAATTTTTAATTTATAACGAAAAATTAAAATTTGTCGAAAGTAAAGTACGTAAGCTTTTTAAGAAATATTAATGTGTTCGAGAATGGTAAACAATTATTCATTTTATACTAAAAACTCCGTCGAAAATCGGACATGGAATCGTTGTAATTCAATGAATCAAAAAATACTATGTACTTTACTAGCAATTATCATTAGGAAGCTGCAGTTAAAACTTGAACTTGATCGGACATGGAATCGTTGTAATTCAATGAATCAAAAAATACTATGTACTTTACTAGCAATTATCATTAGGAAGCTCCAGTTAAAACTTGAACTTGATCGGACATGGAATCGTTGTAATTCAATGAATCAAAAAATACTATGTACTTTACTAGCAATTATCATTAGGAAGCTGCAGTTAAAACTTGAACTTGATCGGACATGGAATCGTTGTAATTCAATGAATCAAAAAATACTATGTACTTTACTAGCAAGTATCATTAGGAAGCTCCAGTTAAAACTTGAACTTGATCGGACATGGAATCGTTGTAATTCAATGAATCAAAAAATACTATGTACTTTACTAGCAAGTATCATTAGGAAGCTCCAGTTAAAACTTGAACTTGATCGGACATGGAATCGTTGTAATTCAATGAATCAAAAAATACTATGTACTTTACTAGCAATTATCATTAGGAGGCTGCAGTTAAAACTTGAACTTGATCGGACATGGAATCGTTGTAATTCAATGAATCAAAAAATACTATGTACTTTACTAGCAAGTATCATTAGGAAGCTCCAGTTAAAACTTGAACTTGATCGGACATGGAATCGTTGTAATTCAATGAATCAAAAAATACTATGTACTTTACTAGCAAGTATCATTAGGAAGCTCCAGTTAAAACTTGAACTTGATCGGACATGGAATCGTTGTAATTCAATGAATCAAAAAATACTATGTACTTTACTAGCAATTATCATTAGGAAGCTCCAGTTAAAACTTGAACTTGATCGGACATGGAATCGTTGTAATTCAATGAATCAAAAAATACTATGTACTTTACTAGCAAGTATCATTAGGAAGCTGCAGTTAAAACTTGAACTTGATCGGACATGGAATCGTTGTAATTCAATGAATCAAAAAATACTATGTACTTTACTAGCAAGTATCATTAGGAAGCTGCAGTTAAAACTTGAACTTGATCGGACATGGAATCGTTGTAATTCAATGAATCAAAAAATACTATGTACTTTACTAGCAAGTATCATTAGGAAGCTCCAGTTAAAACTTGAACTTGATCGGACATGGAATCGTTGTAATTCAATGAATCAAAAAATACTATGTACTTTACTAGCAAGTATCATTAGGAAGCTGCAGTTAAAACTTGAACTTGATCGGACATGGAATCGTTGTAATTCAATGAATCAAAAAATACTATGTACTTTACTAGCAAGTATCATTAGGAAGCTCCAGTTAAAACTTGAACTTGATCGGACATGGAATCGTTGTAATTCAATGAATCAAAAAATACTATGTACTTTACTAGCAAGTATCATTAGGAAGCTCCAGTTAAAACTTGAACTTGATCGGACATGGAATCGTTGTAATTCAATGAATCAAAAAATACTATGTACTTTACTAGCAAGTATCATTAGGAAGCTCCAGTTAAAACTTGAACTTGATCGGACATGGAATCGTTGTAATTCAATGAATCAAAAAATACTATGTACTTTACTAGCAAGTATCATTAGGAAGCTCCAGTTAAAACTTGAACTTGATCGGACATGGAATCGTTGTAATTCAATGAATCAAAAAATACTATGTACTTTACTAGCAAGTATCATTAGGAAGCTCCAGTTAAAACTTGAACTTGATCGGACATGGAATCGTTGTAATTCAATGAATCAAAAAATACTATGTACTTTACTAGCAAGTATCATTAGGAAGCTCCAGTTAAAACTTGAACTTGATCGGACATGGAATCGTTGTAATTCAATGAATCAAAAAATACTATGTACTTTACTAGCAAGTATCATTAGGAAGCTGCAGTTAAAACTTGAACTTGATCGGACATGGAATCGTTGTAATTCAATGAATCAAAAAATACTATGTACTTTACTAGCAAGTATCATTAGGAAGCTGCAGTTAAAACTTGAACTTGATCGGACATGGAATCGTTGTAATTCAATGAATCAAAAAATACTACGTACTTTACTAGCAAGTATCATTAGGAAGCTCCAGTTAAAACTTGAACTTGATCGGACATGGAATCGTTGTAATTCAATGAATCAAAAAATACTATGTACTTTACTAGCAAGTATCATTAGGAAGCTCCAGTTAAAACTTGAACTTGATCGGACATGGAATCGTTGTAATTCAATGAATCAAAAAATACTATGTACTTTACTAGCAATTATCATTAGGAAGCTCCAGTTAAAACTTGAACTTGATCGGACATGGAATCGTTGTAATTCAATGAATCAAAAAATACTATGTACTTTACTAGCAAGTATCATTAGGAAGCTCCAGTTAAAACTTGAACTTGATCGGACATGGAATCGTTGTAATTCAATGAATCAAAAAATACTATGTACTTTACTAGCAAGTATCATTAGGAAGCTGCAGTTAAAACTTGAACTTGATCGGACATGGAATCGTTGTAATTCAATGAATCAAAAAATACTATGTACTTTACTAGCAAGTATCATTAGGAAGCTCCAGTTAAAACTTGAACTTGATCGGACATGGAATCGTTGTAATTCAATGAATCAAAAAATACTATGTACTTTACTAGCAAGTATCATTAGGAAGCTGCAGTTAAAACTTGAACTTGATCGGACATGGAATCGTTGTAATTCAATGAATCAAAAAATACTATGTACTTTACTAGCAAGTATCATTAGGAAGCTCCAGTTAAAACTTGAACTTGATCGGACATGGAATCGTTGTAATTCAATGAATCAAAAAATACTATGTACTTTACTAGCAAGTATCATTAGGAAGCTGCAGTTAAAACTTGAACTTGATCGGACATGGAATCGTTGTAATTCAATGAATCAAAAAATACTATGTACTTTACTAGCAAGTATCATTAGGAAGCTGCAGTTAAAACTTGAACTTGATCGGACATGGAATCGTTGTAATTCAATGAATCAAAAAATACTATGTACTTTACTAGCAAGTATCATTAGGAAGCTGCAGTTAAAACTTGAACTTGATCGGACATGGAATCGTTGTAATTCAATGAATCAAAAAATACTATGTACTTTACTAGCAAGTATCATTAGGAAGCTGCAGTTAAAACTTGAACTTGATCGGACATGGAATCGTTGTAATTCAATGAATCAAAAAATACTATGTACTTTACTAGCAAGTATCATTAGGAAGCTCCAGTTAAAACTTGAACTTGATCGGACATGGAATCGTTGTAATTCAATGAATCAAAAAATACTATGTACTTTACTAGCAAGTATCATTAGGAAGCTGCAGTTAAAACTTGAACTTGATCGGACATGGAATCGTTGTAATTCAATGAATCAAAAAATACTATGTACTTTACTAGCAAGTATCATTAGGAAGCTCCAGTTAAAACTTGAACTTGATCGGACATGGAATCGTTGTAATTCAATGAATCAAAAAATACTATGTACTTTACTAGCAAGTATCATTAGGAAGCTCCAGTTAAAACTTGAACTTGATCGGACATGGAATCGTTGTAATTCAATGAATCAAAAAATACTATGTACTTTACTAGCAAGTATCATTAGGAAGCTCCAGTTAAAACTTGAACTTGATCGGACATGGAATCGTAATTCAATGAATCAAAAAATACTATGTACTTTACTAGCAAGTATCATTAGGAAGCTGCAGTTAAAACTTGAACTTGATCGGACATGGAATCGTTTTAATTCAATGAATCAAAAAATACTATGTACTTTACTAGCAAGTATCATTAGGAAGCTCCAGTTAAAACTTGAACTTGATCGGACATGGAATCGTTGTAATTCAATGAATCAAAAAATACTATGTACTTTACTAGCAAGTATCATTAGGAAGCTCCAGTTAAAACTTGAACTTGATCGGACATGGAATCGTTTTAATTCAATGAATCAAAAAATACTATGTACTTTACTAGCAAGTATCATTAGGAAGCTCCAGTTAAAACTTGAACTTGATCGGACATGGAATCGTTGTAATTCAATGAATCAAAAAATACTATGTACTTTACTAGCAAGTATCATTAGGAAGCTCCAGTTAAAACTTGAACTTGATCGGACATGGAATCGTTGTAATTCAATGAATCAAAAAATACTATGTACTTTACTAGCAAGTATCATTAGGAAGCTCCAGTTAAAACTTGAACTTGATCGGACATGGAATCGTTTTAATTCAATGAATCAAAAAATACTATGTACTTTACTAGCAAGTATCATTAGGAAGCTCCAGTTAAAACTTGAACTTGATCGGACATGGAATCGTTGTAATTCAATGAATCAAAAAATACTATGTACTTTACTAGCAAGTATCATTAGGAAGCTGCAGTTAAAACTTGAACTTGATCGGACATGGAATCGTTGTAATTCAATGAATCAAAAAATACTATGTACTTTACTAGCAATTATCATTAGGAAGCTCCAGTTAAAACTTGAACTTGATCGGACATGGAATCGTTGTAATTCAATGAATCAAAAAATACTATGTACTTTACTAGCAAGTATCATTAGGAAGCTCCAGTTAAAACTTGAACTTGATCGGACATGGAATCGTTGTAATTCAATGAATCAAAAAATACTATGTACTTTACTAGCAAGTATCATTAGGAAGCTCCAGTTAAAACTTGAACTTGATCGGACATGGAATCGTTGTAATTCAATGAATCAAAAAATACTATGTACTTTACTAGCAATTATCATTAGGAAGCTGCAGTTAAAACTTGAACTTGATCGGACATGGAATCGTTGTAATTCAATGAATCAAAAAATACTATGTACTTTACTAGCAAGTATCATTAGGAAGCTCCAGTTACAACTTGAACTTGATCGGACATGGAATCGTTTTAATTCAATGAATCAAAAAATACTATGTACTTTACTAGCAAGTATCATTAGGAAGCTCCAGTTAAAACTTGAACTTGATCGGACATGGAATCGTTGTAATTCAATGAATCAAAAAATACTATGTACTTTACTAGCAAGTATCATTAGGAAGCTGCAGTTAAAACTTGAACTTGATCGGACAAAAAAGACGCCAGAGTATCGCCCAATTTGAAAAACATAGTTTTGAGAAAACGACTTTAAAGTTTAATGTTCTGAAATGTTCATTTTTTCCTATTTAATTTATTGTTTCATACTTTCTTGTAATAAAGATAAAAAAAAAAAATAGGTTTTAATTTTTAAATGTATTGAAGGAGGACCGAAAAAAAAATTAAGAATGGACCAATCGAAACTCATTCAAAAAATTATCTTCTAATCAGCATGGCGTGCATTCGGCATCGGGACTTTACTAGAAAAATCCTATTTTTTCCGGTTAAAAACTTTTCACGGAAACATATCCAAGAGTATCAGATTCCATTAGTTTGGATGATTTTTAGATCTTTAAAAAAAAAATTGTGAAAAAAAGTTTCAAGGTAATATTACCCCTTAATGGCCACAAAGCGATCATTCGTGATAAACTTTATATTCCTTTCAATTTCCTAAATCTTGAACACAAATATGAACTCCGGTAGCTGCAGCTATCAAGTCGATCTCAATATAACAACTCTTACACAACATGTAATTAAGACATTACAAATAATGATATGATCGAAGGAAGCCATTATTCATCTTACATTACAAGCCAGCAGTACTTAAATACGCCCGTGCATAAGCAGGAAGACTGTTATTTGGACTAAAGCAGTCTTAGAAGTTAATCGGTACAAATCTCTCGAAGATGTCCGATGATTGCTCACAGCTGACCAGTAGGCCATTATTATAAATATGGCTGGGTCTAGATTTATTACGTGTAGTTACTGCGCAGCCCGGTCATTATTTAGTTGTGTAATGGAATGTTCGACATTAGTATCTCACTAAGGAATCCCATTCATAAGATGATTATGATAACTATATACCATTCAGGTGAATTCCAGTCCAAGGGGTGCTTCGTAAACCAATGATAAATTAAAAAAAAAAATCTTAACTTAATATATACGTATATATAATATAATAATAATAATAATAATATGTTTTATTGCTCAAGTTTTTACAACTTATATGCAAGGGTTGCAGCCTTATTGTTATACTTGTTATATCTTTTACATGTAATAATAAATAATAATAAAATGAGGCTTCTACTGAATTCAAATTAAGAAAAATAAATACATAAATACATCTTAAGATAAGTGTAATTTTACACACAGTAAAAACAAAAATAAATTAAATAATAAAGAAAATAATGTCAAGTTACAGATGTTTATTCTGTAATAAATGACCTCAGCTTTTTTTTTTTTTTTTTTTTTTTTTTTTTTTTTTTTTTTTTTTTTTTTTTTTTTTCAATTAAGGTATGTCAACCTTAGGGTCATGAACGCCATTGAATGAAACTTTCATTATATTTGGAGGTGAAATTTGTTCTTCATTTCTTTTGAATTTAATAATTTATTGAGTCAGCTTTTGGTTTTTATTGAATTACTTATCATTGCCATTATTTATCATTGATCCTGGCATTTTTTCCTTACTTATATTACATACAGTATATTTTCCATGCAATATTTATTTGCGTTTCTGTACACCGAACAAATGTAAATAAACGCACTCACACACAAGTGCGCACACACACAGACATATCGTCGCTACAAATGCAAAGTATCGAATGTGAAAATCACCACTTTTCGGAGTGGATAAGCATTTATTCATAACTTTTTTTTTGGACAGTCAAATATTCGGCAGATTTGACCTTTTGATAGTGGAATACTTTCCCTTTAATAGAGTGATCTAAGATTGAAGAATTTGCCGTACATAAGTCCAGCAGAAATTAGTAAAGATTGACAATGAAAGATGCATTTTTTCACATTCGTTACTTTGCATTTGTATCGACGATATGCTCTCACCCATACAAATATACCAACCCATATCCATGCAACCTCACTCACATATTCTCTAACACAGACAGCACACACACACACAAACACACACACACACACTCTATCCTGCTTATTTAATTAATCTTATGTCTTTAGATTTTATTTATTAATTCCGTTTTGTCTATAAAGATTAATACCTTTCTAACGTTATCAGCATCATCTCCAAGTATTTCATCCATGATGTCTGATAACATTAGCTCTTCTCTAATTGGCTGAAATATTCGGCATTCTGTAAGTAGATGTTTCACTGTTACTTGAACGTTGTATGATTCACAGATTGGGGGTGGTTCTTTAGAAAAAAGGTATGAATGCGTTAATCTTGTATGCCCAATCCGCAATCGACTTAAGGCAACTTCATGTTTTCTATTGATGCTGGGTGGGGTCTTCCATGCTTTAACTGTCGATTTTATTTCTCTTAATTTGTTGTTTTCTATTATTTGCCATGTAGATTGCCAGTTTTGCCAGACTATTTCCTTCAGGTAATTAATGATATCATTCTTTTGAACCATATGATAGGGAGTGCCTTCGTTTACAGCTCTTTTCACTAAGGCATCGGCCACCTCATTCTCTTTTATTCCGCAGTGACCGGGTACCCATACGAAAAGAACTGTTTCACTATTTCTTTGAAGATCTGCTATGGTTTCATGAGTGAGTGTGATCAGTGGATGGTTTGAGAATGGATTCCTCAGAGCAAGAAGTGCAGGCAAAGAATCCGTGAAAATTACTTTCTAGTTAGAGTTAGTTGTTATATTTAAGGCCTTTGTTATGGTCAACAGTTCAGCAGTGAAGATGCTACACATTTTACTGAGGGCGAAAATATTGTTGTTGACCTCAGCTTTATAACACTCTCTAAGTATTTATTTAAATCTTTAATTAAAGCCTTATCTCGAGCTGATAGAAGCATTTCTACCTTTGGAAGATTAGGTGTGATATGTTTATCTATGTACAACTTCCTTATAGGAGAGTACAAGGGGCAGATGAAGAATATGTGTTCTAGGGTTTCCAGTTCTTGTAGTTTGCAGACAGAACATGGCGTGTTTGTGTCGATGGTGAATTTATTTTTATTGTAGAGGATTATCATCTTTTCTGAGCTGAGCCTTAGTTGGGCTAAGATTTTTATTTTGTTAAATGGAATTTTTGTAATGAAGATATGATGCTCCCTAATCTATATATATATATATATATATATATATATATATATATACATATATATATATATACATATATATGGATAGATACATACATATACATAAAATAAGGTCATCCCATAAGTAATGTCGGTTTTTAAAATTCTGTCAGTTTGTAGTTATATTACTGTTCCCTCCTTTTCTATTTATTTCTGCTAACATTTTTTCTATATTATAGCATTAAATAGGTACACTTCTATTATCATGTTTTAATTTGGTGAAACATTTAATCTGTACTAAAATTTCATTTGAAATGGATCTCCCAAGACACCACTTACGCTATGTTACGCTTTGGTAATTCAATAAAGGAGAAAATGCTGCTTCAACTTGTCGAAAGCTTTTACAAATATATGCTCTCCAAAACTCATTGAGCGGCAGAAACATGACTTCGGTCGATGAAGTGAAAAACTAGGTTTTATCTTTCATTAATTCAAAATCAAAGGATTATTTTCAGAAAAGGCATTAGAAATTTGGTTTCAATATGGGAAACTGCCGTAGAACAAGATGCTACATACATTTTAGATTGAACGTGTTTCATTGATTTCGCGGATCATACTCATATCTCTTTGTTCCATTATTATTTCTTGCATGCCGTAAAATGGAGTCACATACAGTGCGATGAAATAGGTACAAACCTATATTAATAGGATATTTTCATTTATTATATTTTTCTTTCAAGCTTTCAGAGAAGGTAATTCTATTTTTATTTTGTACGAGTAATTTTTGTATTTTCACTGCACGTTGTGGTAAGTAGTATAGAGATCAGAGAAAACTATAAAACGTTTCACTATCTTTGTATAATTATTTCGGGTTTTCGGGTTCTAATTTTTTTTTTTTTTTTTTTTTTTTTTTTTTTTTTTTTTTTTTTTTTTTTTTTTAAACGGCGCATCGACAAATCTAGGCCATTAGCGCCGACATCCAGGGTGCAGCCAGGAATTTCCTCACTGAGATGAGAAAATTCCTGCCGCCGCACAGTGTAACGAAGTAGTGGGATAATGGACAAAAACCATTAACCACTAGTTATTTTCAAATAAACATTTTTATTAAGTGAAATCAACTCAAAACAAGGTAACAATAGTATAATAATGCATACTATACGGCTATAATAATACTAATTGTAATATTAATAGAAATAATATTATTAATAACAATATTATAAAATATAATATAACTGTAACATATAACTGTGATGTATGCAGCGTTATTTGTGGAGTCTTTGAAAAACAGTGGAGAGACATTATTTTTCTACCTTCTACTATGTAACATATAATGTAGTTATAAACTATTTTTTATGTCTGCCTCGAAGGAGGCCAGAAGGGCCATCAGGGAGTGAATATCTTTTTTCTTGATAAAAATTAACAATTTCTTTTTAGTTGATACTATATTGTTTCAACCAGTATTTATATAAGAGTTTTTTCTCGCACTGAGTCACATACAGTACGATGAAATAGGTACAAACCTATATTAATAGGATATTTTCATTTAACTCATACCAAAAGGTGGAATTTTGCCTAAAGAGAGCAAGCAACAAATATGTACCGATATATTTGTCTGAGAGGGAACAGACAAATATATAAGCATTTATAAACAGTATAGATTTGCATCAATTTAAACACACTTTACTAATGTAACCCCATTTCACGGTATATGAAATTACCCCACAAAATACATTTTTTTAAAAATGAATCGTATACTATTGAAAATTTCGATAGTTTTACCGTTTCGCACTAGTATTTCTAAAGTGACACAACTCAAAATAAAAGTCAACTGAAAATGTGTCATTCATGCCTATGTAGGAGGCAAAGCATTAAGTTTTGATCATTATACAGTTTTGATGATTGATAAAGAGATATTTACCATGTCTTTCATAGTCATAACTGAAAAACACCGATTTTTTGAGTTGTGTCACTTTAGGAATACTAGTGAGATATGGTTTCATGGGATTCAATCCATTGCCTATCACATTCTGTTGGCGATAGATAACTGTTGTCAAGTTATTACTTCTGACTACTGAAGGTCATCTGTCTTCGCAGTATTGAAGGTAAAAGATAAGACTATTAAGGTGGACGGGACTATATGATGGGAAAAGTTCTAAAGTCCATGATGTATGGCTGTTGAATGGAATATCGGAAGAGGGGCCTAACTCGATATGTGGATAAGTTAAGGGAAGAACATCACGTAACGCCTTGGGTTACTTTTGTCCTGGGGGATATTCGGCTGCTTGGTATTCCGTTGGCAGCACTGTCATAGCACCCTCTTCTCCACGGTGAGGAAGGTGGGGGGATTTCCACGTTTGACTCCCAGGCCTTCACAGAGCAACAAATTCTTGATCCGGAGGGACAAAGTGGGAAAAATACAGATTTTATTCTTCATATTTTGGTTTGTTTCTTTTCCCTCTAGTCTTGCGCAAATAACTGAATGTTACGATTTTATTGAGAAAATAACATTCTAGCGCTTTTCCACCCTCTCTCCAAAGGGAGGAACTCTGGTGAGTCCAGGTGTCATGAACCACATTAACGAGACCATCACGAAAATAAACATTCCTCAATTAACGAAAGTTATGTATGTGTACAATATACATATATATATATATATATATATATATATATATATATATATATATATATATATATATAAAGGGCTTATAGTTTAACAAATTTTGCATTTCTTATTATAACATTGTTTCTTTTCTGGACGCGTTTTTAGAACATAGGCCTCTTGTAAATAGAGTTATTCCAAAAATTAAGTTGAAAAACCATTACATTTATTTATGTATTTACGGGACTCCACAACAGCAAGGCGATTTGCTCCATTACATTTACTTTTAAACATTACATTCAAAAAGAACTCTTTTGAAAAGAGGCCAATGTGCTAAAAATGCGCCAAGAAAATGAATAATGTTAAAAAAAAAAAAAAAGAAGCAAAACTTTGTCAACCTGTAAGACCTTTACAAAAAGAAAAACGTTAAAACGATGACATAAACAATATAAACACTTTTTTCCAACGCGAAGTTTGTCAAAAAACAGTTTTCTGTTTGGTCGGATTCTACTCTCATAAAATAAATGTTATGTAGTGTAAAGGTAAACAACTCTTTTACTATTTCCCAATATATTTATGTGACGGAAAGTAAAAAAAAAAAACAAAAAAAAAAAAACTATTTTACTGTAAAAGTAGAAGCATAGGCTAAATCAGTCAATCCATTTTTAAGAATTCATTTTTTTTTTTTAAGCAATTTTGGCTCCTTTCGTAAAATGTATTTGATAGTTATTGATATTTCTTTAACTTTTGACGCATTGGAACACCGAGAAAACTTGTTGCTATATTGGATACTAGCTGTGCCTGCGACTTCGTATGCATGAATAGTGAACCGATTTAATTCAATTTTACTACAATTTTTTCTATTAATATGTCCACAACGATTTCCGAGTTTTGTGGCAATGCCACAATGCCAATGACTTTGGGTCCGGGGTAAACCCTCCTTCAGATGAACCAATTTTGCTGGTCAACGAACCCGTTCAATCATTTGCAAGGGAATACTATATACCAAGTTTCGTGACGAATAACAAAAAAATCTGGTTTGTATCGTGTTAACGATAGTTGATTAAATGTTAGACGTGATTCTTCACATTAACATCACTTTTTTATTTACGAAACGATTTACATGAAAAAATACTAGATGTTAAGTGAAGCTTACTGAAATATATTTGTGAAAACCGCAACTAAATAGGATAAGCCGTTTCTGAGATTAGCGCGCACAGACAGACAGAAAAAATTCTAAAAATCATTGTTTTGGGTAATATTGCGTCGATAAAGGCCCCCAATAGTATTTTTCCCCATATATCTTCCATGTACAGACAGCGATCCGTTAGAATCCTATTATATGAACAGATGAATAAAGAGTTGTCACTGTAGTTAAGTACATTACAGATTTGTACTCACAAGTCGTAAACAATATGCAGTGAAAAGATTTGATGCTAAAATATTTTTATGAAAAGCATCTGGTTAGCGGTTGAAGTGATAAGAAATCAAAGAAACTATGGAATTCGGCTAATTCTGAGATAAAACGCCAGATTTACAGAAAAATGTATTTTTAAATCGTTTCGGCATGCTCTTCGTCAGTCTTCTTCACCAATAAATGCCTACGCGCCAAGGAAGACAAAGCAGGACCTTGGAAGAGTAAAGGCGAATCAGAAAAATCGACTTTTTTTTTTTATATTTTATTTTCTGATTCAGAAAGTTGTAGGTAATATGACGCTTCGCCTTGTTTCTCTGGTTCCCCTTTAGTTCTCACACAGTTTCAAGTTAAAGTGAATAGGACCGTCCTAGCATTTTGTTACCCATAAATAACTCGTAAAAATTATAATTAAAGCATTGAATTTCAATTGCATACTTTTGCAATCAGATTTATGCATCTACCCTTCCTATCCTGAAGCGTTTCTAAAACTTTGACTTAGATTTCCCAACATCCGGAATTTGTGATTCGCCATTACTCTTCCAAGTTCCTGAAATGATACCCTGATGCAGTCACCTAAACGTTATCGCGGTCATTCTCCATCACCTAAATATATCCCAAAATGTATTCTTTACAAATATATTCTTCTCCGAATGTCTGACGTTTTCTCAATCATTCCTTGACTTCTTAAAATATGTTATCATTACTTGTTAGCATTCTGAATTATTTGCTTATATTTATCTCAGTATCAGAACAACATTAATAATAGATTTTTTTTTCAAGCTTAACAGTTAATCGCAAGATTCTCAGATTTTAGAAACGAACCGATCTGATTCAGCATCCATTCATTAAAGGTTCGTGAAATATCAGGTACTCTTGCTGAACAGCTCAATTCTCCTGAGTCATTCAATTCTAGTCTTCAGCTCGTGTTTCAGCTAGCCTAGACAATTCTAGCTGTCTAGTCTGATTCCAGTGTATAGTTAGTTCTATCTCTTGCATTATTTAAAAATATATTACATTCCATTCTAGAAGGATTTTCCATTATAAAAGAATGTAAGGACAAATTTTATGTTTCTTAGAACGTTTTGAGTTATTAGATTTGGAATATTAATTATTACACTAATAAACGAATTAAAAAATAATTATTTGCTATTTTAATAAGTCTTACAAGTTTAAATTATTTATATATTAAATACTTATTTATTTCATTGTTATTTATTTACAAAGCTGAAATTTTCCTAAATGGAGGAAATTCGCTTGTCAACCGATGAAAAATGTTGATATACTATATATATACATATATATATATATATATATATATATATATATATATATATATATATATATATATATTAGATTATGTCCCCGCTGAATATGGAATAACGCTATACAAAAAAATAAAAAATCGTAATTTAATGTTTTGAGAGGAGATCGTTGACCGTTGATGGTGCGAAGATAGGGATTGTCAGGGTTCGGTCGTTATTTCTTAATAAATGGTTTTATTGTTGCCAAAACAATAAAACTATTTTCACTAAAAAAAATCTAGTTGTATTAAGAAATAACGACCGTACCCTGACAATCCCTACCTTTGTAATTTAATGTTTTTTCAGCATACTTATGGTTCTTTGAAGAAAATAACAAAACAAAATTATACATTGTCTTAGACACAGTGAAAAAATTCAAATAGGAATCTTTACCCTCTGATATATCATTTATATGCTTTATTTTTACTGAAAACAATGACAAGACAAATTCTAAAAATGATGTATCGGAAGGCATGGATCCCTCTTTGAAATTTGAAAGTATCTCCGGTTCACTGGGTCTGGGACATCCTGTATGTTTTGCTTTCCAACAAAAAAAAAAGAAAATAAAAAAAAGGTCAGTACCTTAACGTCGGCTGGAAAACATTATCCGTTTCAGCTAGGAAACCATATATATATATATATATATTCCATCTCTATGTCATGCACTATTTCATTTTAAATGTGGAATGAAAAATAATATACGCCTAATATATATATATAAGTTGAATATTTAATTAAAATTTAGTAAAAAAAATGTAAATATCTGATTTTGTTTGCTCTCTATAGCAGGAGTTATAATTTATATTTTCAATTTCAAAGCTTTTATTAAATTTCGAGAACATGTGTCATTACGTGAATTCGCGTTTAATTTTATAAACCGATTATAAATTTTGGAAATTAAAACCCTCTCCTCACAGAGTGTTATTTTCAAACAGAATAAAAAATAAAAAAATCACCTATGAAATTAATCTAAAATGCAAATAAGGCTCGAAAATGAAAATTGTATCACCTGAAGAGAAATATATTCATTTATAAGATTATGTATATTTTAAAAGGCCAAATGGAAATTTTAATTAAAATGCAAATGAAAATCTTCTTATAATAACTTGATAGTATTATTTCCAAGTTAATCCAAGCAAAAACTTGGTATTGTGGATGGGGAGTGTACTTAATGGACGATTTCTTTTAATTAGAAAATACTTTGAATTGTTTAAATTTCTAATAATGATATGATTTTATGCTAATCCTGATTTTTTAGATGGACCAGTGAGTTAATGGTACAAATATTTTTTGATCGTGATATTATATTTCTCTGTTTTAATATGTATATGAGGTGAACCCGATGGTATAAATCGGAAATAGTGGTTCTTTTTGGTTAACTACTTGTTTATAGTGTAAAGTGTCTTAAATTATGAGTTTTGGGAGGTTATGCTTAAACAGAAAGTGCTGGGGTTTCTCTTGCCACGGATTCGGATTAAGTGACCCCAAAACCAGATAGTAAGCATGGTCTGGCCCTCTGGGTCTGAACTGTTTTATTTTTTGTGTGTGGCTCAGTTATTGAATATCAAACTTATTGAATATTGAGCCAACCCCATGTACTCATTCGTAGAATAAAAAAAAATCAGTGGATGACTTAACTTAATCAATGAACACATTATTATTGAATAAAAATCTGTACACCGAAGTTAAAGGACACCATGTCACATATTTGTATTTGTTCAGGAGACCAAATTTTCCAAAACTTAAAACTATTAAACTTTGTTATTTTGTTACTTATAGACACAGTTTAAAGAAAATTGCTCGCATTGTTATTGGTATTGATAAGTAATTAGAAGTATTGATCATAGTCAAACAAAACCAAGTCCTCCACATGGTGTCTTTTACCTCTAATGAAAACGGACATGATTTCATTTTTCGCTGTCTTATCTTCGTTGTTTATTGGAACAGGACATATTGCTCAATATGTACGTGTTCAATATGTCGGTGTTCTTTACTCCGAGGTACAGAAATTTATTTAAATGATAAGAAATTTATTGAATAATGCCGCCTTTTTACTTAATTGTTAAGTCTTCTCAGGTGTGAATTTTAAAAGGGTTGTCTGTTTTGGGAGTATCGCCATGTAAAAATATTCCCAAGAAAGATTAACCCGTGATATCCTTATCAATATATCTATAGACACTAGATACTCCAAGATATCTTTCTATCATGGAATCGACGTTGTCCGTAAAGCGGACACCACTGTATATCCGCCTAATCGGTGACCGTCACGCGATCACAGACTAGTGAATGGAACCACCTGTTGTATACAGGCTTCCAGCAGATATAATATCTATTTCATTGTAATGTGATTCACTGCCTTTGTTTCAATGTAATTATTTAACTGTTATTAAGTGAAGATGAAGCTATTTGGGATTTGAATAATAGCTAAGGTGGCTCTTTATATATCTTCTAATTGGATATCATTATTTTATAGAATTCTATAATCTTGCGGACGATTATTTTGTAGAAAAATTATCTTGCCAAAATGAAATTAAACCAAAATCTTCTAGTCAAATCAATTACCAGTATGTTTCTTTTATCATGGAATGTCGTAATTTTAATTCGCTTAGTGAATGCTTTAGATCAGGAATGCACAACCCAAATTTGTTTGGTGGGCCAAGTAAAAATTTAATAAACTAAGGCTTGTGTGTTCGAAATATTTGGAGATGGGCGATCTGAATCGATTTTTTAAAATATCGATTTTTTTTACCACGATATATAGATTTTATGTATCGATAGACCAGAGCTGACTTTTTCAAAGAATCTATCTGCAAGGGCAGGTCTTTTTAAATAATCGATCTCTAAGGGCAGATCTTTTTAGTAGTAAGTATTTCTGTAAAATATTTAGTTATATTAATTTGGAAGACAATTTTTATTTATAAGGGAAATTGCTATTTTTATAAACAATTTAAATTAGATGAAGAGAATTTATATTTATATTTTTTTAAAATAAACCAACTAAAAAAGACATTTGAACATATTTGCATCCTTTTTTTATAATTTACTTCATTATTTAATATTTTATTTTATTTTATTTTTTTCAATTTAAAATATCAAGTAGATACAAATATTATTGTTCGTTAATTTTTTGTTTCGCGTCACCGCGTCTAAGTGAGGCGTTCAATTTAGATTGGCTACTAATTTGTACAGAAATATGTTATTTAGTTAAGAAATAAGTGATAATTTGTCAAAAAAAAAAAAAAAAAAAAAAAAAAAAAAAATAAGAAAGAAAGAAAAAAAAAGTGAACCGAGATTATTTTTCCATTTTTTGCGGTCCACGTGCAGACGGTTTGTCGGATCAAAAAATGTTTAACTCTCTACATGTTTGAAATCCTTAACGACCACTCCATAGTGGGGATAAAAGAATCATTCAACTAACTAGGAACTTACACGCGAACCATGAAATTATCTTATTGGGAAAAAAATAATAACAGAAAAAAACTAATCTATTCATCTATTATAAGGTAGAACGCATAGAAAAAGCACCCCATTACTTGAGATAATGTATGTCTTTCATCCTTGGAGGTAGGTCTCAGGTAAATATCGTGGAGAAGTTTCTACTTAATGTCTAGTTAGTATTTTGTTGTTTTCGAAATATATTTAATCCAAAGTTCAGAGAGTCTCAACCAAACTGCCAGTTCTCGTACAAGATATCATTGCTTAAAACATAATAGTAATCCAATTGAATAACATATTATACAAAAAAAGATAAGTAGTAATAACAATTTTCTTTAAACTGTTTCTAGAAGTATGAAAGAAAAAAAAATATTGTTCGAGTCACCAGCAATGAAACTCTTTGAAATCGTTTATAGTTACGATACTAAATGTTTTTAAAATTAGCGAAGAACACAGAACAAATATAGAACGAAGTTACGTGAACTCACAGGTTATTTCTCACTGTGAATATTAATTAATTTGTCGCCTTGTTTCTAGGTATTTCTCTTCAATGTAAGCTCTCTAGCAACGAAGTTTTTCTAGTCTGTAGCCACAAAAATATTATTAAATTTGGTGGAGACCCGGTGGCTGTGAGCACTTTACACTCACACTGTTTGCCAAGGGTCGTGGGTTTGATTCCGCCCTATCCTGGCTAGAAAAGAGTGGTAACCTATAGATAAACCGTTCTATAATTTTTAGTTAATAATAATGGACGTTAAACTTTAAATAAATTATTAAATGGAAGCTCTTTCACTCAACTGAATACATTTTATTGAAGAAGTCTTTTTTCGGGTGCGCTAAGAGATCCTGGTAAGAATATTGGCGTCCAGCGTCAAACATTTTGCGGGATGTCTTGACAAAACGTTATACATATTTACTACGTATGAGCGCTAGCTTGGGAAGCGTTATGTACCTAAATTTTAGTAGTTGATGGCTGCCTCCAAAATATATATTACACACAACACAGTGTGTAACACATTCGAGGGGGTTACAACAGAAGAGTGTTAACTTAACGCCGGTGTAAGGGGACTCTATCTTTAAGGTCAAGTTAAATTATTGCTTATCATTAATTGCTTTTTAAACACATCCTTACTTCCCCTACGAATACACCGATAAATTTATAATATACTAGCTGTTACCGTGTGTGCCATGCTACACCTACTTTCTGCCTATGACTCTCCCCGTATCAAGATCTACTTGATCAAAATCGGTCAAACGGTGTGGATTTGTTTATATCTGTCTAGTAGTTTATAATGCAACCGGCAGAGGCCAGCACCTCTGCACGTCATATAACAGCCAATAGAGGCCAGCAGAAGCTTGCGAGTAAGATGGCTCCTTAGTTAGACAGTGACTGTTGAATTAAAATTGAAATAAACTGCATTACATTATTATATAATGATGTTAAGTCATCAATGAGTTCGAGTTATTCTAATTATCTGGAAAATCAACAAATAACTTTGAGACATCATTCAAAATCGCCGTCGATTCAAAATGGCCGTCACAATCTGAATGGTTCAGTGTAGCCAATTTTTCTTGAACAAAACTTTTGACCTTTTGATCAAATTTTGAAATTTGACCTAGCCTAGGAGATTACCCCCGTATCAAGACCTAACTGTGTGCCAAGTTTGGTTAAAATCGGGCAAACGGTGTAAATTTGTATAAGGAACAAACAGAAAAACATATAAACAGACACAGACACGTGATTTATATATATATATATATATATATAGATTCTATATGAACCGCGGAGTCTATTTTCTACAGCATTAGGTGAGTTTTGATGTTACAAAGTTTAGCGTAGCGATAGAGCACTCTAAACATGTGAACTACTTAAAAAAAAAAATGTTAAACATTTTTTTGTGTATATTTGTGAGCACATGTCATCATATCAACTATTTGACGTCATACTTTCTCACCCACGACACAAGGCTATAGTTAAGGTCGCCCACAATAAACACAACTATGGTCATATCGAAAGATTTTACTGAATTTATAACATAAAGCTCTCAAACAAGTGGTTTCACTCCGCTGAGTTTGGCTAAACTTCTAGAATTCCCCATTCTGGCTTAACCCCCTAAGCCGCAGCATTAGCAAACAGCGCAGAGAACTGCTGCAAACATAATAAGCACATTATGGACACAAAAACAACACGATCCTTTTAGCGTGCTGCTCAAAATGGATGAAACCCGTCTGTGATATCCACCCGTTGATCTTTTAACTCTGAGAGAATCTTGCTCAATCTAGTACAAATGTCTTTAAAAAAAAAGGCATATTAATAAATTAGAAGTTATTTATTAGAAAAAAAATGAGTAAGCTATTCATAATAAATATAAAGCAGTTTGGATCTTTATTGATAATTTGCAATCTGTACAGTTATGTACAAGTAAATTTGGTCAAACTGTACATACAACACAGTGAATAAGATGAGGGGAGAAGGCAGATATTACTGCTACTCCCAATGAGAGTTCTGGTCTTTTCGTATTTTAATTAAAACTTGGCCTCTTTGTTTAATTATGTTCACTATATACAGTAGTATCGGCGCTAATGGCCCAGATTTGTCAATGGGCCGCACAGTGTGGCAGAATCCCGAAATCCTGGCATCAATTCAGTGGATTGACTTGGTCGTTAATGTTGTATATCATTAAAATAATAATAAATAAATAATAAAAAGTACCAGGTTCGATTCACGCTAAAAAACGCTAATTTTTTTTCAATATAAATTAAATATCATTAGTATTGTATTTTGTTCGACAATATACAACACATATTTCGACGAGGAATTCCATCAGAAAAAATAAACAATTAAAAAAAATTGAATAATCAAGAGTCCAGGATTCGATTCCCGATAAAACCTAAAAAATTTTTAGTCATTGTACATTAAATATCAATAAAGTAAATACATAGCGGTGCGGAATTTCATCATTTTATTTGCTTGAAGAGCTTCGCAACAACGATCTGCTTAAAGAAAATTAATAATAAAAATAATAAGGAAATATTTTCAAATTTACATTCATAATTAACACTGATTGTTCATATTTATAATATATATACAAAACAAAATAAGTAGCAAATAATAAGTAATAAAATAATGGTACAATTGAAATCATTATAAAAATTTATAAAATAATAAGTAGGTAGACAAAGGTAGACATATTGCTCTAAAATTATTTTGAGATCAGAAATTTTGATCTCAAAATAATTTTAGAGCAATTTCATCAGAAAAAATAATAAATAATAGTAGAACGTATAATCGAAAGTCCTGGGTTCGATTCTCGGTAAAAAAAAAACAAAATAAATTTTTACTTAGTAGATATTGAATATTGTTGGAAATAGATATCGAATCGTATAAAATCCATTTTTCATAGTTCTCTATTTTTATCACATCACTCTTCCTCATCATCATCATGTGAGGAGTTCTCCCATGATCCTGTGACATTCCATTACTATAGCTTGGCAGGAGCGGTGGGAGGCCGAGACCAGGGGGGGGTGGACTGCCCGGATTGTCCAGGACTTGAGTGCATGGGTAGGCAGGGACTTTGGTGAGGTGGATTACCACCTCACCCAGTTCCTTACCGGCCATGGCAACTTTCGAGGCTTCCTTTGGAAGATAGGAAAAGCAGATAGCCCGCAATGTCAATACGGGGATTCAGCCTATGATGATGTTTACCACACATTTTTTAACTGTATCAGGTGGGAAGAAGAGCGGAGAGGCCTAAGCAGAGACATTGGCCCTTCCTCGCCGGAAACCATATCAGGAATAATGCTAGGGAGCCCTGATAAGTGGAGCGCTGTGTCCATTTTCACAAGCAGGATCTTGCTAAAGAAGAAGAGTGAGGGGAACAGAGCTATTCCCCCACATACATAAGAAAATATAGTAGGTCCCCTTTTGGGGAAAAGCGGTACCCTCTTGAAGATTGGCCAAGTAGTTGTTCCAAGAGGGAACAATACCAGAAATGAGGGGTTTTTGGTGGGTGAGAGTCCCACACACTGGGGACTTGCTCGTGGCAAGCAGTCTGAAGGCCTTGTAGGTTTTCACCTCATTGCAAAAAAAAAAAAAAAAAAAAAAAAAAAAAAAAAAAATACTATGGCTTAGCTAAGACTAAAATGTATTAATATTATTTCATATTTACATTGAAATCACTGAAATTAAAGTAGTAGTTTGGATCTTACTTTATAATAAAATTGCTTTGAGCAAAAAGGGGCTAAATTGGGCAGCAAATATGAGAAAACCACAATTTCAAGGCTTCAATAGTTCAGATGAATATATTTTCAAAGCTGTATTCAGTTTTATTAGTACTTTTCTGGTCCATTGTTTAAAAATAATACTTTGAAAAAAAGGTATCTGACACTAAATTTCCAAACTAAATTTTCTACATTGTCACTTTGTTTTTCACCCCTTCAAAATTATTTTCAAGAGTATTTTAACTATATTTAAAAACTGTCAACTCAATTTTTTGTTACGAGAAAAAAATCAATACGAATATTGACGTCAAACATAGGCCATGAATGCTCCTCTAATCACAACGTTAACAAGGGGTTTTCTCTGCTGACTTTAATGTTCTGTAAAGCCAGCTTCAAAATATTTGGAGAGGTAATGTATATTACCTGGTGTCCCTAGACGGCTTAAAGTGTAACCGCAAAAGAAAAAACTTTCTACGACTTACTTCATTTTTCGACTTTTTGCCAGGATTTTGAGATTCTGCCACACTGTGTGCCGTAAAAAAAACAACAACTATATACAGTATGTTAGAAGACAGGGTAATTAACCAGTAGTAAATTGTCTGACAAGAGGATTGGGGTGGGCTGAGAGTTTACAGAAAAAGTTCAGGAATCGGGATTTGGCCAAATCATAATGGCAAAAGTCCGTCACGCAGGAGCTGCATAACTAAGCACTTTCCTCAGAATTTGGGTAGTGTAGACTGCTTTCCAGAACAATTTGCTTAAAATATCCTACATAAATAAAATAAAAACATGAATAGGTCTCTTTTAAATTTGTAATGAGCAACTGATCAATTAATAATTTGCTTCCAGAGTTATGTTTACACATGGTACCTACTACACTACGTAATAAATACAAAAAAACTCATACTATCGTATTTTGATCTAACGCAGGAACAGGATACAGTCACTCTAGTGGTAGAAAGCGCTCCTTGCGGCGGCTTTGTGAACCTACGTTTGGCGGGCTTTTCTATTGAAATATATTACAAATTAAACCCCCGCTTTACGATTGAGCTCATTTTTACAACACTTCTTTCTCATGAGTTACCCACGACGTATACAGCAGAAATTACGACCGGTATGAGTATATTAGGAATTTGGGTCCGTAGTAATCCCCCCCCTTCTAATGAACCGATTTAGTTTATTTTTACAACACATATTTAACTGTAGATTACCACTATGAATACCGAGTTTCGTCGAAATATACCAAAAATCACGGCTGGTAGTGGCGAATTGGTATTGTGGGTCCGGAGTAGACATGCGCGCCGCGCCGGCGCCGCTACGCCACGCCGGGTTTTAGCGGCGCCGCCGCCGCCGAGCCTATTCAGTCGGCGCGCCGGTTGAGGGTAGGGATGGTTGATAGTCGATAGTTACCGTCAATATATCGATAGTTCATGACTAACGATAGTAGCTATCGATATTTTTTATCTTTTAGCACTTTCCTCCGAAGGAAAGTAGCTATTGAGGTTGCACTCATGACGGAATTTTTGAAAAATGTACCACCTAGTAGATATGTATGTATGTATATATATATATATATATATATATATATATATATATATATATATATATATATATATGTGTGTGTGTGTCTATCTGGACACGATAGCGGCCAGAGTTTTGGTTTTTTTTTCTTTCTTCACGAAACATGGTATACAGCGTTCAATTAGCAAACGATTGAACGAGTTCGTTAACCTCCAAAAGCGGTCCACCGGGAGGGGGAGGGGGTTTACACCGCACCCAAAACACTAATTTGACGATGCCAGCCGTAGTTTTTGTTATATTTCATCGAAACTCGGTATTCGTTATTTTGATCTAAAGAGAGAAATACGCTGTAAAAATAAACCAAATCGGTTCATTAGGAGGGGGGGGGGGGTTTACTCCGGACCTAAAGTACTAATATACTCACACCGGTCGTAATTTCTGCTGTATTGTAACGAAACGCGGTATACGTCGTGGGTATCTCATGAGAAAGAAGTGTTGTACAAATGAAGTTAATCGGTCTATTGGAAAGGAGGTTTTACTTTAAACTCTGTTTCATTAGAATTAGCCCGCCAGACGATGGTTCCCAAAGCCACCGCGAGGAGTGCTATCTCCCACTAGGGGGACTGCATCCTGTTCCTGTGTCAGATCAAGAAGCTATTAGTAAAGGAATACGTAAGTTTTTTTTTTTTTTTTTTTTTTTTTTTTTTTTTTTTTTTTTTTTTTTTTTTTTTTTTTTTTTTTTTTTTTACGGCGCTTCGACTTCTACACTATTACCGACATCCTGGGTGCAGAAAGGAATTTTACCAACGAGCCTTGGGATGAGAATATTCAAGCCGCCGGTAGGAATCGAACCCACAATCTACCGCTTATAAATCTAAGGCGCTAGCCACTAGACAACGAGGAGACCCTACTTTTTCTGATAATTGCAATTTAAAACAACCGAGTTAAACAAAAACAACTTAAAATGTAATCAACATCTTAGTTTAGCTGAATTCCAAACACTTATAACATATTTCCAATGTGGGAATGGAATCCCACGATTTAATGTACCCAAACCGAAAATGAGCTACATAAACATTTGTTCCACTTATCTCAAAAACTGTTGCTGATACCGCCTTAAAAACGGTTTCATTTGTTATCGTTCATCATATCATTTGTTGTTATATATATATATATATATATATATATATATATATATATATATATATATATATATACATATATATATAAATATTTGTCCGCTATTTCACAGGCTTAAAAATGTTCAGATTTTGAAGAACGTTGTTACAATAACCGTCTAATTTGAAACATCAAGTTCGTTCACAAGTAGAATCCGTCCGGGGTTTTGGTACGATATTCGCGCGAAAAAAATCGTAGCGCTTACGTTTTCGGGTTTATATGCTTACAGATACTCGCGCAATTCTTATTATATATATATGCTAATTCCTTAACATACGATAACAAATGAAACCGTTTTAAGGCGGTATCAGCAACAGTTTTTGAGATAAGTGGAACAAATGTTTATGTAGCTCATTTTCGGTTTGGGTACATTAAATCGTGGGATTCCATTCCCACATTGGAAATATGTTATAAGTGTTTGGAATTCAGCTAAACTAAGATGTTGATTACATTTTAAGTTATGGAAGTATTCGAAAAACTTTTTGCAGTAAATATCTTTAAAAAGGTTGGGAAGGTTCCCATTCGAAAGCGTACTAATGTCTCTACTTAAGTGGTTATAAAGTAATTTTCGACTGAGTGATGTCAATCGGAGAAATATAGACTTAAAACTTCTAAAGCGTTACATATATATATATATATATATATATATATATATATATATATATATATATATATACATATACTGTGATTAAAATTTTTACATCTCCTTTGGGGGTTAAAAAAATAGCCCACGCCGCGCGCGCCGCCGCCGCCGGCCATTTTAGTCCAGCGCGCCGCCGCCGGCAAATTTTGCCTTGGCGCGCATGTCTAGTCCGGAGTAAACCCCCCTCCTAATGAACCGTTTTAGTATATTTTTACAACACATATTAACCTGTGGATTACCACTACGAATACCGAGTTTCTTCGAAATATACCAAAAATCACGGCTTGTAGTGGCGAATTGGTATTGTGGGTCCGGAGTAAACCCCCCCCCTTCTAATGAACCGATTTAGTTCATTTTTATATCTCACTTTTCTCTCTATATTACCACTACGAATACCAAGTTTCGTTGAAATATAACAAATATTACGGCTGACATAGTCAAATTAGTGTTTTGGGTTCGGGGTAAACCCCCCCTTCCGGTGGACCGACTTTGGTGGTTAACGAACTCGTTCAATCGTTTGCTAATTGAATGCTATATACCAAGTTTCGTGACGAAAAAACAAAACCTCTGGCCGCTATCGTGTTAACAGACACATATATATATATATATATATATATATATATATATATATATATATATATATGCATATATATATAGATATATATAAATTTTAACGGGTGTAATTTTCGGTGTCTACTTGGTAGGATCGATAAAGATTTGAAGAAATTTTTCAAAAATTCCGTCATGAGTCCAACCTCAATAGCTACTTTCCTTCGGAGGAAAGTGCTAAAAGGTAGGTACTTAAGTTTCTCGATGGATGGTTAGGTTTGAAACTTTAAGGATTTCACGAAGGCCTTTGGATTGGAAACGTTGGATAGTGTCTATTTTTGATGGCTTAGCTGATCCCCATAGTTCTATCCCGTATGTCCATATCGGTCTTATTATGGTCACGTCGCACTAGTATTTCAAAGGCAACACAACTCAAAAAAAAAAAAAAAAAAAAAAAAAAAAAAAAAAAAACTCAACTCATAATGTGTCACTCTTGCCTATGTAGGGGGCATAGCATTAACAGAGGAACGTTGACACAAGTGCCCTCTGGTGTAGAAGCTCTGTTGCTAGGTTTTGTGGTTGATAGAGAGATATCTACCATGTCTTTCATAGTCATAAGTGAAATACACCGATTTTTGAGTTGTGTTACTTTAGAAATACTAGTGCGATGTATATTCTCAGTTTGTTTTTGTGTCAAGTTTTGGTTTAAGTCCAATAAGTCGTCGGGGAACTCCTTCGGAACCCAGGCGACCTTTGGTGCTCTGGCGTTTGTTCAGTTCTTGTCTCTTATGTTTTATGTGTGTTTTCCAGGTAAGTCGCTTGTCGAGGTGTAATCCTAAATATCGAACCTCGTTAGATTGGGGTATTGGGATATTATGGATTTTTACGCGAGGGTACTCAGCTCGTCGCAGAGTGAAAGTAAAGTCACATGTGTACATTTCTCTTGGTTCATTTGAATCCTCTATTTGTTTACCCATTTCTCGACGTCATTGAGGTTAGAGATTTGAAGTTAGACCTTCCAGTAAATGGATAAAAAAGTTCAACTATTTTTTTGTACTTTGTATTTATACTGGTTTGTGTTACCACATTCTCCAGCAATAGGGCGTCATCTAACCGTCTAAATGAGCTTAGTTGTGCAGTTTCTGCATGACTGACCTTTTTTAGTATCATTTATTATATCATTGAATTCATAATTACGATTGCATTTCCAGAAAAATACAGAGTCAATGCACTTACTGGGAGTCCTGTAATTATAAGTTTTTTTTTTTTTTTTTTTTTTTTTTACTTCACTAAGATCATCGTTTTAAATCCAATTCCATATTAGGCCAAATTAAGACAGATAAAACGAGTGCGATTCATGACATTACAGATATTTAGGCTGTATTTCACATAAAACAGCTGTTTTCAGATTTTAGGCATATTTACAGCCACCTTCAACTTTAATGGATCACCGGAGAACTTTCCAGTCGTAAATCAATTTTATTACAAAGTTATAGCGGAGTAGTAAAAAGTTTAATATCCTGTAATAGTTGTAAGGAGATTTCCTTTGGTTGTTAAAGTCACGAAATGTTTCCCGTCACCTGTCCGGAGAGTGTTTCTACTGAAGTAAACGTTATTTTGTCGTAATTACCCTCTGACACGGCATGTTGTATGCTGTGTTGGGGTATGCTCTATCATGACAGTAAGGGGTTCTGGACGTACTGCTTTCAATGCTGGCTCATCGTATGAGTAAGTTTAGGGAAATTGTACAACAGTTTTGTTTCTTATAATTTACTAGCTGAATACCCGTCCTTCGTCGCGGCAGATAAGTAGTTATTTTATTGCGTTAAATAATGTCTCATCTAAATTAACGCTATTACATAATTTTTTTGCAGTATATTATAGAACGGTTCACGTCATACTATAAGTTATTCATCAATTCATAAGTAAACAGTATAATGTTTCTTGACATGGGGGTGCTCCGGACCAGTGTCAAGAAACAGGTAACGTATCTATACGTAGTAAGGTCCATAAGTTTCCGGCCTGTCCTGCTTCCCCTCCTTTAAACGTGCCGGGACCTGCACGCCTATGCAGGTCCATGCCTGCTCACTCCATACCCATCGCCCGCACTTCCTCAGTCTTGTCAGTCAGTGTCCAGCCTTGAAGGAAACTCCCCATTTTTACAATGTTCAAACTCGAGTACCGTGCAGTAATTAAATTCTTTTGTAAAGAGGGTCTTACTCCTGCGCAAATTAAAGAGCGCTTGGATTGTGTATACGGGCAGTCCTCCCCCTCGTATTCCACAGTGAAAGAATGGGCAAAATTATTTAAGTTAGGGAGAGAAAGTCTAGAAGATGACCCACGTCCCGGTCGCCCATTGGAAGCTGTCACTTCTGAAACAATCCAACTTGTGGAATCTGAATTGCTGTCTGTCCGGCGACAAGGAAATAGCAGCGAGGTTAGGGCTTTCAAAACCAAGTGTTTTGAGGATCATCAAAGAACATTTGCATATGAACAAGGTTAGTGCAAGATGGGTTCCAAAAATTCTTTCAGTTGCTCAAAAACAGGAACGAGTTCACTGCTGCAATGAATTTTTACGCGATTATAATGCCGACCCAAAGAATTTTTTGGACTCAATTGTAACTGGGGATGAGACAATGGTTCTATATTATGACCCACTCAGCAAAAGAGAGTCCATGGAATGGAGAAGACCAGGAGAAGCGCCTCCTTTAAAGGCAAAAGTCACGCAGTCAACAAAAAAGGTAATGGCCACAATTTTTCGTAGGTTAGCAGTAACTCGAGTTTAACCAGTACAGGTTAAAATTCGTTGTCAATAATATATGTACGTCAAAATTTTAAAATGTATGTTTCCAAGAGGTGCTTCGAGTGGGGATGCGGATGAGTGTGGAGGCTGTGCAAGAGTTCGGGATATTATTACCTAGCATTGGCTCTCAAAATTTTAAATCAAAATTTTAAATTTTATTGTCGAGTGGTTTGGGCTGGGCGATGATAGGTCAGTGAGTGAGTGACGCTCCATATTATTCTTGTATACAACAATTTCAATGGAGACGATGGATGATTGAGTAAATTAGTTACACTCGTCAACCCGCGAAACAAACAAGAATATACAGGCTGCAAGAAACAGAATATTGCGCGATTCGAAACTCTGGAAAAGTCATCTACGATCCCGTTTAGATATGAATAGGACCAGGAGCGAAACCATTCTTCATTTTCTGCAGAAACTTTGAGGAATCGGACAGAATGTTTGGAAAAATTTCAGTTATCGTCACATTGTCATGGTCTAACACAGAATACCATAAAACGTTAAATATCTCCATTTTGTTGCTAATAATAAAGCAATATTTTCCTACACGAGTGCGGTCATGATCATATTGTTGCACCAGAGTCCCTTCAACCATATACCTAAACACGCTGGCTGTGACGATATTAGAAACACTCTCTAAAGTACTAAAGAAACACCCAGTTCAGTTATTTTTCAAGATATATGGTCGGAAATTGTAGGAATGATTTTAGGTAGGTGGGATCTATAATGTTTTTCATACAAAACGTACGACAGAAATATGTAGAATATATACAAAGTTAAATAGAAAAAAGTATGCCCCGCCCGCGTATTGCTTGCATCGCAGGATTATTGCATCCAGGTATTTTCAGCCCAGGTCAACACGTATCAAGTTCTCCGCGATCTCTGTTCCACAGGTTTCGCACTTTAACTGTCTCATGACGGACTTAAAACATAAAACTACTAACACCTACAATAAGTTTGCAAGTTAATCTTCCACTAACCGGGTCAAGTCGTGTGTATATATTTCAAGTATGTTAGGACCGTATGATTAGATGGCCTACATTTTGACAGCACGTCGGAGAGCTGGTAAAGCACGTTTCATGAAGTGTTTTATGCACCTTGAAATTTTGCTATGATGCATCTCTTGGATAGATAAGAAGATAAGTTTGTGTTTGCTAAACTTACATGGGACACCAGGTACTGCCTATCGAGGAAAGGTATTAAATATATATGGCCCTATTCAGAAGCCAACATTCTTTAGTGTAAAATTAAGAAAATTTTACAATGAATAATAATGAAAGCAGCCAATTTTAAGAGGTTAACATAGGGATAATTTTTTTTTGTTTTCTGATAAATAAACCCCATAAAATGTGTCTGCCCTTTTGCAATTATTTTTAATTATGTTTATTAAAGATGCTGTTTAGATAAAAAACAAAAAAAAAAAAATAAACACTCCATTTAATATAAAAAAATTACTTTAAGGGGTTGTCATTTTGTGCTATCCCACTTAAGAGTGGCTGCCTTATTTATTATTCATTGTAAAATTTTCTTAATTTTACGTTAAAGATTATTGGCTTCTAAATAATACTCATTTTTTGGAGTATATTATTTTCCATTTTTCTTTTATACATACTAACTAACCTTCTACAAAAATTTCAAGGGGTATAAAACACTTCATGAAACGAAGCTCTTACCAGCTCTTGGACTATAAGAAATTGTGAATTTTACAGTCACTCAGACAACATGTTGAGCAAATAGAGTTTTCAGTTGCATTTTCAACAAGTGGGGCTTTACTTTCTGTTTAATAAATATGAATGAGTACGTTGGCTGCGTCCTATTCGAATCCTGGATAAAATTACTTCCAACCCGACGAGAGAATTGTTCTTTTTTCCAGGCTTTGGTCCTGTTCTTCATTTCCCTCTATTTACATTCTGTCTTCAAACAACTTCGCTCATTGTGTTAGTTCGTATGATTTTTTCAAGCGGGATGTCGTCGCGTTTTAAACGTCAGGCATTTTATATTTATTTGCATTTATATTGAAAATTGAAGAACGTGCAGGAATAAGGAGTGTTAGCTTCTTTCTTCACATTTGGCAAATTAAAAAAAAAAAGTTTTAAAATTTAGGTTCTTGATATTTTTTTTTATCATAACAGAGCTACCTCCATAAGGACCCTATCTTACCTTTTTAGAGTGGTGGTGTAAAGTTTAATGATTTGGAGCTGCCTTCTTACTAAAATTTACGAATTTTTCAACTAAAATGAAAAAAAAAAAATTGCTATTTATCACATTTTTAATTTAGGAAGCTCATATGACAGAACCAACAAAAAATGAAAATAGAAAAAACAAAACTCAATTAATGCAAAATTCAATCGTATTCTGGCTCTGTTTCTGTCAAATCATCCTCGTCAGTGTAGCTGGTGAAGTTATACATTTTATTACATTATAGAACGGTATCTAATTTTCTCCAACATATTTGTGTCCAAGGCTCATTCCATTTCTCAGCTTTTAAGAGCAGGGGCACGCAGATGGAAAGTCAATAGTTAACCTCATTTAGTGGTTTAGTTGCTGTGATTCCACTATTGAAGTGGCCAGAACTGCTTCCTTATTCTACCAGAAGATAATTTTTAAATCCATGACAATTTTCTGAAGTGAAAATTCCCAAAAATGGAGCTCCTCCTTATTGCTGCAGGCCCTTCAATTACTGCAATTAAATACATATTATTGACATTTAAATTTATAATAATGCTTTGCCGAAATACATAATAATCCTCCAATTAATCGAGGAATTAATTCCAACACAGCCATAATCCCTTAATCCCCTCAGCTTTGTAATAATTGATAATTCCGCTCCTGAGACGGATCGAGTATAATAATCCGTCCAATTATACCAAAGTGGAATTTCTGAATAACTTTGGGGAAATTTATTGTAAGGTTTCGAACATTATGAGCTTTGAATGCTTTAAATTTATAATTGGCTCCCTTTACTTTTATGGTAATTATTACATCTGAATATTCATGGATTGTAGTCCTGTATTAATCGGTAAAAGAACTTGGCCAACATACCCAAATTATGTTAATTATATTAATAATGTAAGATGAAAAGATAGGAAGTAACAAGACTTCTTCTGTTCGCAACTTACGTCACAGTAACGCAGTAAATCCAGAAGTTTACCAAGAAATACAAACTCAACCAAAATGTCCTATAACGCTTCAGTAAGACAATCCTTAAGGACACAATAAATATGATAAATTATCACTTTTATGGATGAAGGAAAAATAAGAAAATGTTCATCAGTGGAAACAACATACGTGTATGTGACTTACATAAAATAAGTATAGTAAGTTACTAAGGGCTGCAAGCTTTCTCCTATGCCCATCAATAATTCAAAGAACAAAAAAAAAATAATGTTTTTAGAAAATAGCCCATTATTGTATTTAGGAGAATGCTGTCTCCCAATCCGGTCAGCTGCCACACAGATTGGTCGACTACTACTGTATCTATGTCTGTACCCTGTCTAAACAAAAAGGGCCAATGTCCAAACCTCTGGAATTTGAGTGACATCTGGTTGGGATAAAAAATAATTGTAATATATAATAAAGTAAAAATTTCATTTCCCTCAATATCTAACAATAGGACGTGATTGGCCACTCAGAGCTTTGCACATTCACCCTTTTTGATATATATATATATATATATATATATATATATATATATATATATATATATATATATATATATATATAGCGACAAGTGTTACTAGTTTCATTTGAAATCGAAAATATCATGTCAGACGTGTTAGAAACATTAATGGACACGGTTTACTTCCTATAAAGAAGCCTATAAAACGACTACTTACAAGCTTATGAACTCAAAAACGTAAGCGTTACGATTTTTTCCGCGAATTTCGCCCCAAACGCCATCTTCCTGTGGGCGGATTTTGCTGGTTAACGAACTTGACCTTTCAAATCGGGCGACAGATTTTTGTACCAAATTTCAT
The DNA here is from genome assembly GCA_946811695.1 of Gonocerus acuteangulatus. Taxonomy (NCBI): domain Eukaryota; kingdom Metazoa; phylum Arthropoda; class Insecta; order Hemiptera; family Coreidae; genus Gonocerus; species Gonocerus acuteangulatus. Next base: position 24,406,434 of record OX328128.1, read on the forward strand.
CAAAATCGGACCATTAGAGAGGCCAGAAATCCGCGAACAGACAAATATATATATATATATATATATATATATATATATATATATATATATATATATATATGGCGGCAAGTGTTACTAGTTTCATTTGAAATCGAAAATATCATGTCAGACGTGTTAGAAACATTAATGGACACGGTTTACTTCCTGTTGTTGGACTTTCTCCTCAAGTGGTCTTTAGAGCCACTTCCACAATCTGCGAACAGATTGCCCGCTACAAAATAATAACTTTTGCAATAGTCTTATGTAAGCCTCAAATAAACTGCCCCAGGTGTTTAAGATAATTTGTTTATTTGTGTTCGACCCTCCCTCCTGCAAGGAGAAAATGTGTTCTTGCCAGCGTGTATCAGGCAGTAATATTAATGATTTTACTATTAAACATTTCTGTTATTTTATTGCTATTAAGAACACTTTATACGCTCTTGGAAAGCCATGAAACTAAAAAGTAATGATATAAAACAACAGAGAGGTAATAAAATAACAAACGGAAATAACGCAATATACTACAAAAGAAAAATAAACATAAAGAAATAACATAATACAATATATATATATATATATATATATATATATATATATATATATATATATATATAAAAGAGCATTAACATTTTTGTATTTACTTTGTATGGGTATAGCATGTTTTGTAAGAACCGACATAAACCAAAAAATTAAGTCAGCTGCTTATTACGAACAAAAAAGATTAAAACTGTACAGACATAACTGTTATTTCATAATAAATAAAAAACAGAAATATCTTGGCTTATTGTTGCTTATTAACATACACAATGGTGATGTTGGTAATGTGTTACATTTATTACCTTATTTTTTTTTTTTTTTTTTTTAACGGCGCATCTACATCGTGGCCATTAGCGCCTACCTTATTTGTTATTGGTGAAGGAGAGCATCCTCAGCACCGATTTTTTTTTTTTCAAATTTTGCAATATGACGTATTTCGATGCACTAAACATGAATCCGTTAAAAAAAAAAAAAAAAAAAAAAAGTTTCTCTCAACTAGGATAGAAGTTATTAAGCACTAAAGTTCACTGTTATGGAGGTTATAAAAGTTGGCGTAAACAGCGTATTAATAAACATGCATATTAAGAAGAATGTCTAGGACGACTTTTGGGCAGAGGTGCTTTGCGTTTCCGCTCGCTCAAAAAGGTATAAAAACTTTAAAAAAAAGTTATAAATAGTTTATCAACATTTCAAATGAGAGTTCTTTGTTTCCCAATGTTAGATGTCTTCGCATGCGTGTTTTTACAAATTCGCTGTTTACGCCAACTTTAACCTTTAATAACAGTGATCTTTAGTGCGTAATAACTTCTTTCCTAGTTGAGAGCAAATTTTTTTTTCAACTTCCTCAAAAATCAAAATACGTTTATAGTACAAAATTTGAAAAAAATCGGTGCTGAGGACGCTCACCTTCAGTTTTACCTTGTTATTTTTATACTTGATTTTTTTGTGTTTGTTTAACGGCGTATCAACATTAGGGCTATTAACGCCGGGCAGTCTACAGGTTGCCGCCCATTTTCTATAATGCCAACAGTACGTGGTCGGTCACCCATTCAGGTACTTGCCACGCCCGACGTTGCTTAACTTCGGTGATCAACGGGAACCGGTGCATTCAACGTGGCTATGGCCGTTGGCTTTTATACTTGTTTTGTTTATTTTCTTTTTTTTTTTACGGCGCATCGACATAAATCTTGGCAATTAGCGCCGGTTTTACACTTGTTATTGATAAATAAATTTATCTTTTACTTTGCGATTTCACTTCTTTAGGTTGTCAAGTGCTAAATGTTTATAAAAACTTTGACGGACCTTTGGCTAAAAATAATTTAAAACTCCCTAAGATATGGTATATGAAACATTCCAGGGAAGTTTACCGCACGGGGAATATAACCTAGAAATTTTTCCTTTAAATTATATCGTCTATTTGAAGAGGCTTTAGTTAAGTATTGATAAACCTCAACACTACCACCCTAGTCTGTCCTCTCAAAGCCTTCCCTAGTCCTAAACTAGACAAAATAAGTTTTTATAGCGTTTCATATAAGATATAGTTCTTGACAAATTGGGAATGCGAGGGAAATAAGATATTTCCCTCAGACGTTTGCAAATGCACACCGTCGTTAACTTAATGTTAATCAACTCATCTGTTTCTTTACTTTTTTTTTAGTATTATTTATTTATTTTTTTTTATTATTTTCATTTCAGTATTCATATTAATTGTGTAAGGAATCATTATTTTATGTACATTATCAAAATACGTGTAGTTTCCAGACAGGATGGCATAAATAGTTAAATAAACTCCCAGGCTGGAGGGACACTCCAACGTGGAAAACATGAAAAAAAAAAAAACCGTTGTTAACTTTTCCCTCTATCCGAATGAGACATATATTTGTTATCAGAAATTGTTCTTTGATTCCCTGATGTCTCAAGATTAAACAGTTAAGTTCAGTATTCTATAGGTAAGAGAAAATGTTTTGTTTACTGTCTGCCTCCTATCTCTCAACAAATCAGTTATGTTATGTGGAAAATTTAGTTGTTTACGTCTCCTAACTTGGTTTATTCCTTCGTGAGATACCCAGTTGTTCGTCTATTGTAGGAAATTTTGAGTCAATCTGGCCCGAAATATAAGACTTAAACATCTCACATAATCAATATAAAACAACCAAACCTTAAACCAGCGACGATTCTGGATAGCGTTCAAATGTACTTCAAAAATTGAAAAATATAGAGTTTTATCCTTTGTCTTACATTTATCTAAAAATAAATGTAAACTAATTGTGTAAATGGAAGAAGCGGAAAGTCGACTCTTAAGTTTTTACCATTTACACAGTAAACAATGTACTTAGTTCTTCCTTAATCTCCTCTGGCGGTCTGAATTCTGCTTCCATTTATTTTTCCTCTGGCATTGTTTAGTCGTTTTGTGTTGTAATATAATTTATTATTTTGTGTAATCACAAAAGAAAAACTGCAAGTTAATGTAGATCTATAGACAAGACAAAATAAATTTATAAAACACAGAGGAGTTGTGTTTTTATATTACTATTATTCGCCGGATAATTTAGTTTTCGATTTATTGCAGGGACCGAAAATAACTATTAATTCTTATTTCAAATGAATTTCAATTAACCTTTAATTTTTATTTTTTGAAAATAAAAATAAAAATGTCATCGTAATTTATATATTTTATTATTTAAAAAAAAAAAAATATCTAATAATTTATATTTCAAAAACTTAAAAATAAAAATGTTTAATAACAATTTTTTATTATTTTGACTTTAAACATTATTTTAAATAGAAAAAAAAATATTAGCTGCATAATGAATAGATTTATTGATTTTAAGAGCTCACACACATTGCGACTAATAATGAATAGAAAAAAAACAAAAAAAAAAAAATGTAATACACAAAAACAAATTCTAGAATATACAATATATACTCATACAAATCAAGTGGATTTAGACGAACTTTGATTCACTCACATAAACAAATAACTTCTAATAAACAAAAGGTTCCAAATCCATATTTATTTATTTATTCCGAGGATAAGAGATATTTAATAAATGAGTTGCACATAACCTTTAATTTTTATATTTGGGAAATAAAAATAAAAATGCCATCGTAATTGATATATTTTATTATTTTTTTTTAAAAAAATGTCTAATAATTTTTATTTTAAAAACTTAAAAATAAAAATTATTTCATAACAGTTATTCATTAATTTTAAAAATATAAATTATGAAGTAATTTTTTTTTCATAATTTTTAGGAAACATTTAATTTCGGTCCTTGTTTTATTGTGATGAATGAGTGTGTTAATGAATATTTCAATTTGTCTTTAGTTACGCCCCTACGTTCACTTTAGGGAGGATAAATTCGCTTGAGACCTCAGCCACAGCTGGCATAACTTTTTTATGTTCTTGTTCTTGAAAGGTTATACGTGTTAATCGTTAAAACGTTAATTATGTTTCATATTATGTTGGCTGCAACACGTGTCATATTTTTTATGAGTACATTATAGGTTGGGGTTTACTCCGAAGCAAAGTCAAATAAAAATTCGTTATTGACTCACCTGTTCTTTTCAAATGAGAATCCCTGAAGTCATGGGTCTAAGAGACATTTTTGAAAAAAAGAAAAAAAAAAGAGTTAGAAACAGGAATGGTTTGTGAACACCGTAACCTTGTGGGTGGTAAATAGATCCAAGTGATTTTTTGTTATAGTTTCTGCCTCCTAGCTTGTGTTTTCTTGAATATTCTCACATTTGTAATATTCCAGAAGGAAATTAAGGGGTTTATGTGCGGATTCTCCTATTCTTTTGTATATTAATCATAAACCGGACGATGTATCAACGTAGTAAGATCCATAAGTTTCCGGCCTGGGATAGAAGGAAAGGTGAAAGAAAAAAAACTGGTTTTACTGATTTCAGTATATTCTCCTCTAAGTTCAACACACTTAATACAACGCTTTGGCAACATTTCTATACCATGAAAAAAATAATTTTCTTCTTTGTTAAAAAAATGTTCTTCCAATGCTGCTTGGAGCTCTTCATCGGTGTTAAATCGCTTTCCACGAAGGTCAGATTTTAACTTTGAGAAAAGGTAGAAATCGCTAGGGGCCAAGTCTGGGCTGTAGGGTGGACGAGAGATTTCTTGGAATCCACAGTCCTTCACAGCGGCCTTGGAAATCAATGCTGTGTGGACAGAGGCATTGTCGTGAAGGAGGCGGACACCTCTGCTTAACTTCCCTCGCCTCTTCTCTTTAATGGCGTCTCGGTGAAGTAGGGCTGCATAATACTCACCTTTCATTGTGGTATTCCTTTCTTTAAAATCTATCAGTAGTATTCCTTTACAGTCCCAAAAAATTGTGGCCATTACCTTTTTTGTTGACTGCGTGACTTTTGCCTTTAAAGGACGCGCTTCTCCATTCCATGGACTCTCTTTTGCTGAGTGGGTCATAATATAGAACCATTGTCTCATTCCCAGTTACAATTGAGTCCAAAAAATTCCTTGGGTCGGCATTATACTCGCGTAAAAATTCATTGCAGCAGTGAACTCGTTCCTGTTTTTGAGCAGCTGAAAGAATTTTTGGAACCCATCTTGCACTAACCTTGTTCATATGCAAATGTTCTTTGATGATCCTCAAAACATTTCGTTTTGAAAGCCCTAACCTCGCTGCTATTTCCTTGGTTTTTAGTCGCCGGTAATACAGCAATTCAGATTCCTCAAGTTGGATTGTTTCAGAAGTGACAGCTTCCAATGAGCGACCGGGACGTGGGTCATCTTCTAGACTTTCTCTCCCTAACTTAAATAATTTTGCCCATTCTTTCACTATGGAATACGAGGGGGAGGACTGCCCGTATACACAATCCAAGCGCTCTTTAATTTGCGCAGGAGTAAGACCCTCTTTACAAAAGAATTTAATTACCGCACGGTACTCGAGTTTGAACATTGTAAACATGGGGAGTTTCCTTCAAGGCTGGACACTGACTGACAAGACTGAGGAAGTGCGGGCGATGAGTATGGAGTGAGCAGGCATGGACCTGCATAGGCGTGCAGGTCCCGGCACGTTTGAAGGAGGGGAAGCAGGACAGGCCGGAAACTTATGGACCTTACCTCGTATTATGTATTATCGATAATTAACAGCTAAGAACCTGTGAACTCGTCTAGTATGATCGGAACTGTAAAAATCTTGGTTTTGCTATTACCACATATGTTCAACTTTGACTCCATTTTCCTAAAAAAAAAAAAAGAGTTTTTTTCTTAGACCCTTTGACCTCTAGGGTCCTCATAAATAAAACACCAAAACTATTTATTTATTTTTTTAGGTTACTCAAAGCAAATTATTAAGGAATACAGCGTACACTACCGCCTTTCTTAGGAATGTGCATAGTAATTTACCTCCTGTATGACGAACTTTTTTTGCTTTCTTATATGACAATTATTTCAAACAAAATTAATCACGAAAGTAAATATTATAATCTTGGATAATGCCAAAAATAATGAACTGGAATGTTAAGGATCTTTCAAAGAAAATTCTTGTGTCAATGAAAGAGTTTTTTTTTTTCTTCTATTAATTAATAAACGCCCACCGCGGTTGGTTAAAATAAAGAAAAAAATTAGGAAAAAATCCTTCCCTTTGGTGGAAGGTACATTGCCTTTTTAGCTTTATTTTTTTTTTTTTTAAGCTTAATTAATTTATATTGAATGCAAATGAGACCTGACTATTCAATAGGCCATTAGCTCCTTGGAGTTGCAGTTCTGGAGAAATTGGAATTAGAACACTAAATTCAACAGCACAGCGAGAAAAAGTCTATTATATCCAAAGCTTAGATGAACTTTTCAAACACTTTATTTAATATTCTACCCAACATTTTTTTATATATATTGTATACATTAAAAAAAATATATTATTATCGTGACCGGTTTTTCTCAATAATTTTTTTTAAGGGGGTCTCCCGTGGTCTAGTGGCTAGCGCCTTAGATTCATAAGCGGGATATGGTGGGTTCGATCCCTACGAGCGGCAGGGATTTTCTCATCTCAGGGCTCGTTGAGAAAATTCCTCGCTGCACCCTGGATATCGGCGCTAATGGCCCAGATTTGTCGATGCGCCGTTAAAAGAAAAAAAAAAAATTGTTTTAAGAATGGCGTAAGGCCAACCTTAATACGCCGATTTCCGTTAAGGAACGTTAGGCGTGGACATTACTGGAATGGTTGACCGAGCAACTGGTGTTGATATTTTAAAAGGGTGGCACCCTGTATATAGCCCGGCACTAATAGCCAAGTTTCGATAACCCCAAAAAAATATTAATGAGTAAGGGGAGATATATTTAAAACACTTAAGTTCTTGTAATATCCTTTAAATTTATTCTCAAGTTGTTTCGCGCCTCCATAGGCTTCCTTAAGACCGACTTTATCATACACATATTATTTTGTTATTGTATTCCCGAAATACGGGCCACTGTGAAGTTAGTGTGGTCAGTACTATGTTCCGGCCGCCTGATTTTCCCCTTTGCTTCATTCATTGCTAGGGTAATTAGCACCAAGGGGCCCATTAATAAATTATTTAAAGGCTGGATTGGCCTAGGGACAGTCAGGGAGGCCGAATCCAACCAAACGAAGACACCAGAAGATAAAAATCTTTAGCGCTTGCTCGGGAATTGAACTCAGGTCCTCCAGCATATTAGTCTAGTGCTCTACCACTGGGCTATATTGTATTTTATCATTTTTTTTAACGAAAGGAGGTTTTTATAGAGTCGATTTAAACCATTTAACTATCGATTATAAGCAGTTTATTCACAACAGCTATATTAATTTAATTTCATTACTCTAAACGTAGTCCTACTTGTGAAAGGTCTCAAATCATGAGTTCATGGCTTTGTTGCTCCTGATTAGACATCTGTAGAGGTAAATCAGGAGAAATTAAATAATAAATTTAAAAAAAAAAATTATAATAGAAAAAAATTATAATATTATAAATTATGAGAGAAGTTATAATTTTCATTCCCCCCCCCCCCCCCCGATTATATTCTTTTTTAATTTTTTCTTTTCAATTTATTACGATGGCGAACTCCATTTTTCAATAAATAATGTTAAGTCTTTGTTTCGATTGGGAACCGTCGCCGGGGAAATCGTCAGTCAATATATATATATATCGAGAATAAATTATCTTTTGACGGTTCAGTCGCCGAACGCCTGAGATTAGTTGGCGACGGACTGAACCCTGACTGATGTTAGTGAATAGACCGTTCAGTCACTGTTCCGCTACTAGACGACGTAACTGATAAAACAGAGACTATACGTGACTGATGTTAGTGAATAGACCGTTCAGTCACTGTTCCGCTACTAGACGACGTAACTGATAAAACAGAGGCTATACGTGACTGATGTTAGTGAATAGACCGTTCAGTCACTATTCCGCTACTAGACGTAACTGATAAAACAGAGACTATACGTGACTGATGTTAGTGAATAGACCGTTCAGTCACTGTTCCGCTACTAGACGTAACTTATAAAACAGAGACTATACGTGACTGATGTTAGTGAATAGACCGTTCAGTCACTGTTCCGCTACTAGACGTAACTGATAAAACAGAGACTATACGTGACTGATGTGTGTGTAGATAGGCCTTTAAAATAAATTTGTAAAAAAAAAAAAAAAAAAAAAAAAAAATGTTAAATTTTCGTTTATAAATATATCGTCGATACAAAAGCAAACTAACGAATATGAAAATCAACACTTTTCAGTGTGGAAAAGTATTTATTCATAACTTTTTTTTGGACAGTCAAATATTCGGCAGATTTGACCTTTTGATAGTGGAATACTTTCCCTTTAATAGAGTGAAGTCAGATTGAAGAATTTGCCGTAAATAAGTCCAGCAGAAATTATTAAAGATGCATTTTAGCGCGGTTCCTCCCTCCCCCATAGGGAGGAACCCCGCTTATAGGGTTGATACAATGAAACAATCCGGAAGTGCCGACTAGAAAATTTCGCGTTTCAGAACCCCTAGAGACCGAAAATAACGGTGGTTCAAATTTGTATATATATATATATATATATATGTATATATTTATTTATATATATATATATATTTGTCTGTTCGCTCTCTAGCTAGAAGACGAATGGTCCGATTTTGATGAAATTTGGTACAAAAATCCTTCGTCCAATTTGAAAGGTCAAGTTCGTTAACCAGCAAAATCCGCCTACTGGAAGATGGCGTTTGGGGCGAAATTCGCGCAAAAAAATCGTAACGCTTACGTTTTTGAGTTCATAAGCTTCTAAGTACTCGTTTTATATGATTCCTGGGCTAGGAAAACGAATGAAACCATTTTCAAGGCGATAGCTTTAACCGTTTTCGAGAAAATTGGAAAAATATTTTTTGAATACCGTTTTTGGTTTGGGTTCTTGGAATCATGGGATTCAGTTGAAACATTTTCTGCATGTTATACTTTCATCAAAACTAATATGTTGAAATTTTGGTTACGTTTGGAGTTAAGGAAGGGTTAGAATAAAATATTTTATTAACAGACTTAAAAAGTTTTGGTAACTTTGTATATTTTCCTTAATATCTCGAAAAAGGTTGAGAATCTTGGTAAACGGAAGAATACCATTAGAAAGCTTACTAAATGCTCTACAAAAAAGGTTCTGATAAAAGTTTTGATTAGGCGATGTAAATCGGAGAAATAAGTGCTTAAAACATTAAAGTAATTGATTTTGCTTATTCGAACTGTTCTTTTTGTCTGTTTTTATTCCTTGCTATTTTTTAATTGCTTATAGTTGGATAATGTATTTTACAATAAAACAGATTAAGCAAAATAAGAAAAACAATTCATTGTTAGAAATATAGCTTGCCAAGAGAAAAAGATTCGATGACGTCTTTTATATAATATTTTCAATTGCCTTTATGCTGTTGGTTTTTTTATTTTATTTTTTAATTTACTTTATCTGTAGAATTATTACTATAGTAAAAGAACACAGGAATGTGTGAAAATATTTGATATTTTCCAATTCATTGAAACGTATGAAATGAAGTATCGGTAGAAGAGGATTCTAGGGTCTTGCGGACCTGACCCCAGGTATACCATAGCCATAAAACCCTTTCAACAAAGGCCGAGGAAAATATTATCTGTTTCTATTCTATGCTTTTCAAATGAGAATAGGGATATGAAGGGCTAGCGCCTTGGATTCATAAGCGGGAGATGGTGGGTTCGATTCCCAACCTCCGGCAGGAATTTTATCATCCCACTGCTCGCTGGTGAAATTCCTCGCTACACCCTGGATGTCGGCGCTAATGACCTAGATGTAGATGTGCCGTAAAAAAAAAAAAAAAAAAAAAAAAAAAAAAAACTGGAACCGCGCTAAGATGACGCAGTTCCTGCGAGTCGGACTTTTTTCATATTCGTTAGTTTGCTTTTGTATCGACGATATCACTTATTGCTATCGAAATATGGTTTCCCACATGTTTACCAGCCTGTTTGTATATTTGCTCATTAAATTTGAAATATTCTATGCTGCGGCATGGCCTAAAAAATGCTGCGATCAGGTTTTTGGTAGATTCTACAGTCATTTCTCGGTTATTGCTAATTATTTTAAAAGCAAAATAACTTGAATATTGGGGAAAATGATAACATGCAATGAAATGAGATTTTATCCGGGTAGAATGTCGTTTTGAATGCTGTTTCCTAAATATACAGCACTAAAAATGCCAAATAAGTTGTCCTGAGAGTATGTATATATATATATATATATATATATATATATATATATATATATATATATATATACACACATACATGTGTGTGTGTGCGTACGTGTGCGTGCGTGCTATTTATTACAATTTTCATATGATCACAAATCATACATAATAAAATATGATCACCCTTACGAACAGATAATAAAATATATATATATATATATATATATATATATATATATATATATATATATATATATATATATATATATAAGGACGAATGAAGGAAGTAGCACTAAAAAAGAAGACCTGTTTTTTCAGATGGTTAAAAGAACGAGTTTTCAGAGCCTTGAGCGGAAATGGGAATCTTGTCCGTGTCGAATGGTTTAGTGCAGTTCATTTACTGATCCGATTCACCTTCCCCCTTCTCAACCTGCCTTAAAACCTGTGATTCAAACATCTTTTAATTTCTGGAATTTTGTTGGGTTTTAATGGAATCTTCTTATAGATAACATTCGGGACAGACGTTCTTGTTTGGGTCCTATAAGGACACAGATTATTTACCGGGTTAATCTGGACAAACAGGCATCGCTTTCTACTCCATAATAATGTCTGGTCGTCCGAAAATTTGAAGTGTTAACGCATGCACTGACGCACAGTGTGCCGTTTCATGAATCTAGCCGGACAAAATTATTTTTCGTACATTTTTGATCTCTATCGACCAATCAAGACATGTAATTCTAAAGTAAAACAATTTTAATTAAAAACTGAATCAAAGAGGATTGCCACGAGAAAAAGTGGAAAACATAAAAACAAAAGTATTTCTTCATTTGAACGAAAAACAATATCTACTAAATCTTCTTAATAATATAATAAACTAAAACTATTAAATCAAAATGATTCGTCTTATGAAGAAGATTCATATAGGTCTTATTCATTTTGAAGCAGACCTAACATTTTTTAATATTGCTTGATAATCAGTCAGAATTATTTAATAGAGAATAATCAGAACTTACCAGCAGAAATAATATCCATCTCCAAGAATTCATTTTTTTTCCCTTTTAGCACTTTCCTCCGAAGGAAAGTAGCTATTGAGGTTGGACTCATGACGGAATTTTTGAAACATTTCTTCAAATCTTTATCGATCCTACCTAGTAGACACCGAAAATGACCCCCGTTAAAATTTATATATATATATATATATATATATATATATATATATATATATATATATATATATTTGTCTGTTAACACGATAGCGGCCAGAGTTTTTGTTTTTTCGTCACGAAACTTGGTATATAGCATTCAATTAGCAAACGATTGAACGAGTTCGTTAACCACCAAAGTTTGTCCACCGGAAGGGGAGGGGTTTACCCCGAACCCAAAACACTAATTTGACTATGTCAGCCGTAATATTTGTTATATTTCATCGAAACTTGGTAATATAGAGAGAAAATTGAGATATAAAAATGAACTAAATCGGTTCATTAGAAGGGGGGGGGGTTTACTCTGGACCCACAATACCAATTCGCCACTACCAGCCGTGATTTTTGGTATATTTCGACGAAACTCGGTATTCGTATTGGTAATCTACAGGTAAATATGTGTTGTAAAAATAAACTAAATCGGTTCATTAGAAGGGGGGTTTACTCCGGATCCAAATTCTTAATATACTCATACCGGTCGTAATTTCTGCTGTATTGTAACGAAACGCGGTATACGTCGTGGGTAACTCATGAGAAAGAAGTGTTGTAAAAATGAGCTGAATCGGTCAATCGGAAAGCGGGGGTTTAATTTGTAATATATTTCAATAGAAAAGCCCGCCAGACGTAGGTCCACAAAGCCGCCGCAAGGAGCGCTTTCTACCACTAGAGTGACTGTATCCTGTTCCTGCGTTAGATCAAAATACGATGAGGTTTTTTGTATTTATTACGTAGTGTAATAGGTGCCATGTGTAAACATAACTCTGGAAGCAAATTAATAATTGATCAGTTACTCATTACAAATTTAAAAGAGAACTGTTCATATTTTTATTTTATTTATGTAGGATATTTTAAGCAAATTGTTCTGGAAAGCAGTCTACACTACCCAAATTCTGAGGAAAGTGCTTAGTTATGCAGCTCCTGCGTGACGGAGTTTATTAGTATGGTGCGTCGACTGCTATGGCCATTGGCACTGCCAACTATTAATTAAAATAAAATTAAAAAGACTTTGATTTGTATGTTAGAAATGATGTCTGGAATTCAACTGATCTATTCAATGTTGATAAGGATATATACCTTTGGTACTTATTACTCACAAGGGGGGCTGTTTCAGAAGTTTACAAATAGTGCAATGTTTTGGTGAATTGTTTACACCATTCCAATACCACGTTTTAGAATTCTGAACATGACTTTTGCCCGCCTATTTTGTACAATCGAAATACTTTTTGATAGGAAAAAATACTCCATTTGTTTGAATTTTACGCATATACCAGGGCGCATCTATTATTATTTGGATGAGTAGAGGGACAAGCTAATTTTTAATTTTTTAGCGCGGTTCCTCCCTCCCCCATAGGGAGGAACCCCGCTTATAAGGTTGATCTCATGACGCAATCCAGAAGTGCCGACTAGAAAATTTTGCGTTTCAGAACCCCTAGAGACCGAAAATGATGGTGGTTCAAATTTGTGTGTGTGTGTATATATATATATATATATATATATATATATATATATATATATATATATATTTATTTATATATAGATATATATGTCTGTTCGCTCTCTAGGTAGAAGGCGAATGGTCCGATTTTGATGAAATTTGGTACAAAAATCCGTCGTCCAATTTGAAAGGTCAAGTTCGTTAACCATCAAAATCCGTCAGCTGGAAGATGGCGTTTGGGGCGAAATTCGCGCAAAAAAAATCGTAGCGCTAACGTTTTTGAGTTCATTGGCTTTTAAGCACTCGTTTTATAGACTTCTTGGGCTAGGAAAACGAATGAAACCATTTTCGAGGCGATAGCTTTAACTGTTTTCGAGAAAATTGGAAAAATAGTTTTTGAATACAGTTTTTGGTTTGGGTACTTAGAATCATGGGATTCAGTTGAAAGATTTTCTGCTTGTTCTACTTTCATTAAAACTAATATGTTGAAATTTGTATTACGTTTGGAGTTAAGGAAGGGTTAGAATAAAATATTTTATTAACAGACATAAAAAGTTTTGGTATCTGCTTATAGTTGGATAATGTATTTGATAATAAATCAGGTTAAGAAAAATAAGAAAATCAATTTAATCTTAGAGATATGGATTTCCAAGATATAGGTTTTCAACTGCCTAGCGGGGTCCTTCCTAGGGCGGGTTGGCCTATCCAGGTAAGATCGTAAACTTTCTTGAAAGTAAAGATGGAACTGTCAACTTTGGTCCTCCTCTGCCTCCCGGCACTTTCAATGCAGACGAAGGCTACCAATGAGTAGCTGAAACGTCGTAAATATAGATTTTTTAACAAAAATCGTATTGAGGTTTCTTTAACCGAATCCCAACCATTCCATCTTTACTTATCACCTCGACGGCTAACTATCTAATCTTCAAGCTTTCTAGAAATGTGGACCCAAAATAATAACAGCTTCTATTTTAATCATTTTAAATGAGTCTAGAGATAAAAACGGAACCGCGCTAAGATGATGCAGTTCCTGCGAGTAGGACTTTTTTCTTTTTGATATCTTAACAATAATTGAGATATGCGTAAATTGAAAATTTACCGGAACCTTTTCCAGTAACAAAACAAAAAATGTATTCAAATTATTTATGTATACAGAAGTTCCATACTTCATCTAAGTGTATGTAGATAATCCAAGCACGTATCTCCGAAGTAGGGAAACAAACTTCTGAAGGAGTAAAGTTTCGATATATTTCACCCTACACGTAACGTTTGTAGTTTGGGGTTGTCCCTTATGATTTAAGCTTATAGCCTGTATAATTCTATCGAAATATCTAGAGATAAAATATTATTTCAAGAAGAAAATACTATAACTTTCGACTGAAAATTGGGTAAAACTTGGCATTTATCTTAGGAAAATTCAAGAGGATGTAAAGCTGTAGACGAAGTTAGATCAGGAAAATAGAAGAAATGAAGTTATATTCACATGACTGCGTATTGGTCACATTAAAGTGACCCTCAAGCACTTATTATTAGGCTTACACCTTTCGAAACATATTTTACTCCGAAGCCTTGTTTTTAGTTGGATGTGTATAGGGGCAAGCTAATTTTTAATTTTTTTTTCTAATATCTTCGGAAAACATTAGATAACAATAATTGAGATAAGCGTAAATCGAAAATTTACCGCAAGAACAATGTAAAAAAAATACATTTGTTTTGTACTTCTTTCGCTCATAATTCCAAAAGTATTCAAGCCACAAATCTACCCTAGACCTCTAAAGATCTGTAACTAAACCTTATATAATATTATGTTATTCAGTAATGTTAAAATGAAATATTCATTAATTAAAAAAATATTCAGCTGAGCAAAATAACAATGTATATCAAAAATAGAACAAAACACAGACCACTCTTTTCACAGATCACGTTTTATAGATATATCGTTTACCATAACATGAGTTACTGTAATAAATTAATCCGGGCCCCTGCTAGGGAGGGGGGCATGGCGGATAATAGGTCAGGGGCCCGTGGTCACAGGGGGTCTCGGCGACATTTTTTTTACTCGCATTATAATCTGTCATAACAAAATTATATACCTAAGTATAGTTAAACTAATTATTATTGTGAGCAGTCAACGGATAACTTTTTAAATTCTCTATTTCTAATATATGAACTAGCATTTAAATATTGGCAGTCCAAAAATTTGTAGCCCCAGGAAGTGCTAACGTACGATCCACGTATATTTTCCACACTGTGCAATTATAAATGTATTTAATTTTGTTTTCAGAGAAATGACAGTTTTAAATAGTTTTTGGTAGTGTTAATGGGGGGGGGGGGGTTAACGGGCTCGTGACGTTATTTGGACTGGGGCCCGTAATTCCTGAACTTGGCTATGCAATTACTGCATTCAAAACTATTTTAATTAATATTATTAAATATTTAAATTAATATTATGATTACGATTGCAGAATTGTTTTCGCCCGAAAATAAAAAAAAGAGAACTTAAATTTGATAATCGTCGATCAGAAAACAATACCAAACCTGGAGGATCAGCATGCTGTGTAACCAGCAACCCAACAAAGTTGGGCAGCCCACTTTATTAATTAATTAATTCTTTTTAATAAAGTTTTCTTCTTCTTCATACAATAATTTCAAATGATTGAATCATAAATAAATATGAGTAAAATGTTGTTTGTGATATTACAAGATTTTGTCAGGGGAATTAACAATTCCTCATTGCTCCACACATTTGGAGAGATAATTTATATGCAGGGATTGTATCGAGAAACGGTGCAAACTACTAATCTCGAATTGCTCCCGAACAAACAGCCTTTGCAGATAGGGAGTGGAACAATTCAGCAGAATTTGCAGAGTTCAAAGACAAACATAAGCTCCGGAGAGCAAACACCCAAGTGCAAACCCGCACCACCAGAAAGGATTGTACTGCTGGTTTCCTTGTCCTCCGTGGTAAATCTGGAACTAGTGTATGGTTTTATCATGGACAGTAAAGACATTCCTTGTTTCCGTAAACGTTTATAGAATGATGTTGTATTGTATTGATAAGCTATAGGATTTTATAAACGTCTGTAATTATCATTATTAATTTTTTTAGGAAAATTAAATTAGTCTATCTGGATTATTGGGCCCCAAAGATAAGTTAACTTGTAAAAGTCAAATTTACAATTTTTCAAAAGTCTACTTTTGTTCTATGTAATTTCAGGATTAAAAAAATTCTTTCAAAATGAAAAAATGTTTTACCATGTTGCATCGACATTTTATTCTTGCAGATTTATCTCTTGAGATGAAAAACTACTTTACATAATATTAATAAAGAAATCCTCAATTACTGCTTTCATAAAATTTTATAATAAAATAAAGCTGAATGGTAAAATGAAAAAGCAAGTGAATTTACAGGGAGTGTGGGAGTGAGGATAATAAAATCAATACTTCTATGTGGGGAAATTGTCAATTCTTTTTTATATAAGAAAATTCCTCAAATATCATTCGAACCAAGGTGAGGAATAACCCTTCAAAGCTCAAAATGTACTTTTATCACATCCTCTCGACGTTTCGGACTATTCGTCCATTCGTCCATCTTCAGGAGTGCTATAATAGTATGTTAATTATTAAATATTGCAGGAATACCCTTTAAACAACATTATATAAATTACCATTAACCAAGCTTTATATATATATATATATAAATTTACCAATTGAAAATAGATATTAAAAATAGAATGGCAGCAAAAATGGGATAGTTCTATCAAAGTTCACCATTTTTACACCTTTATTCCAAACATACCCTACTTTCACAATAAAAACATACAAACAAATTTGTACACAACACAATTACTCACTGGACACGGGGCTTTTCTATCTTATTCAAATAGATTTAAAATAAATAAAAAAGATATTTCATACCCCGGTGACAGACACTCAGAACAGACAGCACACTACATCATATACAATTTTACACTTTTCCATGAATACAGAAACATATTTAAAAAGAAAATAATATATTGGCCTATTGTTTTTTAATAATTACAAATTATTCTCAATATTATGAAAAGAAATTATTCTACACTTGATAGAAAAATAGCATTTTTATTTAAGTAAAGCTGACCTTATGATATTAAATATTTTAATACTATACTATTTTTTTTTACATTTAACATGAATAATATATCTGTAAGCGTAACAAAAAATACTTACAAGAAAAATAACTAAACTAAAAAAAAAGAAAAACATGCATGTGATGTGTTACAATGTGGTACATGTAGTACCATAAGCGGCCTGTAAGCACATACATATGGGGGTAAGTCGTACATATGGGTGTAAGCGGCCTGTAAGTACGTAAATATGGGGGTAATTCTGGCTCATGTGGTATGTTACAGCACTCGAATCACGTTCTGGAGAACCTGAGACCCTAAATGGTAGTCGCGCACATTAAAGCTTTTATCATATATTGTCGTCGTTTGTGGTTTGAAATCGGGATAAAGATTGTCCCTAGGCTTACTCAGTCTTTAATATCTGGTGTCCGGAGTATTGTACTGTTAACAATACTTTTTGTGAAATTGAATGGAATGATGCTCCAAATTATTTTTTAGTTGATCCAACCCCCTTAATGAAAGGCTTTACCTCCCAAAGAACTTAGCTTAGGAAGGAGAAAGGTAATTTTTTTTTCTTGTTAGACATTGTAAATATTAATAGCTCCAAATGAGAAAATCTTTTCTTTTGAAGTATGCGGATAATATCCATGCTTTTAAATAAATTCAGGATTGAACGTCTGAAATGAGGTCGTGCAATGTGAATAACGTTATCTTAATACTGCGCATCGCGTGTTGCTAAAGAAAGTGTTGAAGATATTGCAGACTTGTGCGCATCCGAAGATTTCCAGCCTGGATGATGAAGGATGTTGCGGGTTCTGCGGTCTGGTCTGCGAGTCGTTGCCCCGAAGCTCGTCCATGCTCGCGGTGGGATCGCTCCTCCAATCACAGGTCATGGAACTGAGCGCGAATACTCACGTATTAACGGCGAGGAGGTGGCTTGCCGAATCACGCACTAACCGACCTCGCTGCGCAGGTTATTCGCAACAGTGATTTCTACTCTTTAATATCGTACGGAATGAGTACCTGCGGGCGGAACAGGATAATACTCGTTACTCGTAGACAGATAATTAGCACATGTTCGCGCATGTTTTCTCCTGTTGTATTATACATTAGCTGTGCCCGCGAATTCGTCCGCGTGGAATAGTGACAGCGGGCAGAATATTTGATATATCTTTTGGTTTATTTTGGATTATTTTCACCGTCGATTAACAAAAATTACTTTACAGTAATAAAATGAAATAGATAGATAGGTCGATATAATGAATGAATGAAGAAAATACTTTATTCTGGGACTTCGTTCCATAAGAACAAAAATAAATACATACGGTTGAATAAACAAATTTAGCCTAAAAGTATGACTACAAATAAAGAACAAACAAAAGCAGAAAGAAAACGAATACAAATATTATTAGTAAAGTCCTTAATAATAAAATAAAACATAAGTAAATATGTACATAAATTATAATTGGATTGGAGCACTGATGATACAATGTTCAGAGGGGGATGAGAATATAATTAAATAGTTTAAAATAAACAAATAAATATTTAAAAAAATCGATAAATAAAAAAGAAAGGGGGCTATAAAAGAATATGAATAAAAATAAATGCATATACAAGAGAAGAAAACAACAACATAATTTACATAGCTAAGCGTCCTGGTGATCAAATCTTTTTTGCGTTAATCATTACATTGGCATAACATTTTTATTTATGAACCGATTGACACGAAGCAAACACTAAATGTTAAGGGAAGCTTACCACAATATATTAGTGAAAACCGTATCTAAATCGAGTAAGCCGTCTCTGTTATTAGCGTGCACAAGACAAACTTACAAAAATTCTAACAATCATTGTTTTGGGTGCTATTGCGTTGATAAAGGCCCCAATAATATTTTTTTCTCTTATATCTTCCATGCACTAACAGCGATGCGTAACGTTTTTATTATATGTATAGGAGTCCGTGCCAAAGGTCGTTGTTCGATTCCCACTATGGGGTGGTGCCATTTCTTTAGAAAAACGAAAATTCATCAGCTCTATCCTGGCTGGAAAAGGGTGGTAACCTATAGATAACCCGTCCCAGCATTCTTAGTTAATAATATTGGACGGTAGAATTTAAATAAATATTTGTGTAGATAAATGGACAAGTGTACTAGTGGGCATGTAATGGTTGCAGAAATGTCCCCTTCATAGTATTGTCTTATATAAAACTCAAATTTTAGCGCGTTTACTTCGTCCTGTTTGGTAGGAAAATCTGTTCCGTTCATAACGTTGACCCGTTGAAAATTCTAAAGTCTCCAAATGCTGGTCCTTCAATTATATATTAATAAGCTTCTTAACCTATGTAAATATTCTTCCTCAGAATCTACAGAAAATGAATAGATTTTGCACCACAAATAGTTTGTCTATATCGAAAGGTCAAGTTCGTTAAGCAGCAAAATCCACGCCCCGGAACTCAGTACTGTCGGTTAAAATCATACGAGAAAAACGTGGTACTTACGGTTTTGCTTTAATAGGCTTCCAACTACAATTTTGATATCATGATGGCTCCAATGAAAATTTTAATGCGTTATGTTTAACCGTTAGATTGTAAAAAGAAATTGAGTTTTCGTTTTGTCCTCAAATTATTTATTTTCAGAGCCCGGTAACTTTGAGAATAGCCTCTTATACCAGTTTAATCATAACACAGGCATACAAAATAAAAAAAGCAGTATTTTCCAAAGACACCATATATATATATTATTTTGACACGCTGAATCCGAATCCGGGGTTCGTTTCACCCCATCACGTCAGGATTAAGGACAAAATTTGAAGGCCAAATTTCTAATGAAGTCGTTTAAGAAGAAATAACTAGAGCTTCCATGGTTTTGAGGATCGCTGAATTCGAATCCGAAGTTAGTAAGGAACTCCTAATATTATCTCAAGAAGCAGTACTACTAGATACTCCTAGAATTGAATATTTTAAATGCCCAAAATTAATAACTATTATTATTCTATTCCAAGAGATAAATATTTTATAAATAAAAATAATATTTTTTAGTGGTTGGAAATATCCCCTAGTAAAAACGTCCTGTAGTAAGCTGTGATACCTCACCCCATAATAAGAAATGCCAAAGGTTTATAAATTACTCTGTAAAATTTATAAATCTTTGACATGGGAAATTTCTAAAATGGATGAATAACATGAAAAAAAATGAAAGAAGTCTCATTTGTTTTTTATTAATACTCTAAAATAAAGCAATTTGTGTGAAGTGTTTTTTTTCGTTTATTTTTGCGTTTTCAATCCTTTCCATTTACTTTAATTAAACAAGGAAAAATAGAACATTGAACACCGTGAAATTAACTAATTACTTTAAATATATATCCGTAAATAATACTGACAAAATTGAAACCTTTAAATATCTGGTTTAATCCTTTATTCGCTCATTTCATTATCACCTTTATATTTTCTCACAAGTTTTTATTTGAATTTTATTGTACTGCCATTAGAGTAAATTAATGCTTGATTTCCTTTAATCTTGTTTGTTTTTAGCACCCTGAAAACATGTGTTTTATGGACCTTGGAATTTTGGTATAACGCACCTCTCGGGTAGATAAGAAAGTAAATATGTGTTGCCTAGACTTACCGTGGAACACCAGGTACTGCGTATAGGGGAAATTTGCATAAAAATATCGCCCAAAAATAGAGTTTTATTCAGAAACCAATCTTTAATGTAAAATAAAGACAATTTTACGATGGATAATAAATAAGGCAGACACTTTTAAAGGGAATAACATGTAAAAAAAAAAAAAATGTTATTCTAATATTAAATGAGTGTTTTATTAACGCTGCCATTTAAACCGGGACAGCTGTGCAAGATCATGTGAGCAAGAACCAATAAATGCGCACAGAATAACCACAACTGCGCAGATTATCGGTGCTCTCACTCTCTTTTACGCAGTCATGAAGGCAACAGTGTTCACCCGTCCGAAAAATCAGAGTTATGCATAAGTTGACGCTAAAATTTAAATAAATAACACATTTACCAAATTACCCAATCGGTTTCGAGATATTTAGCGAAACGCCGACAAAAATATATACACTTGTGTTTTACTTTAAAATGTAGTAGTATTAACCACTTGAATATGGTAGCCGACAATATGTAGTCTCGACGGTCAACGCTTTCTTCCTAAGAAATAAATTTAGATTTGACATTTTTTGACCTAAAATAAATAAATTTCTGATTAATTCTGAGTAGAGAAATGATTACACAAATATAATAATGTCTAGTGGTGTTCATGTAAAATAAAATTCAAAATATGTACATATATATTTAACTACTTATAATGAAAAGTGCAATAAAAAATTGAAAATATTTAGTAAAAAAAAATGCCTGAAACACTGTAACATATTGAAAAGAAAAGCATAAATAATAAGTAGGAACTCTGTTATTATAAATGGAAAGAACAAAAGTTGAAAATGTATAGAAAAAAATTACTAAAACTTTATAACATATTTAAAATAAAGAATAAATTAAACCTAATACAAAAGGGAAAAAAAGAAATTTCTACAGATGAACATTATTTTGGAAAATTGTTAGCAACAACATGCATTTTTAAATTGTCCAACGTGAAATGACGCCGGTCTGATCTGAGTATATTTTAGAAGTGACTGAATGATCCTTCAACATATACTGAAGTGACTGGTGTGTATTTGAAGGCTGCAATCTCCATGGGATTCAACTCATCTCTTAAACATCTACTTGCTGTTTTGCCTCTGTGGATGTCCCTAATAATCTGGATATCTTTCCACCGAGGATTTTTTCTAGACGTATTTTAACTTTATTTTTAACTAGCTGTTACCCAGTGTGCCATGCTACACCTACTTTCTGTCAATGACTCCCCCCGTATCAAGATCTACTTGATACCTAGTTTTCTATACCCAGTTACGAAAATCGGTCAAACGATGTGAATTTGTTTTAGTTCATAATGATACCCGGCAGAGGCCAGCACAACAGCACTTCATCTAACAGCCGACTAGAGGCCAGTAGTTGTCGATTCAAAATGGCTGTCACAATCTGAATGGTTCAGTGTAGCCAATTTTTCTTGAACAAAACTTTTGACCTTTTGACCAAATTTTGAAATTTGACTATTTTGACCTAGCCTAGGAGATTTCTCGTATCAAGGCCTACCTGTGTGCCAAGTTTGGTGAAAATCTGTCAAACGGTGTAGATTTGTATAAGGAATAAACAAACAAAACACAGACAGACACGTGATTTTTATATATATAGATTTATTCCCAGAATCGCCCTCTAAAACCTTGGTTTCCTCTATTACTGCCCGTATGATTGCAATGCTATCCGTTAACAACATGATTTTTCTCTCTACTAGTATAATACGCTATATCAATACTAGATACAATATACAAGAATCAAGGGTGGCAGTATATATTATATATAAAGTATTATTTTCTTTCTCGGTTTTTCCTTTATTTCATCAATTACAAAATAAAAAGAATATCAAACTATCTGTAGAAAAAATATGTATTTATATCAGAATATGGAGTTTTGACAAAATATGTATATATATATATATATATATATATATATATATATATATATATATATATGTGTATATATGCGCGTTATTTTTGATAGTATTTAATCATAATTAAAATTAATTATTGTAAGGTTTCATTATTATTAAAATTTATTATTATTAAGTTTAATTATTGTTAGTATTACAATCAATTGTGAGAGGCATTCATATATTTTTATGTTTCGCGACACATATTATACGAATCGCGAGTATGTGATTTAGGTACCACTGGTCCTCGTGCTTAGGCAAGAGAGCCTGGCCCGCCATTCTTATTCCTATAACGTTATGTGCGTCTATGCCAGTGGCTTTTAATGGTTTATTTTCCGCTTCCCTTGGCGTTATAAGTTGTTCTTGGCATTATTATTCCAATGTTTGTTATATTGTACCTTTCTGGACGCCTACCCACCCGGCGAATGGTGAGATACTTCCATGATTCCCTCAATTCTCTTCCTAAACCCTGTTTCCTTTCTAGTCACCTTTCAATGATACCTGGAGGTGCATGCCCTGAAGGTTAGGTTAATTATTTTTATTTTCACAATATGTTTGGGTTGTACCCATATTTCATCATATTTTGTCCTTTGCTTCCATCCGAGCTCACCAGAGCAACCACATTTTTTTTCTTCCTTAATAATACCCCACAATATATATATATATATATATATATATATATATATATATATATATATATACCGCAGAAGTTTTATTTTATTTTGTTTACGATAAACTAAACTGAACTTTCTACAAGCGGGACTCAACTGCCTCTCCAAATGTAAGAATCGGACGCACTATCGATAAGACATAATTATATAATAATTATCTTCTTAACCTATGTATTTCCATTTACTGTGATACTTGCTGTTTTTCCTCCACCCCTCGCTTCATGAAACCCCCAGCTTTACCTCCCTAAGAATGAGTAGCAACTTCCCTTAGAATGGAGGAAGGTAATATTTTTTCCTTTAATGGTCCCATCCGTCAGGGCTTATCTCCGTCTTGGTATTCCCCGGCTTCTTCTACCTTGTCCTACTTAGGACTCAAAAAGTCTTCGCCGATTTTCGAGACCCTACTCCAACCTCATAAATATACATATATGTCCATGCATCTAAAGGAGAAATCAGCGCTTAAATTCAGCAATTTCCTTTTGGAATACTGTCAATTTCCTATTGTGGATCCTAAGATCTTCCTTAGCTTTGATATTTCATTATACAGGGTGCTTCAAAAAAATGTATATACACTTTGAACTTCCATAGAAAATTTATTTACCGTTCTACAAAGTTAAATTTCAGGAAATTAGAAAGCTGAAAGTCCAATGTAAATGAAACATAAATAACAAATGTTAATACTGTTCAAATTGGTGACCTGCAGCATCAATACAATTCTGAGTACGAGTCACCACTGATTCTGTACATCGTATCAAAACGTCTAATGAGATTTCTCTACACACGGTTTGAATCTCATTCCAAAGAATGTCTAGGTTACGTGGTTTACTTTTGCACACCTCATTGTTTACTGTGCCCCATAAGAAGAAATCCAGTGGTGTAAGGTCTGGGGAGCGTGCTGGAAACTCGATTGCCCCCCTGCGTCCTATCCACTGGCCCGGCAAATTTTGATCCAGGTAAGCTCGTACGTCCCTGTGATAGTGCGGCGGGGCACCATCTTGTTGAAAATAAAACATATCATTACCGTATAATGCACGAATGGCAGGAAATATGGAATCAGCAAGCATTGTTAGGTAATTAATACCAGTTACAGTGCCTTCAAATCGAAAAGGTCCAATGAGTCCCCTTGAAGACAAACCGCACCACACATTTACACCAGGCAAATTTACAGCTTTTTCGATTGTAATGTGAGGATTTTCTTCACCCCAGTAAACACAATTGTGCCTATTGACAGTTCCATTAAGTTTGAATTGGGCTTCATCCGACCAAATGCTGCTACCCATAAATCCCGGTTCACGTATCACCATTACAACTTCCAACTGACAAAAAAACATAGAGAGAGGATTATGCTGCCACCTGGCGAAGAAATATAACATTAGCCTTGTAGAGTGGGAAAACTACGATAGTTTAAAGTGTGTATATACATTTTTTTGAAGCACCCAGTATTTAATGCTTGGCCTTAGCGCTGAAAGATTTGTATAAGTTAATGTAATTTATTACCGTTACCATAGTAAAACATAGAATGTAAAACATACAGTACTACTCGATAATGCGAGAACAGTTAGACCATTCGTACATTTATACACAACACATTGTTTATCCTTCCAATGTGTATATATATATATATATATATATATATATATATATATATATATATAACTCTAAGCCAGACTCCAGAGGGAGTACATGTTAATGAGAGGACTGTGCCCCTGAAGAGGTGCGAAGAAAAGATGCACGAAACATGTCGGGCCTATTATCAAATAAAGTAGTATAATAAAGGAAGACTGCTTTAACGAGCCCATGTCTCCTAAGATAAAAAATAATTTATATATATATATATATATATATATATATATATATATATATATATATATATATATATATACACGAACCATACATTTAAAAAAAATGAAATTTCCTCCTCAAACTAAATAACATCAATACAAGCACATAATCAGAAGATTATAATTTATAAAAAAATAATGCAAAATCATACAGTTCAGTTTTTGATACATTAGTATATTCTATGTTTTATGTTTATTATTTGTTTATATTTTAACTTAATATCCTAACCAGTATAATTAATTGTATTTCACAGATAATTTAATTCAGGATTGAAAATGGCTTATAGCCGAAACGTTTCCACAACAAAAATGTAATATAAAATATAAAATAATTGAAGACTTAATAAGCTGTTACCAACTACCTACAACATCTTAGTTTTCAATATTATATATGTATGTATTTACTGGGGGTAACATAAGTGGCGACGAATACTTAAGGAGGTGATAGTAGACACCACCAAATCGAACACAAATGGTCCTTTGGGCTAAGGGTCAATCCCCAAGAGGGATGGAGGAAATTTAAATTTTGTGTTTGTTTTTTTTTTAGGTTAACCACGTTTTTCGTTGAATAGAAAGCAATAACTAAATAACTTTTTATGAGTGGGAAAGTGTAATTCCCAATTGAAGCCCCGTAAACTAGTCAAAATTTACCAGTGGAATTTGTCAATTATAAAACCGCTGAAAAGGTGCTAAAACAACATTACATTTCATGAAAATAGTTGTGGATATGGCCTTCGTTTCATTTTATTAATTATTATTTCATTTAAGTCTATAAAGGCCAATCCGTAAAAATCGCCGATTTCTTTTTTTGCCCGAGTTTCGCCGAAAAAATGGTTTACCGGTAGGCGGATTGGACTGGTCAAGGAAGTTGGCTTCTTATTTGAGATAAAGTATTTTTTTACATAATTTCATCGAAATAGGACCATTTTTGAGCCTGGTGCAGCACTACAGACAAATATATATATACACATACATGCATACATACATATTTGAACCAACGCTATTTTCCTAATCTATGAGTTCAGAAACAAGACATTTTTGAGTCGCGATTGCAGTTTGCGTCATGACGTTGACGTCATTATTTGGTCTACTTCCTTTGGAGGGATGGTGGATAAGCGCTGAAAGTTATTTTATGTAGTTTATCGTCATAAGATTTCCTCGCTTGTGGACTGCGAGATCAATAATACCAGCTGCCTTATTCCTTATTTTATAAGTGTAATAATTATTATTACTAGTAATATTAGACTAGACCTGATATATTAAATATTTTCAAACAGAATTTGTTATTCAATTTTTAGCTATCTAATTTCATTTTTTTTACTCAATACTAACTAAAAGCTCTCTCTCTCTCTCTCATTATTTAATAATAAAAGAAAAAAGAGATGAAACTGATTTATTAAACCTAAAAGCACAAAACTAAATCTCGAGATTTCAGTTTTTTGAAATATTGCAGAAAGTTTTTAAAATAAACCATGGCTTAAATTAAGTTACTTTCAAGAACTTTCTTCTTTCTTACTCGAGAATATTCTGCAAAAAACATTCTTTATATTCTTTTTCATACAAAAAATGGACGCCCATAAATTTCTCTTTATTTTTATTTTTCTCCCGAAGAGCAATACCAAAGGAATATTGTTATATAATTTTATGATTTATCATTGGAAATTAAAGCATATCCAATTTTATATTATGTGGAGAAGTTTTTTTTTAGCCCCCTCATTGGATTATTATCTATACATTATATTATTATTAAATGTATTCGTATAATCATTTTTTTAAAAAAAAAGACAACGCAGTTCCTGGGAGTCCGCCATTTAAATTAGTCACTAGCAACAAACGGGGAACGTATTTCCGTCATGAGAAGAGTGTCGCTGCTCGTACTCTATTCATGTTCTCCCACCCCTTTATAACCGATTGACGGCCCACATGGATCCCACATTTCCGGAATGCTGTCTAAATTGTTTATGTACACTGAAAATCGGATTAAGTTACTCTGAGTTTAGGCCACTGAGGTATACTCGGGAATGGAGGTATACACGGGCATGGAGAGGTTGATCATCTGATCAAACAGTGGGCTAAAGCTCCCTTCTATGGACCTGATGATGTTGAGTATCTCTAATCGTATCCTAAAGAATTATTGATGATTAGGTGAGAACGGATAATCTTGGCATTTGGCAAAGAATCCAAATTAGATCAGAAACGAATAATGACAATACTATCTCTTCATTGGAAGCCTAAGAGGGAGACTTTAGGCACTTTACTTTTTAATAATTACTTTTATCGTTTAGGTATTACAATAGTTGGAGAACTAGAGAGTAAATAAGAGGCAATAGGTATACAGAACACGCGGGAATAAAATTGCCAAGGAGAAAGATAAATTAAAAAAAAAAAAAAAATCCAATAGATACATAAATCTAAAAAATATATATATTGCTGCACTATTGGTTTAGAGAAAAATTCGATAGCAGAAACTGGAAATAAGAAATGGAACCGACATGAAAAAAGAAAATCCCCCAACCGACCTCGCGGGCAACCCTTCCCATAACTCTACCTAAAGCAGTACAGCAGAGAGCAGGCAGGAGCGTAGGAAATTGAAGAGGGAGCAGAGTTCGGGTCCAATTTTTTATGTAGGAATACTTTATTACTAACTAGCCGTCACTGGGGGGTGAGGGAAACCGTAATAATGGCCCCCCCTCAGGAAAATTTGTTGCGAAAAATGGAATGGAAAACTGGCGAGGATAGATTTCCAGCCATTTATGTCTACAAATGGCGGACGAAGAAAACGTCTCTCCTTCTTCTTCAATTAAAAGAAAAGTGGAAAGAGATTAATAGCCCGATTAAATTGACATCATACTTCCATTAGGGGGAAAGCTCCCCTTTTTAATACTTAGTAATTCTCTATCGGCTATTTATAAGGTCCATCAAGGAGTCGAGTCATTTATGATCAATTCTAGTACTCTTATATCTCAACATTTCAGCGGAAAACATTCAAAATTAATTAAAAACAAGTTTAATTTCTTATGTTATAAAGGAGTTGACCAAAACACCCACAAAGAAAAATAAATAAATGTAAAACATACAATTGAAGTATATTAGACTTCCACCACCCAACGTACCATGGACTATACATAATTTATTCGGTATATATATATATATATATATATATGTATATATATATATATATATATATATATATATATATATATATATATACATATATCCCTTGGTTACTAACCTCGCGTCAAGTTGACCCGAGGCTTTTTTAAAGAATATACATATATTATATTAATATGATAAATTTGATTATTCTAATATTTATGTAATCTCTTTTTTAGTTCCTTTTTGCTGTCCAAATATTTATATACAGTATTTTCATTATTATTATAGCAATAAATAACTATTTGACCCGAGGTTAGTACGAGTGTAATGGTGGATGAGGGAAGAGTGACCCATGGTTAGTGGGAGTGGTACAAGTCTGCAGCTCACTTTGCTCCTAGAACACTAACTGTCCCTGCAGCAATCAATACACAAACACATAAAACAAGTCCAAAAAAACTTTAAGAATGTCAAATTTGCTTTAGAGACCGATGAAACGGAATTAGAAGGACTCATTGGTTTACTAATTTTAGCGGGAATGTATAAATGTGCCCCTCTAATTATATGGACCTGTGGGGATCCGACGGGCCGAAATATAACCACTGATAACTGGTTTACAAGTGTTGCACTAGCCAATACTTTATTGAGGAAAAAATTGACTCTAGTTCGGGAGTCAAACCCACAAAGATCGGGAAAACCAGTTTATTTGGGTTTATTAAAGACCTCACTCTTACTTCGTATTTTACCAAGAAAAGGAAGGCTGTATTTTTGCTATTCTCACTTCACCCTGAACCGATATTAGATTCTGAAAATAAAAACCAATCAGAGATTATTCTAGCCTATAATGCAACTAGGGGTGGGGTTGATGACCAAATTTGCAGCAATTATTACGTAGGATTAAGGACATGTAGGTGGCCAATGGAACTATTTTTCCACTTCATAAATGTCACTGGGATAAGTTCATATTTTATTTTCAAACACAATAATGCATATATACTTGAAAATAATACAGAAGGAAGGACTACCTCAAAAATCTTGAGCACATTCTAACTTTAATTCATACTATTAGAGGTCTCAAAACGTTCGTGTTAACAGAAGTATAAAATTAAGTTTAAATATATATCTGGAGGAAAAAGGTTTTTAATAATTGATGCTGAAGAAACTGCTCAAGACAATGCTACCAATTCCATCAGGAGAGGGAAAAGGAAGCGATGTGTTCTCTGCCCCAGTTCAAACTACAACAAAGTCTCAACGATTTGTGTAAAATGTGACAAATGTTTTTCTAAAAAACATTTAGAATTTAGAGAATGTAAATTCACAGAATACAACCCCTGTTTTATTAAAGAGTTAAATAATTAATTAGAGTAAATAATCTAAAGGGTTAGGTCCGCCAGTAAATGTACTTTTATCATACCTGTAGGAGTCCGTCGTCACTGGCATCGGTGTGAGTACTATGGGCGAGCGCTTTCGACGTAAACACATCATTCTCAAGCCAGAGCTAAATCAGTCCTGACAGCGCCGGCTTGAGAATGATGTGCTTACGTCGAAAGCGCTCGCCCATAGTACTCACACCGATGCCAGTGACGACGGATTCTTCGTACAGGTATGACAATTAACACTCCAATGGTCGCGTGAGATCTCTCAGATACACAACATCTTACGTAGACTGTGCAAGGGGCGCAAGTGCGCGGGTCTAGCTATACCCTTTACTATTCCTAGAGCAGGTACTGGCTGATGGGTCAGTTATGACCTGACGCTCCTCCAAGCAGTAACTATCCACTAAAACTATTTTGTATCTCATAGATACCACGCGACCATATTTATACTTTTAGAAAAGAGGGCACATTGGTGTCATAAATACCACAAAATAAAACAACAACAAAATAAACGTACTTATGATATCAAGTATGAATATGGATGCAGCGATTGATGAAGAAACAGGGGTAAAAAAGATAGCACTGTAGCCGAGAGAACCAAAACTATTAAGCGATGCCAAATGTTTTGGGCAAACAAGACTACAAGGCTCACCCAGTATAAATGCAAGGGGTGCGGCCAATATTTATGTCTCTATCATTGCTCATTATATTGTCCAGATGGATGTAAAGTAGATGCTGATACAGAAGATGTTTTTTGAAGTTATATATTACTACAAAATATTATTAATATTTGCCCTGATATTTCCTACCTACTTGTTATTTGTATATTTCAACTATATAAGTTTGCATATAATAAAGAAATAACATATAATACAATGCAAGGTGATGAATAACCCTTCAAAGTTCAACATATACATTTATTATATAATAAAAGTGTATGTTGAACTTTGAAGGGTTATTCCTCACCTTGGATTGTAATATTGAACTATACCCTTCCCTTTTTCACCAACATATTTAAATAAATAACTTTTTCTTGGTAAATTTACTAATTTGTTTATATATTAATCTCCTGTTAAGAGTTTTTGTTCATTCTTAATACAATAGATAAAGTTATTTACGGTAAATGAGACTGAAACTCAGGCGTATCTCTCAGATACGAGGCGACCACCAATGGTAGTTTCAATGGCGCGACCATTGGAGTGTTAATTAGGGCCCCAGAAGTCAAGGGGTCTGAGTGACGTTAAAAAAAAAAAAAAAAAAAAAAAAAAAAAAAAAAAAAAAAAAAAAAAAAATGAGTTAGATACAGGAATGGGCTGTGAACACCCTAATATTTTGGGTGTTATAAAGATCTAAGTGATTTTCTCCACAGTTGCTGTCACCTAGCTTGTGTTCTCTTGAGTATTGTCGCTTTTGTAATATTAAGTACTGAAGGAAATTAAGGGGTCTATGTGCGGGTTCTCCAATTCTTTTGCATATTAATCATAAACCGGACGATGTACCTATTATGTATCATCGATAATAAACAGCTAAGGACTTGAGGATTCGTCTAGTATGATCGGAACAGTAAAAATATAGTTTTTGCTATTACCACATATGTTCAACTTTGACTCCGTTTTCCTCTAAACATTGAGTTTGTTACTTACATCCCTTGACCTCTTTTTTTTTCTTTTTTTTTTTTGGGCTTTTTAATGGCATGTCAACCCTTTAAGGTCATTAACGCCATTCCTTTCATTGATAATTATTGTCCCCTTGACCTCTGGGGTCATCAAATGTGTTCAAAGTTTGTTCAAAAACCAAAAATAAATTAGAAACTTCATATAATATCAAAATCTATTAACGCTAATAAAGTGAAAGAATAAAAACAAAATCGTCCTACAGGGTGGCGCGAATTTGAAAACTTGCAGTTTTCGCCAACCAAGGAAGCAGCAGTGAAGAGGATAGCATATTTAGCTTGGGTATCCACTTGTCCAACAACTGACATTATAGCACAGATGAAAATGATGTTCCGTTGCCGTATGTCTTGGTGAATATATTTCAAAAGTGACGATTTTGACAATTAACTCTCCTGTAACTTTTTGGGTTCAGAGTTTCGAACCCGTGGCCTCCGAACTGTGAGTCCTAAACGATTTTGACTTAGCCTATGACACTCCTCGGATCATAACCTAATTTTCATGTGTGCCAAGTTTGGTCAAAATCAAAACGGTGTGGATTAGTATAAGGGACAAACAGGCAAACAGGTGAATTTTATGTATATAGATTCTTCTACGTACCTAACTTCTCCTATAGCAAAAAAATGTTTTGCTATTTTTTTTATAAATACTCATTCCGTACACTGAGAAAAATATAAAAATTCAGGAACTTAATATAGGGTTTATTAAGGTGTTGACTTTTCACATGATTACACTTTTTTTTAGTAGAAATAAACTCATTTTGCGACGTAATCCTTTGCTTTCCATTAAAACCCCCGTTTACATAATGTAACTACTTACTTAAGTTGTTTACAGGGATTTTAATTTTGCCTTCCTTTTCTCGAGGGATATTTCATTTCAAATTGCTCGAAAAAAATTAGCCTCCTGTCTTCCTAAAAAAGTGTAGTTGAACATCAAATTTTAATTAATTTCTGAGATATCCTTGAAATTGTTTTTTATTAGTTGGATGGAAATTAATTGTATCTGTATAAATAGAGCTTAAAGGACAATGAACGAGAGAAACATTACGATTATAATTATTTTAACTAATACAACAATATATATATTAATTCTTGTGAAAGATGACCCGATATATATTTATTCCCACTTTTTCTTATTTATTTTTCTGCTAGGGGGTCGATAAAGCAGGACACTATTCATTCACATTTACTATTTTATTTGATATGTTTTTCCTGACATGTTTCGTCCTTTTGTCGCACCTCTTCATGTTCAGTCCTCTCGTCATGTTGACTAACTTGAGTCAGGCGTAATACTGACAATCTGTGTTAACAAATATGGCTGTATTTTATCGATTCATTAGCTGTTTTAATGTTATCGATTATTGGTAATTACATCGTGAGGATTAATTTATAATACTATGTAAAATTTGATGAACATTTTTTAAATCTATTTTTTTTTATGGTTGGGTTTGAATTTTTAATTATAGTTATTTAATTATTTTAGTTATTGCATGTTCTATCAATGTTGTCCTGTTCTCGTTTGTGTCTATGCTTTTAGCGTGTTGTTCAATTCCTTTTTTGCAATAGCTGTGCCCCATGCTTTGCTATCGTTACGTTGAATTTTGTATACATTTTTCTTTATACTTGGTGATTTAATTTTGTCTTTAATATTGCTAAAATTGTATTACAATATTACTAACTTTTTTTATCTACGTCATAGTATTTTTAAGTCTATTGGGTATTTGAGGATGGCAATGAAAAGTAAAATATCGATTTTTTCCATTCAAATCTCTGCCATTTTCTTTTTTTAATACCTGTTTTTACTTTTGTACAATTAGATGTTCATGCATAGGAAAGCCCCTGAAGAGGTGCGACCAAAGCACGAAACATGTCGGGCAAAACATATCAAATGAAGTAGTAAATGTGAACGAATGGTGTACTGCTTAATCGACCCCCTCCCAGAAAAATAAATAAGAAAAAGCGATATATTATTATTACACACACACACACACACACACACATATATATATATATATATATATATATATATATATATATATATAGCAGGCTAGAAATTGTGTCCTAGCTGGGAGAAGAAAGGGAGGTGGTAATGGGAGCCTGGAGGCCAGACGTTGAAAAACTGCAGGATGCCTCAATTATTAGGTTGCTGTCATTATGGTGGTTTTTATGATGGCATCGAATTCCTGTCTGTACTAAGTAGAGTATTCTTCTAGTTCTCAATGGAATATACCATGAATGAATGGTGTAGGATGGTGAATCCTAATTTCTAAAGGAGTTAACGCTTCAAGGCTCGGATTTAAAACTCGATCGCCCAGTTTTATGCTCGTTTGCTTAGCTAACTGTGCTACTTGACTTCAAATCACAATGTGCCAAATTAATTTGTCTAATGGAGCAAATGGTTTTGAGAAACGGTATGTGTAACGGAATCTAAACAATTTCATTGTCATACTAGCTCTTACCCGGCGTGTTATGCTACACCTACTTTCTGCATCTAGAAAAACGAAAATAAATTAGTCACAAAGTAAGTAATATTAAAATCTAATTATACAAATCTATAACTGTTCGGGTTCACAGTTTCGAACGTGTGAGTCCTAGACGATTTTAACTTAGCTTATGACAATCCACGGATCAGCAACTGCACGTGTGCCAAGTTTGATCAAAATCGGTCTAACGGTGTGGATTTTTATAGTGAACAAACAGACAGACAAACAGCTGATTGACGATTTTGACCTAGCCTATGACACTCCCCGTATCAAGACCTACTGGTGTGCCACGTTTGGTCTAACTCAGTCAAACTATGTGGATTTGTATACCGACATACAGTCAGACAGCTAGTTGACGTTTTTGACTTAGCCTACGACATTCCCCGGATCAAGATCTACCTGTGTGCCAAGTTTGGTTAAAATCGGTGAAACTCTGTGGATTTGTATAAGGAACAAACGGATAAACAGACAGACACTTGATTTTTATATATAGATTGTAAAGATTCAGCTGTATTAATAATTTAAAGATTTTATCTATTGCTTAGATAAAGTCTTGCAGAGCTAATTTTATGTTGCAAGGGATTCCAAAATCATCGAAATAACAACAAAAAATATCGAAAAAATCTGAAATGGTCAAAACAATATGCTCTATCATTGAGTCTAACACACCCTTGCTACAAACATAACCATTACAAATAATGAATTTATACGTTTGATTTCTATTATTGGTGTTTGCAGTGTTAATGTAATCTATAAGATAATGTTTTTTCTAAAAAAAATAACGGATCCTTGACTCTGCTTGGACAGATAGAAGAGAGCCAGCCTTTACTCTGGGGTTTTATCTGTGTCCTAGCCTAAACAACACTGCATATATCTTTGGGTCCTTCTATTTACAAAGCTCTAGTCCAGCTCTGGGAACGAATAGCTCTCGCTGGGAATCGGGTCTTTTATTTATCCTTTTTATCGGACTTGTGCTGAGCTGGTTCGCTGAACGGTGAACGAATAATGAATCGCCAAAAATGTATTCGTTAAACCAAGAATTTAATATGAATGTTTAAGTAAGGAAATTATTATTGTATAATGATGGTTTTATGCTAGACAGATATGAATACTACTTACCATTCAAATTTGTAAGAATATATATTTACGTATTTGTATATTGACAACTGCTACATTTTTATTAACAGAAATACATAATTTAGGGTATATTCGTGGCAGGTGGATAGCGAACCTGATTCATACCAAAATAGATGCGGATTCGTGTCTCGGAGAGTAATTTCATCTATGGTCCCGCTGGAAAAATCGATCATCCCAAGAATAATTAGGCAGAGAGGTAAAAAAAAAAGGAAGACAGGTTAACCCTTTCGGTTCAGTAACGGGTGCATTTTGTACTTATAAACAATTTATAGAAGGAAAAGTTTAAAAATTCATAAAAAAATCTTCCAGTGAGGCGATTTGAAAACGGAACACACTGTTGAAAAACCCAAACAATACTGAAGGCAACTGTCTGTACCTGGAGCTGTAAAAGTGAATCCCCTCCATTTACTAGCCTTTTGAATCTAAAGGGAAAAGTAATGGAGGAGTGGCCTTCCGAAGGTACACTCGTAAGCGGGTAGGATCGCTAGTGTCCTTCCGTAATGACACCCGCAGCGAAAGTGTTAAGTTTAATATTTGTAATTCAAATTTGTGGTAAATAGGTGACTTAATTATTAAAAAATAATTGTTCTAGCTTTTGCGATAAATGTTTCCTATTTATATATGCAGGGATTTGAATAATTTTTCACTTCTATTGGTTCGAATTTGCTTATGTTCAAAATTATGCAGCTTAATTCGGATCCGAGGTAGTTTCACCCCATGGCGCAAAGTCAAGGCAATTTCATGGACAAATATGTTTATTTTGCAAAAAATTAATTTCCAGTCAAAAATTTGTTTTACAAAATAGACATACATTTTCTTGAAATTACCTAGATTTTGCACCAATGGGGTGAAACAGACCTCGGATTCGAATTCAGCTACCCTCAAAACTGTGGAATTATTTCTCCTTAAACGACTCCAAACGAAATTTGAACTTCAAATGCCTTTAAACCTGACGTGCTGGGGTGAAATAGATTCCGGATTCGGATTCAGCGTGTCGAAATACATAAGAATATATGTATGGTATCTTTGGAAAATACCATTTTTTTATATTTTGTGTTGTTTACATTTTCATACATTCTATCAGAAATTATTTTTTCCAATTTTAATTTAAAAATTTTGTTGTCATAATATTTGAATACGGCTAAAATTTGTATATGATGATATTTAAGTATTAAAAAATCCATACTTAATTTGCTGAACAATAACGGATGCTGGTGTAAAGGTTGCATGCGCATGTGCGCTGGTGCTAACAAAACAAGCTGTTTCGGTTGACGTATTAATTATAAATGTAAGCTTAAGGCATTAAATATAATAAAGCGTTAAAATTCTAATATTTATGTTGAAATAGCCACTGCAATTGTATATTATTATAATTTACACAGGTATAATGAATTAAAATTTTAATTAAACATATAATACCGTGGGACGAATACGAGCCTGTCTTCTGACAAAGCAAACTGCATATAGTGCATTCAAACAGAAGCTATATTTCGCCTAATGAATCCTGATAGGTTCCATGCCATTGTTGCATCGCGGAGAATGTGAAAGCAACGGATGCTGCACCCCGACTCAACACAGCAGCCACCCGTTAGCATAACAATACACCCGATTTATCCTCATAATACAACCAATCTGTGGACTATAATACCCGGCTAAACCTTATCCACTCTCGAGTCTTGTTGTATTATACATTAAAGGCTTATATAATAATCGTTAAGTCTCTTATTTTCCATTAGACTTTTTTGTTATGCTACTAAACATTCTATATAATATATTAGTAATTGTATAATTTCTAAATAATATTTTCCAGCTTCAAGGAAATTGTTTTAGAAGAAATTGTTTGAGAAGAGATAACTCACATTTTTCATGGAAAATCATTTTTTTAAAGTATGAATTTCAAAAATGGTTTTCTTTTAATATAAATTTATAATGAGGTAGTGATAGTTACGAGGTGCCTACATTGGTGACGATCCGATGGCCACCGTTTCTCGGCCGTTCAACCTTGTTTGCTTCTAGACCGATTTCGGACCGATAACGGAAAATTGAACCAACAGACATATTGTGTTTCAAAAAGGTCTACAGTCCCTACTAAAAGATAGCTAATAAAATTTAGAACAACTTTGCCAATTCACATTTTTTGTTTCCTTTGTTTAATAAATTATGTGGAAATCTAGCTAACTTCCTTATAAATAATTTTAAAATGTGACTACTAATGATTCTCTTATCTTAGTGTAACAGTTAAAAATTAACCGTTACACTAAGATTTATTTTTTCGGGAGTGTTATACTTCCGAAAGATTGATTGGCCTCTCAACTCCTCCTTCATACCTCCAACATTTAACCTAATCAAAGGTTTCTATGCTTATTACGAGGTCATTACTGACGGGCTGTGACGAAATCGGATTGGATCGGATTGGGAGATTTACGGGTTCAATGTAGGTGTAGCCTTAGCAGTTAAGGAGATGAGAAGACCAGGAATGGTTGGGTTGCGGCCAAGAAAAAAGGAGGATTTTCGTAAAAAAATTAAAGATTTTGAACATTTCGGCATGCTCTTTAGCAGCCCTCTTCAGAAAAAAAGGCCTAAGTGTAGGATAAAGACAAAACATACCAATTAACCCTTTTCGAGACCGATTGCTCACCGTGTGCAATTGATTTCCGAGGCTCTGAGACGACCTGCACACCGTGATTGCAAGAACAGTAATGTGAATGAATAAGTGAATTCACAATGATTTTGTGAAAAGCCTGTATTACTTTGTAGTGATTGAAACAGTTTATAGGCCTAGGTAAAACGCATAAGGCTCCGCGCTATAAATGCTTAAACCTGCTAGTTTCGCCTGATATACCAGGTAACGCAAAAAGTCCTGTCGTTTTATTTTAAATCCCATGTTTACAAATTTCTTACTTTAATACCATAATAATAAATAAATTAGCAACCTTGTAGGATTAGAAGATGCTTGTTTTGATAGTAAACTGGACTACTTTAACTTTAATCCAGTTAAAGTTCTGAGGTGGAAAAAAAATGTTTACAATGATGTCTCTTGAAACGCAAATTCGCTCGATTTTACTCTATGAGTAAAAATTAGGCCTAAACGCCACCGAAGCTGCTCGCAAATTGCGTCAGGTGTTTGGGGAGGATGCAATCTCAGATCGGAAGGCGCAATTCTGGTTTGCGAAATTTCGTAGAGAGGATGAATCGCTCATGGATGAACCTCGAAGTGGAAGGCCGGAAGTTGTAGATGACGACGCCCTGGCAGAAATAATTGAGTCAGATCCACGACAAACTTGCTCTGAAATCTCTGGACAACTTAATGTTTCCGAGTCAACCGTCATAAATCACCTACATCGAATTGGTAAGACCATAAAACTTGAAAAGTGGGTTCCCCATAAACTCGCCGACCGCGAGATCACACGGGACAAACTCTTGGCGATTTGCTGGGAAACTCTACCTCACCCACCGTATTCCCCTGATTTGTCGCCATTTGATTACCACCTGCTCAGAGCTCTAGACATCAGTACGCGGGAGAAAACGTTCGCGGATGTGACGACCTTGAAAAACACCTTAGAAACGTTTTTTTCACCGAAACCTGCTGAGTTTTATAAAAAAAAGAATTTG
The DNA here is from genome assembly GCA_946811695.1 of Gonocerus acuteangulatus. Lineage (NCBI taxonomy): Eukaryota > Metazoa > Arthropoda > Insecta > Hemiptera > Coreidae > Gonocerus > Gonocerus acuteangulatus. Next base: position 24,444,852 of record OX328128.1, read on the forward strand.
TGACCCACGACGAAAAAAGGTTTTGGAGAGTGAGGGTAACTATTTCCATGAATTATTTTTATTTGAAATACTTTTCTGATTTATTTTTACCTTATTTAAAAAAAAAAAAGATAGAACTTTTTGCGTTAACTGGTATATATATATATATATATATATATATATATATATATATATATATATATATATATATAATTTTAGGTTGAAAATGAACTATTGAGTATTTAGCCGGAAGTACAAGTCGTTGCCAAGGAGTATCAGGGGTTGGTAGGACTGCAGTGTCAGTATTAATTTCACGGTGTGGAGGTTGGCAACACCGCTAGTACAGTGAGAGTCAATTACTGCTCGAACTGTCACTAACTATCCCCCCCTCCCCCATTCAACAAATACTAGGTTCATCTCTCCTAGCAACAACACTACACGCACCAAATTGTTAATTGTTTGTGTGTTTCGAAATATTTATATAAATTTAAACGTCCATTATTATTAACTAAGGATTTTGGGACGGTTCTAAAAAACGATACAAAGAACTTGTCTTATGTCTATATGGAAAATGCGTAAAATCATTTGGTAAGTAATGAATGTGCTCTGAATATAAAAAAAATATTATAACGGAAATATTGTGCATTTTTTTATTATTTTTATACTAATTAGACAGGAAATAGTTGTAAATATGAAAAACGAATTGAATTATTTAAATGATATATTTTTTTTTAATTTATTGTTGTATGTATTGTAAAAACCGTTTTATCTACAAATAATAACAGAAAAATTATTATTATTTATTTATTTTTAATTTGGTTTTTAAAGGCAATTCAACCACGCGGGTCATTGTTGCCTATTTAATTTAATGGAATGTAATAATTAACAAAATGTAAATTCAATGCAGGAATCTGGTAATAACATTTTTTTTTCTTAATTAAGTGACTATTGCTCGTCTGAATATTCGAATTTTATGTGTGACCTTTAATCAACTGACTTCAAACTGCTGATTGATACAATATAGATCCTTAGTTTTGGCGTGGTCTAGATAGCGGAGGGTTCAACTACGTTCCTTTAGGTTGTACTTATTTTTAAGGTTCGTGTTCTAGAGAAATAAGAAAGTTGTTGAGCCGTTCTTATGAATTGGTTTTCTTGTTATTTTTACGTTTTATTTATTGACCTTAAGCCTACAAAAGAAAAATTATATATATATTATATCGGTGTATTATTGAATAATTAGGTATATATTTATTTATTTAAATTTTTTAGTCCATTATAATTAACTTCGAATTTTGGGACGGTCACTTCCCTTTTCTAGCCAGGATAGGAATCGCACCCACAACCTTTGGGATGTGGGTGAGCACTTAACGCCTCAACACTGACGGCCACCGGTCCTCCTATTTGGTTTATACTTACCAACTTGTTAATAAGAGTGCATAGCTTGTGGAATTGTTATGGAATAGGAAATGGTGCTTAACTCTGGATCTAGTGATTTATAAGACAGATAGTAACATATTTTCTATAATAATATATATCAATGACTTATGACTCTGCATAGTGCATATAATGGTTACTACATTACCCGCATAGCGTATACTTGGAGAGGAGATCATATACTTTGATTCTCCTGTTCCTCCTTTCTCTGTACCGTTAACTTCATATTAGCTATTAAACCGGAATATGAAATATCTTGGTGTATTCCGTTATTTCCTCATTGATTAACGGTCCCTTGGTTATTTATCTTATTCAAATTCATCACGCCTTGAGAGGTTAACATATTTTAAACAATTTATTTTATGATGGCGGATCTAGAATTTAAAATCTCTCTCTCTTTGGCTGTAAAGTATATCTCTTATAAAAATCAGTCCCGTTAAAGGCCACGAGAGCCCTTAGGGGCACATATTATAGAGGTATCTGATTCAGGACCATAAGGAACTAGGGAGATAGTGTGGTCACTACTATGCTCCGACCGCCTGATTTTTCATGTGTTGCTAGGGTTCCCATTAATAAATTAGTTAAAGGCTGCGTTGGCCTAGACATGGTGAGGGAGGCCGAATCCAACCCATGAACGAAGACACTAGAAGATAAAAATATTTATGGCTTGCTCGGGATTTGAACGCAGGGCCTCCAGCATATTAGTCCAGTGCTCTACTACTGAGCTAATCTCGCCCCCAAACAATGACAAAACAACCTCATAATTCCCAACCGTTTGTCTGGTCGTCCTAGTACTAATCTCATTCGAACAGGTTCTCATAAATTTCTTTGACCTTCGAATATGAGGATCAAAACAAGACAGATCACTAATTTTACGATTTTGGGATAACAGTTGATTTTACAAGTTCAAAATGTCCTCTATATACTGGCAAAAGAAAGGATTTTCAAAACTCAATAGATCATGCTATTTTTGAATGCTGAAGTGGAAACTTGGCTCCAAAATAAGACATACATCAGTGGATTTTAAAACTAAGTAAGACACATCAAAAATTAAAATTCCTTCAAAATAGATAATATAACTTCTCAAATTCCTCAAACACATTCTTCTGTGATACTTACAACTTTTAAGAAAATTATAAACGTGCATAAAATTAATCATAAGACTTGTTCTGTTTTCTATTTTTTCTGAACAAATTGGTTTCAATGATGTATCTTGTGTTGATTCTAGAAGCCTCAATTATGTAAATATGTAGATACTAACTCAGAAAATTAGTACTTTAATAACTGATCCAATTATTATTGTATTGATACAATTAATATTTAACTAGACAGAAATGTACTGCGCTGAGTCGTGCATTACAATATAAAATGAAAAGCAAATATGATTTCCCCGTAGGAAAATGTTTGAAAAGCGTGATATGAAAAGTAAAGAGCTTGTTAATATTCTAACCACGATCCATTGGTTTATAAATGCAAATTCGCAAATGTTATTTGAACTCTACTTCGAATATCTGAAAGGGGAATTATTCAAATATTCTCAAACGATATTTCTGCCATTGATACATCTATTGGATAGTTTAAAATTTGACGAATATTGAATTTATCTCTCAAATGCATAAACAAAATAAAATGCAAATTATTTCAAATATTAAATTGTTGATACATTTCTTGATCAGTATCTGCAATTAATTACAATTGGGATATTTCAATATTTTTACTCTTTTAGTTCCATTACATTAAGGGGTAATACTACGTTTGTGACTAAAATCAAACCCATTTTATCCTATTTATGAATAAGAAATAAACCAATATTTTTATTTTTAATTCTTTTATGTCATAAGTTTTATATGGAATGTTAAAATATTTTTAAAAAAGTGGCGAACGGAAACCGTCTTTTTTCACAGAAAAAAAGAGCCGGGTCAGCAGGTGACAATTTTTGATCTAGAATGAAAACTTAAAATTATTTTGAAAGAAAAAAAAGTCTTGAAAGGTCATGATTTACAATCTTACCTGGAAGGGTCTGCTACACTAGAAACGGACCCGCTAGTGACAAGGTCTTGGAATCTTGGAAATCTATATTTCTAACAATAAATTGTTTTTGTTATTTTACTTAACCAGTTTTATTGTCAAATACATTATCCAACTATAAGCAATTAAAAAATAACAAGAAATAAAACAGACAAAAAGAACCATTGGAATAAACGAAATCAATTAATTTAAAGCTTTATGCACTTTTTTCTCCGATTGACATCGCCTAATTAAAACTTTCTTCAGAACCTTTTTTGTAGATCATTTAGAAAGCTTCCGAATGGTAATCTTCCGCTTCACAAGATTGTCAACGGTTTTCGAGATACTAACGAAATTATACAAAGTTACCAAAACTTTTTTTGTCTGTTAATAAAATATTTTATTCTAACCCTTCCTTTACTCTAAACGTAACAAAAATTTCAACATATTAGTGTTGATGAAACTCGAACATGCAGAAAATGTATCAACTGTATCCCATAATTCTAAGTACCAAAATCAAAGACAAAGAACCCTCCCTAGGAAGGACGCTAGGCAGTTGAAAAGCTATATATCTTGGAAATCCATATCTCTAACATTAAATTGTTTTTCTTATTTTTCTTAACCTGTTTTATTTTTAAATACATTATCCAACAATAAGCAATTAAAAAACAACAAGGAATAAAAAACAGACAAAAAGAACAGTTCGAATAAGGGAAATCAATTACTTTAAAGTTTTAAGCTCTTATTTCTCCGATTGACATCGCCTAATCAAAACTTTTATTAGAACCTTTTTTTTAGAGCATTTAATAAGCTTTCTAATGGTACTCTTCCGTTTACCAATATTCTCAACCTTTTTCGAGATATTAAGGAAAGTAAACAAAGTTACCAAAACTTTTTATGTCTGTTAATAAAACATTTTATTCTAACCCTTCCTTAACTCCAAATGTAACCAAAATTTTAACATATTAGTTTTGATGAAAGTAGAACATGCAGAAAATGTTTCAACTGAATCCCATGATTCTAAGTACCCAAACCAAAAACGGTATTCAAAAAATATTTTTCCAATTTTCTCAAAAACGGTTAAAGCTATCGCCTTGAAAATGGTTTCATTCGTTTTCCTAGCCCAGGAATCATATAAAACGAGTACTTAGAAGCTTATGAACTCAAAAACGTAAGCGTTACGATTTTTTTTGCGCGAATTTCGCCCCAAACGCCATCTTCCGGTAGGCGGATTTCGCTGGTTAACGAACTTGACCTTTCAAATTGGACGACGGATTTTTGTACCAAATTTCATCAAAATCGGACCATTCGTCTTCGAGCTAGAGAGCGAACAGACATATATATATATATATATATATATATATATATATATATATATATATATATATAAATATATACATATATATATATATATATATATATATATATATATATATACAAATTTGAACCACCATCATTTTCGGTCTCTAGGGGTTCTGAAACGCAAAATTTTCGGCACTTCCGGATTGTTTCATTGTATCAACCTTATAAGCGGGGTTCCTCCCTATGGGGGAGGGAGGAACCGCGCTAAAAAACGAAAAAAAATTAATACACAAAAACAAATTCTAGAATATACAATATATACTCATACAAATCAATTGGATTTAGAAAACGGTTAAAGCTATCGCCTTGAAAATGGTTTCATTCGTTTTCCTAGCCCAGGAATCATATAAAACGAGTACTTAGAAGCTTATGAACTCAAAAACGTAAGCGTTACGATTTTTTTTGCGCGAATTTCGCCCCAAACGCCATCTTCCAGTAGGCGGATTTTGCTGGTTAACGAACTTGACCTTTCAAATTGGACGACGGATTTTTGTACCAAATTTCATCACAATTGGACCATTAGGGAAGCCAGAAATGAGCTAACAGACAAATATATATATATATAAATATATATATATATATATAAATATATATATATATATAGATATATATATATACATACATACATATATATATATATATATATATATATATATATATATATATATATATATATATACAAATTTGAACCACCGTTATTTTCGGTCTCTATGGGTTCTGAAACGCGAAATTTTCTAGTCGGCACTTTCGGATTGTTTCATTATATCAACCTTATAAGCGGGGTTCCTCCCTATGGGGGAGGGAGGAACCGCGCTAAAAGTAAAATCTAGTGAAGTACGTTCAAGTTTTAATAAATATTATTTTTTTTCGAAAATGGAGAGACACTTAACCAGAAAATATAACCAGGAAGCTGCAGTTTAAATTTGAAGTTGATCGGGTGAAAATTGAAGACGCATCCCCTGATTTGAAAACGTAGTTTTTTAATTGTTTTTTCTTTTTAATTTTTTTCTCATAATTTCTTGCATTAAAGATATTACAAATGGTTTTTAATTTTAAAATGCATCGAAGGGGGGCAGTGAGTGTAAAAGCACATTTAAAAACTTTTCAGTCACAAAAACGATCTTGGATATCATTTTCGTTTAGTTAAAGAAGCATTTCTGCCCATAAAACAAAATAGTAAAAAAAGTACAAGGTAATATTTGAATACTCTTTGGCAAAGCCAATTTTTTATTATTTATCATGGCCATATCATATAAAGTATAAAATGAAATAAACCTAACTATAAAATAATGGAATAAAATATAAAGCACAAAATATTTTGATTGTAACATAAAGCACTTCATTGTTATTCATCAATTTTCAATAGAGGTTGACGTAAAACACAATTAGCAGACCATTTTTTGTGCATAACATATATTATTAAATACGACGATAATAGCAGCCAGTACACAAAAACATCATCTGACTTACAGAAATAAAAATATACAACCTCATTTGAAGATATCTGCTGAATAGTCAGTTGCATTCAGGCATATTAGTGACATTCAATTTACTTTTTAGATGGAACGGCATTTTTCTCCAGCGGTGGTACTCCTCCTCACTTCTTCCCGGAATATTTCGATGGATTCATCTCCATCTTCTTCAGCCAGGTACTTGTTTCTTCCTCGGTGGTAGCCAAGGGAATGACATTTTTCTCGATCTGGGCTCCTTTTCTCCCCTCTAGCCACAGTATCGGCGGACGAATGGTGTTGAAGCTCCCTGGTGTAGTTGGGATTATGTCCGTTGGCAGCGCTGATGGTATTGCGTCTTTTTTCGAAAAAAGACGCAATACCATCAGCGCTGCCAACGGACATAATCCCAACTACACCAGGGAGCTTCAACACCATTCGTCCGCCGATACTGTGGCTAGAGGGGAGAAAAGGAGCCCAGATCGAGAAAAATGTCATTCCCTTGGCTACCACCGAGAAAGAAACAAGTACCTGGCTGAAGAAGATGGAGATGAATCCATCGAAATATTCCGGGAAGAAGTGAGGAGGAGTACCACCGCTGGAGAAAAATGCCGTTCCATCTAAAAATACTATCCCAGCGACGAAAAATATCATCAAACATTCAATTTACTATTTATTAGAATTATTGAACCAAATTTTGATCACAATTCTGGTTCATTAGGCCTTAGTAGGCCTAGCTTGAGGTAGTTAAACCGCTATTGACGTAAAACACTCATAAATAATAATAAAAAAATAATAACAATTTGGAGAAACTAATTTGTGTTTTAGTCTGTAAGTATTTTCAACTTTGATATAAGTCCCAGGACTTGCATATTAGCATCTTCGGTGAGAAGGAAACTAGGAGTGTGTTACATTAACTTCGCCAAGTATGACTTAACTCCTTGTAAGTTTGCGCCAGATTCCGCAAGCTCCCGGCGAATTATCTGTCACCTTAAACTTGGATTAAGTTTTGCCGCTAAGTCGGCGTGTCTCCGTTCCTCAAAAGGAACTTCTGTAATATCTCAGATGCAGAAACGAGACTAATATGTCAACTGGATGAATTTATATTATACACATTTATTACACCTAAAATACTTTTTAATAAATCCTCAATGAACAAAACTAAAAATAATTTTTTGTTCACAATAAAGTAACTCTATAATGTCAGAATGTATTGTCAACATGACCCATCTGTTTAGGGATTGACATATTTTAAATCATATTATATTAAGCTCGGCAGTATAAATATTTGAAACATTTGCCTAAAATTGATTATCTTTCTTTCTTTTTCTTTTTTTATTTCTGCTGAACCTGTGCGACTGTTTGTTTTCCAGCCGTTTGTATAATCACTTATTGCTCCCACATAATTTTTAAAAATTATCCAGACCATTCGTGTCAGAGTGCTCATAGCTATAATTTAATTCATTCAAAGATTTAAATATTAAAACATTGATTCTATCGACTCCACCACGTCAAACTATCGAATATGAAAATCGGAACAAAATAGAGAACGAACATATTCGAACGGACATATTCGAAGTAATATATTGAAAAATGGTCTTATGTGATAATTTATTTAAGGCATTAAAGGCTATTCTGGAGGGTTCTAGAGTTGCGAAAATTTGGGAGAACCCCTATTGTCCACAATCCAAGAGCAAAGTCTCGAATCTGAAAAACGAGATTTTTCATATTCGATAGTTTGACACGGTAGGGACGATATAACAACACTGTTATTCATGAACGCATAAAGATTAAACCCGAAAGAACATGTACGGCACTAAAAGGCGAACATATTCGTAACCGACAGCGTTCTTTGAGCGAACTTGGACGTACTGCAGGAGATAACTGACTTATGACATCAGCTATCATATTCACGCTATAATTCACACATTAAAAAAATAGACATATAAGGAAAAATATAAAAACACTCGCAAATTCTCTTATTTCTGTATTAAATTATTTCATAGTTAATTATTAAATACTTTTTTTTTGCCTTGTTTTCTATGCAGTGGTTCTTATTATTTTTCTCATAATTTACGCTTCTTTTATTTATTGCATTTTTTATTCATTTTACGTTATAATAATAGTAGGAGCTTCTTTTTATCGGAGGAGAGTAATTTAATGTAATTAATCGGAGATGCAAAGAATCGTAAAACAGGACAATAAGATATTACAGTTATAATCTTTTGGGATTAAAAATATGGTAGTTTCGTGTCATATTTTCTTTCTCCAAGGGGTTCAGTGGTGTAATTATATACATATTGCTCTTTATCAAACATGTGTTGGGACATCCATACATGTCTTTTGTAAATCACATCCTTATGTTTGGCTTGATTATAAAGTAACGGGCTACAAATGTACAGTACAATTCTAATGATGGAATATGATTGCCAAAGGAACACGGTTTTTGGCCTCAAATCGCTTGAAAGTGATCTTAGAAGTCGTTGAAAAAAGCTGTGGTTTAGTTTCGCTATGTCATTACAGCCCCTGCGGCACCCCTTCTAAACACCCCAAGGAGACAAGGTCTCGTCACCTTGGCAACGCCATCTACCCCCACACCCTCCTACTTTTGTGCTCCGCGTGTTTGTGCGTATTAGTGACTCTTCGCTCCCCCGTGCACTTGAGGCGTGTTCGGCGACAAGGGGAGCCTGTCTCCGTGTGTGTTCTACACGCCGAGGGTGTCGTGTGTGGATTTAAGTAGATCGATATTCTAAGTGAAACTAAGCCCGGGGGGCTTTCACAATCTTTACTAATGGTTTTATAATGGCTGCCTTACATCGGCTTCTGTCTATACCTTCGGAAATTCCATCCCTGAAGATAAACCTCAGAAATACCTTGGTTATAGGCTGTAATAAATCAATATGACGTAAGCCATAGTAACAAAACCTTAAAAAGAATTATACAACAAATATTAATTAGTTCACTACATAAGTCTCTTTACAGGGAGGAAAACTCGCTTATTAGGCTGACTTGATGACGCAATAAACAAGTCCTAGTAAATGCGTCCTTTATTTGTATATATGCCAAAAACAGTGCCTATGAAAGTTATCATATCATAGTATTGGGTCAAGTTTTAGGCTCTTAATACATTGTTAAGAACCTAATAATACCCTCTTACTTGTTTGTGCATTTCCAACTTGGCCAGTTTGCGTCAAATGATGACCGTTTTAACGTAAATAGAGTTCATACAACCCCAATAGTTTTAAGTCGTCAGAGAGTTTATATCAGGCTGTACCGTATGAAATGCCAGTTTTGTTTACTTTGCGATTTAATCCTTTCCCTTTTTTATTTCATTATTTACAAACATCATTGTTTTTCACATAGAATTAAAGCTCTTTTATTTCTATTATTTAATCAGTAACTTGCGTACTGTGTTGTGAGAACGATCCTCTGAGAAAAAAATAAAACTTAAATTATGATTTCAACGGAAATCCGTATTATTTTTCGTTATGAATTTAAGCTCGGTCATAGCGCTGCTGAGGCGTGTATGAACATTAACACTGCGTTCGGGGAGGGAACGGTGAAAGAAAGAACTGTTTACCGGTGGTTTTCCAGGTTTCGAAGTTAAAATTTTGACCTTGACAACGAGGAGCGAGGAAGGCCAGAAACCAAGCTTGACAATGACCACCTGAAAGAAAGGGTTGAAGCTTGTCCCTCAAAAAGCACTAGGAAATATGCCAAAGAACTAGGAGTAGGGAGCCACGACAGTTTCAAGACATTTGAAGGAAATCGGCAAGTCCAAAACTGACATTTCATACGGTACAGTCTGATAATAACCCTGAAGCGTTACACTAAGGGTCAGAATCATTAAATGCCAGAAATTATATAATAAATCCGATGGTTATAGAGGCCATCATTTGCGTTTTCCTCAGAGCTTCGATAATTCATATTGATGCTAGTTTTGCTCAACCAAATATGTAAATGGAACAATAGACAATTAGAAACAATTACCCTATCAGAAATCAGGAGAATCAAGAATAATGACGACTACTATTTATAAGGTTATTTGTAATGAAATTATAACATTTATTAGTTTAAGATTTAATTATTAAAAAAATAATATCAGAAGAGTTGTCTAGTGAAGAGAGGCCAAGTACCATAATCTAGTCGACTTATATCAAATAAAATGATATAAATGAAGTTTAAAAATCTTTTTTCGCTTAGAAGGCCATTACAAGACGAATAGGAAAATATATGTGGAAGAGGTAAATTTACGAACGATTATATTATATGAAGGGGTCGGGGTAAAATAGTGCCAGCAACATTTTTAATATAACTTATCTGTAGCTGCTATATATTGGATATTATTTGAGACTATCAGTCTATGATGAAAATGCTTCTAAAATATGACTACAAGCTCTGTATACTACTTAATATTGTAGTCCCTAACCATTTCAACTGATAGTCCCACATAATACTATTTTGCCCAGACCCCTTCGTATATTATTTGTTTATTTTAGGTAAATAGCACATCGTGCAGTGCAAATCGTATTGATCGCGAAACGCTAAAATGTAAAAACACAAATTCTCTAATCCTAAAGAACGGCGTGGTGGGTCAACAGTACCCGCAATACAGTAAGAACCAAATCAACACTACTTGTTGAAAAGTGTTTTGACTCCCTCGAGACGGAACAATTTCTAATACTCCTACACATTAGGACGGAATAATAATTCATTCTCGACCGAAAGCTGTTTCATTTATGTTTTTTCTAAGGGGTAGTTTTTTTTTATTTGTTTTAAATTAAAGCTGCCATTTTATTCTTGAGTGATGAAAAAGCTAAAAAACAAATATATTTGAAACATTTAGAAGTCAATTATTTGAAAGTTAATATCGCTTCCTATCTACGAGTGGTGTAGGCCTCACTGAAATATAAATTTAATATAAATTAAAAATTTAAAACCTATGCATAATAGAGAGAGAGTATAGTAACATAAATTGTGTTAAACATACACTAATATACTAAAAGGTAACATTTTTCTACAATGTTAGAAATATACTACTAAATTTAAAAATATATTAAAAAAAATACAGGAAATGTTTTGTCTAGTTAGGGCAGTAATAGGTCGTAAATAAAAGGATCTTTATCTTGTCGTACAGAATCATCATATAAGTGAAGTGATCCGTAGGTGCACTCAACATTAAAATATATATTTTTATACGATACTATTGTTTAATAGATAAAAAGAAAAGTAAAAACAATGTTTTTAGGCACACATTTAGAATCCTTTAAAAATAAAACATAAAAATGGAGTAAAGAATTTCTGGTCTTAACGTCAAAGGCATAGTAAAAAAGAAGGAGAAACACAGAGGAAGAATTTCGAAAGTTCAATTTGGGCCGAGTTCCGTTGACGTGTTGAGTAAATTCCTGTTCGTACGAATCCACAGCTCGGCTAAAGCCACTTCACTACCATCTACACTTTATTGTGGAATTCCTTAAACTCCAAGATAACATTTTTCTATACTTAACTCTCTCTCCATATCTCTCCATATCTAGCCCTTCCTCACGCTCTTTCTCTCCATTTTGAATGAAATGAATGAATGAAAAGTTTTATTCTTATTCCGGGACAGAAGTCCCATAGGAATAATTTTGAAATTACAAAATAATTATGAATTTTACGTATAAACTTAAAAACTTATAAATGCTATCAGTATCAGTATATAGTGTACAGCTTCAATATAGACTAGGGGTTGGGTAAAACTTGGAGGGATAGAAGGTGGTGGAAGAGTCGGGATTTAAAGGTTTCAAGGTTGGTAGAATGGCGGACAGACAGAGGTAAGGAATTCCATAGCGAGGTGGCACGGGTGACGAATGATTTTTCGAATATTGCTGAAAGATCGGAAGGACGAGATCGGGTGTTACGGGAGTGAACCGAGGATTTAAATTTAAGAAGTTGAAAAATATAAGAAGGTCTACGGGATTGAATTACTTGGTAAAGGACTGAGCCGAGGAAGTACTGACGACGATAAAGAGGGAATAGCCAATTTAGCTCCTAGTAGAAATGTGATATGTGGGAGTCTCTGGGGATCCAAAGGATAAAACGAATAAACAGTTCATGAGGCGTTTGAGTTTTGCCTCGAGATCGCCAGAAAATTTTGGGTTTCCCCTAGTACCTCTTGCAATAGGTATGTTTGTAAAGTGTCCATTTGTTATAATGTTGGCCCTAACTGTTGAAAATTCAATATTCTATTATAAACCCCTGTTAATATCCAAAAATAAAAGATTTACGTTAGAACATAGTTATTTACGAATCGCTTGATTGCTTTTGAACACAAATAAGATTTTCAGCATTGAGCACACAATAATTTGCCTCTTGTCTTGATTAAGATATTTTCCATTCTAAAGTTGATTTATATTTAAGTTTAGCAACTCTATTAATTTGGGCAGCCTCACTTTAAATTTTTTAATGAAGTGTTCCTCTTCTTGCTGCAAAGGATCTTCACCTCGATCGTTTTCATTTATTATTTTTAACGTTTTAGCCTTAGGGCAATTTTCATAAAACTAGTAGAAAAATTAAAGCTTAATTAAAGCTAATTTTATATTCAAATGAGCAGTCCATTATCTACACTCTGTTTTAAGAGGGTTATTCATTTTAACATTTTTTAAGCCTGGAAACAGGGACTACCCATATAGTATACACCATCCTGGAGCAGGGTCTGAACTGGGTTAGAAAAATACTGGACATGCCTGGCCACAGATACCCAAGAATATACTTCAATGCCCTCAAAAATAATGCAACAAGGTAACCTAATAATACTAAAAATAATTGGATTTTACAGCTTCAGGAGATACTTAAATCCTTTCAATTAGAGGAACTAATAGCAGTTTTAGAAAACACATCGGAGAGAAGAAAAAAATATAAATATCAGTCTTACCGCTATAAAAGAAAAACTCCACAATAAAGATTTAGATAGAATGACAAACTCGATGTTTTGCCCAAATTACGAAAGGATTTATAACCCAGAACGTAGACCTCAACAACATCTACAGATGAACCTCACTCATTCACAGCAGAATCTTCTATCTCAGAATTCGAACAGCCAGCATAAAATTTATCAGACTCTCATATCATAGAACTTCTCACCAATTAACACCACAAGATCCATGCAATATCTGTAACCTCCAGGCCGATGAAACCCTTCAACATTTCTATTGCTGTTGCCCAATCTATTCACCCTACAGGACACATTATCTTCCCAACCTTATCAATAAATCAGCAGAAGAGTTTTATCAGATTCTCAATACCACCGATATGTTGACCATCAGGGCTCTTCTCCAGTACACTATCAGGAGTCTTAAACTCAAAAAATGTATGCTAGAAGAGTAAATCCCACTAGTGTTTGAACAAACAAATATTAATATATATCATAAATTTATATATATATATATATATATATATATATATATATATATATATATATATATATATTTTAAAATTAATTTATACGTTTGTAAAGATTGTTTTTTTTTTTCTTCCTCAATATTAAATAATGAAACATGTCAATAGTAATGAATTATACAATGCTGTGTATATATATTGTATATTTATGAGTAGTACACACTCCATTTGTATGGGATACATTCCCAAAAACAAATAAAATATTTGATTTGATTTAATTTTCATCTTAACATTTTTTTTATCACATACAGTTACTAACCTTAAAATTATTTACATAATGAATTAACTCCAATAATAGCCATTCAACATATTCTGTAATTAAAAAACTTTACATTTTTTCTCCTTAGGCCATAGACAGTCCTAGTGTACTTACCCACTATTTTCTTTATTATCTTTAAATTTTGATAAGGTATTTTCCCATGCTATTTACATTATTATATGCATATTTATATTGTATACTTTACACCCATTTTAAAAACATTTAAAATATTGATCATCATAGTTATTTTTTAATCTACTTATCATATGTATATATATATATATATATATATATATATATATATACATATATATATACATATACATATGATATTGTATACTTTACACCCATTTTAAAAACATTTAAAATATTGATCATCATAGTTAGTTTTTAATCTACTTATCATATGTATATATCTTCAGACAGGACAGAAGTCACTAGAAGTTGTTGGTAAGTTACTCACAAGGGGAGTATACAGCGATGGGGTCACCGATTTGGACCAATTTTTTTTTGGTCTGGATCGGGTAAATATTCTTTGAAATATGGCCGGATTCTAGAATCTTTAACAAAATCTTAAGGGTCCCCCCTCAGCAAAATTGAAAATTCATTTTTTTTTTTATTTTTGTAATATTTCCAAAATTTGAATTTAGGGGTTTTTCAATGTACTAAAAACGAATCTGACATCCGTTTTTAAATCAAAAATTGTTTCATAATCGATAACTTTTTAAATGTAGGTTTATGGAATATTTGGGCATAATAATGACTTCTACAGAGTCGAGTATGTAAAACAATTTTTATTTAAAAAGGGATGTCAGATTCGTTTTTAGCACATTGAAAACCCCCTAAATTCAAATTTTGGGAAAATTACAAAAATTAAAAAAAATGTATTTTAAATTTTGGTAAGGGGGGACCCTTAACATTTTGTTAAAGATTCTAGAATCCGGCCATATTTCAAAGAATATTTACCCGATCCAAACCAAACTTTGAGTGTCAATAAAGGCCATAATGTGACACATTTCCGTCCAATCGGGGTGTTTCTACGTGTTCTGGAATTGACGTTATATGCAAAAACGTTTACATTCTATTTTTATTTTGAAAACCATTTTTCGCAAGTACCTTTTGAGATAATACAATAGTCATTTATATGGTTAGAAAAAGCAGTCTTTCTTCTGTCTAAAGATTTCAATGATGTAAAAATCGGATTATCTCAAGGGGAGATATTGAATTTCAAAACGTTACATTACCTTTTCGCTTACAAATGTTTAGTCTCTTCCAGACTAGGAAAGATCATTATTTTTTGTTTTCAATGATATTCAGTATATTAGGGTTTCTTGGGGTGCTGATTTTAAATCTGCTATTATTTTTGGTGTAAAAAAATGTATAATACTAGTTTACCTCAAAACGAAAGCATATTTTTGAATACATTTGAAGAAATATAAATTATTTTTTAACGATTATATTTTTCTTTTACCCTACTCTATAAAAAAAATGAATTGGCGAAAGAATCATGTCGATATCATTTTCTAAACTCGATATAACAAATAAAGCACTTTCAACCTATTTTATTTTATTTCTCGGCTCCTAAGGCGCATTGGACGGAACGCTCGGACACGTGTCGACTATTTTTCGATGTAGAATCACCAGAAAAAAAATTGTCCAAATCGGTGACCCCATCGCTGTCCATACTCCCCTTGTCAGTGTGTGGTTGGGTTACCACCTCACTCCTGTACTGACTGTCATATAATGACAGTTGGTGTCTAAAGACAACCAGCGTACCACCAGCACGTAATTTAATTAATTTCTCCTTCCTTTTTTTTTTGCAGATAAACTGTCAAAGAGTATTTTGGCGCCTTCATCGACCCAGGTAAGGTATTTTGCTTAATTAAAAGAATTACTAATCTATTGCTGGATTATTTATGAAGTTATTGAGGTTGCACAGATTGAACCTGCCAGATACCTTAATATTTGTTTTACGCTACGAAAATTAACAAACGATACGATAGGGATGAATGACCGGACAAGATCTACTAATATGCCCCTAACTGATGAAATGTTTATTATACATTTCATAAATATTTTATATATAACTAAATCGGTGCATTAGAAATGTGTCTTCATTCCAAAATTTGCTTATTAAATTGCTCTTCCTTGCTGGTATATACAGTCCTTGCTAAGACAAAGAAAGATATCTTGCCCTACTATTGAGAAACATTTATTGTAGGCACAAATAAATCGGTCTATTAAAATTTTGGGTTTAATAAAAAAAAAATGTTTAATCGAGTTAGCTGCTCTAAAGAAATGTAAAAACAAAAAAAAAATTTAGCAAGAAAATTTTAAGCAAATCTTCCAGAATACTTACTGATGTGTGCTCCAGCGAGAAAGAAGGGTCAGAGGGTTCTTATCTACTCGATTATGTTAAAATATTTTCAATTTTACATATAAATTGATACTTTCCCATATCAATTTATAACAAACTAAAATTTTTAAATAAATTAATCATGAAATATAGCGAACATAATTATTGTAAACATTAATGAGGGTGAGCCCTTTTCAGGCAGATCCCCATTATTCTCTTTTCTGGTAAATATTCATGCTTCAATAATTAGGAAATCCAGCCTTCAGTATTATATTTTGTATTTCCTACATGCTGTGTTTCTGTACAATGATTTGTTTTTGTATAAATCTCCATTGAAAGTTACAAACTGTACTGTGTACATATTGTAAATTAACAAGCTAAACGTTGATGCAATTAGAGCAGGAGACAATCTTCGATCAGTGTTAGAAAATCATAATAAAACTTTTCTGCTTATATTGTGTGATATTTGCCTTTCCGGAGTATGTTTTAATATAGAATAATTCATGTAAAACACGCTTGTAATGTCAGAATCAATATAGGTATAATAAAAACAAGTTAATGCTATTGCAAGAGGAATAATACAATGAACAAAAATTCCTATTAAAAATGTAATCAAATTTAAATAGCATCTTTCAATATATTTTTCCATTCTTCTTATAAATCTTCTAATTAGATATGTTCCATATTTTTCTCATTAAAAATGAAAAATATCTCTATAAATCTCACGGGATACGATGCTTCCACGACGACAAAAAGTAAGGTTTGAAAAAGCCTGAATCAGTGTTAGGTGTTTTGGCCGGAATTATCTTAATCCTTCACGATAAGGTGACTCAATATATAGTATGTACAGGTATTACCAGCCAGAGAAATAATGCTTCGTTTCTCAGTTTTACCCAGCTAGATTTCGATTTTGAACCTGCAAGCAATGAATATAACTTGAGTAATAAAGATTGACGCATATTATATTGTTACAATATTCACAAAATATTATATATGAGTCTCTCAGTTGACAGAATGATTATTAACTTATTTTCCAGGAAATACTTATTTTAAATAACTTATTTTCCAGGATTTATTATTATATTTTCCAGGAAAGCACATCAAATCTATGGCAGAAACGTTAAAATTTAAGAGATTAATAACATAACAATTCTACTTATAACTATTTATTCAATGTTAAATGGTCAAAAAATCAATATTGAAATATCGTTTTCGTAATAGTGGAAGTTAATATTTTGAAAACTGAAAGGCTCATATGATGAACAATGTTTATATTATCAATTGTATTATTTTTATATATTTAAATTTTAACGTCCATTTATTATTGCCAACGAATTTCAGGACGGGTTATCAATAGGTTACAATCCTGCATTGTATTTTATAGGGCTATCAAGAGGGTTTAGAATATTAGAGCTCGATGGATAATATAATTTAAAAAAAAATAAAATAAACATCAAGGAATCGTAGCTACACTAATAAACTTTATGTCAATGAATTGCATAAAATACTTATTTGATATTGAGTTTCATACATTAATGATACCAAATTTCTGAACATATTACAAAATTTAAACAGTTATAGATCCAGCCGCAGCTAATGATAAACATTTTGGCTAAAATATTAGGATCAATTGTAATGAAAATATTGAGTAGAATCAATCTTATGATGTTTCTCTTCATTGTAGGTTAACCTATAGGAACACAAATTTTTTTTCACACGAATAATACCGCTAAGACTGGTCACTAAGTTGGTAGGCTTAGGGTGGTAATTGTAGAATGAGGTTCTCGTTTTTACTAGTAATACCTTTAATTAGAATAATAACTATTTGAACTCCTGAAGTGGCACCTAAAATACTGTGAAACATGCGAAGCTTGCTTCAATAAGTAATTTAAAAGCGTAAATCGTATTTTTATTGGCATTGTAGTATTGTTTTGAGAAATTTGGGTTCCTGTAAAAATCCGCACGTACGAGAAGAAGGCCCATTGAGGATGCTGCTCATCCACTGGATAACAAGGGCGGTAACACGGCCGCAGGGCAGTTTGGCGTAATTCGGGTTAACTCGGCAAAATTGGCGGGAATTTTGCCCGCGGAACGGTAAATGGCGCTATATCCTCAGCACGTGGGTAGAAGAACGCACGTCCTAATCTTGATGTCGTGCTCGTATTCAGCGTCCAAGATATTCTGTGCTGGTCTTTGGTACATCTTCAGCTTCGAGTTTTTTTTAAGGTATATTTCATTTTGGTGTTTCATTCGCCTATTAGCAGCAAGCTTTTCCCCCACTTGTACATGTTTTAAATTGGTAAGTAATCAAAATATAATATTTAACTCATATATAATATTAACACTAAGGCGCTTCCACCTTCTCGTACATGGGTTCGATTCTCAAGTATGTAGAGGCATTTAATAACTTTCATAAGACAAAAAATCTGGAAACTATTTACTTTCAATCTTCTTAGTAAAATCGGTCCAGATGATACTTTTCGTTATATTACAACCGTATTCAAAGGCACGTGGGAAATCAATTTTTCAATAACAATGCTATAAGTTGGTAGAGGGTTAATGGATAAAATAAAATTAACATAAATTTCAATTTATTAGTTTTTAGGCTTCTGAAGATGCATCGAAGGATGCTAAACATGTAGAGTCAATTTTGAAAATTAGACGTTTATGGTAATTTAATTTTATTCATTGATTTTCTGCCTAAACTAGAAAAAAACAATAAAGTTTACCTGTAAACCCTTAAAATTATATATTATTCTATGATTTCTTTGCGCGAATTTCGCCGAACAGATGGTTAGCCGGCAGGCAGATTCAGCTCGTGGACGAACTTGATATTATTTTATTTTGAAGAGGCAAAGTATTTTTGAAGTAATCAAAGTCGGGCCATTTTTGAGCCTGATAGAGCGCGAACATATATATATATATATATATATATATATATATATATATATATATATACACACACAAACACACACAAATTTTAACAACCGTTAATTTCGTGATTTGTGGATTCTGAAATATTCTAGTCAACGCTTCCGGATTAGCGGGTTTATTCCCTATAGAGAGAAGAAGGAAATGCGCTTTAAAAGAAAAATATACACAACTAGTTTTCTTTATTTAGTTGATCATTTTTGAATCACTACTTTGCCAAAGGCCATAGCCACGTTGAATGCACCGGTTCCCGTAGATCACCGAAGTTAAGTAACGTCGGGCGTGGTCAGTACCTGAATTGGTGACCGACCACGTGCTGTTGCCATTTTAAAAGGGTGGTAACCTGTAAATAGCCCGGCACTAATAGCCAAATAGTTGATGCGCCGTTAAAAACGAAAAGAAAAAATAACTACTTCGTCCTGGATATTATAGAAAATATGAGTTATCGGTTATAATATATATATATATATATATATATATATATATATATATATATATATATGAGAACATGAAGGCGATAATCCAGATAGAATGTACAAGACAAGAGGTCCGTAGAATATAACCCAGGTCACGGAGTAGACATATATATACTGCTCTATATCAGGTCCTGTTTGAAGAAATATCGGCAGGATTCCTCCTTATATAGAGAAGGTCCTTCAGGAGTCCTTTATACTCCACTCTCTCTATATGACTATGCAAATATCTCCTCCTGTCTCACATAATGTCAGATATGACTATGGAAATTTTCCCATTTACATTCATACGTCTACAAATATAAAACGACACATCTATACGTATGTAGTGACTGCATCAAATTTCTGAATGTATTGACCAAAAGATAATATTATGAGCTTTGACGATACTTTAGACAATAATTGATATTTTTTTTTTATATATATTTATTACAGTTCAGACAAGGAACCAATTTATTTATATTCCAAAACAAACCATTCTACATCTACGGGCTTTACCCAACGCTGTTTTATATAGGCATCTGTTGGAAAAGCCTTTTTATGACAAGCATTCTGTACAAATGAACATATCAATTATATATATATATATATATATATATATATATATATATATATATATATATATATATATATATATATATTCAACAGAACTAGCATTTCATAAAAAATGTATCAATTCTGCGATCACATGAGCCATTAAGGAAATATAATCTTTGTAAGGGCCTTATAGGTCAAATAATTTTAAATTCCTTTTCTTAGAAGTCTTTATTTTTTCTGGTGCGTTTGTGGCACCTATGGACCTCTGTTCACAATATTTATCTCTGAAATTAATTTTTACAAAACATTATATTTTTACACCTTATAAATTGTTATTCGTTAATGTAATGTAATTTAATTTTACATAATTTAATATTACCAAATCCTTGAGGGTTAATGCTGTTTAAGAATATAATTTGTTTACTTATAATGTGTGTACTTATGACAAATTTAAAAGAGCTATATTTTTATATCAATTTTAATAAACGCTTTTCGCTGTAACTTTACGCAGTTCCGGATTTTTACAACTAAATATTTTTGTTTAACTCAGTAAATTTGCATAAAATAACCTTTATTTAAGAGTACATTTATTCTTAAGAGTATTTTCAGAAAGTATTTCTCATTTGGGTGAATAATTAGGCCGACCTTCACTAGTTAGACAATTTTTTTATTTCACAAAGCGCTTTCGAGATTCAATCTCATCATCAGTGCGTGTTATGCTGTGCCACGAAGTAATACCAGCAGGAGCTTGGCGGGCTTCTATATCACACGTGTTGGGAGCTGGTTGGTGAAGGTTCATCATCATGTGGGTGAATAATTAGGCCGACCTTCACTAGTTAGACAATTTTTTTATTTCACAAAGCGCTTTCGAGATTCAATCTCATCATCAGTGCGTGTTATGCTGTGCCACGAAGTAATACCAGCAGGAGCTTGGCGGGCTTCTATATCACAGGTGTTGGGAGCTGGTTGGTGAAGGTTCATCATCATGTGGGTGAATAATTAGGCCGACCTTCACTAGTTAGACAATTTTTTTATTTCACAAAGCGCTTTCGAGATTCAATCTCATCATCAGTGCGTGTTATGCTGTGCCACGAAGTAATACCAGCAGGAGCTTGGCGGGCTTCTATATCACAGGTGTTGGGAGCTGGTTGGTGAAGGTTCATCATCATGTGGGTGAATAATTAGGCCGACCTTCACTAGTTAGACAATTTTTTTATTTCACAAAGCGCTTTCGAGATTCAATCTCATCATCAGTGCATGTTATGCTGTGCCACGAAGTAATACCAGCAGGAGCTTGGCGGGCTTCTATATCACAGGTGTTGGGAGCTGGTTGGTGAAGGTTCATCATCTTGTGGGTGAATAATTAGGCCGACCTTCGCTAGTTAGACAATTTTTTTATTTCACAAAGCGCTTTCGAGATTCAATCTCATCATCAGTGCGTGTTATGCTGTGCCACGAAGTAATACCAGCAGGAGCCTGGCGGGCTTCTATATCACAGGTGTTGGTGACCAACCAGCTCCCAACACCTGTGAAAGTATTTCTATTTTAATCAAGTAGTTTTCAGTTGAAGTCAATATTCCGGACTGCAACCAGAAAGATTTGCAACAATTTGAATCTTTTAAATGTATTTATATATTCCTCATAACCCCTTGACATACTTGACAAAATTGAAATTAAACACAAACCTATATTTTATTAAATATCAAATTAACGAAGTCAGGATATGTCAACTTGTTACTTTGTATAATTTTACAACATATTTGATTAATTGTTAATTTAATGAATATGTAATATTGTATTCTTGTATAATTGGATGTACAAATGGTGTATATGAATAATTAATTCCAATTATAAATTTGCATGTATATATGTAATAATTGTGTTGAGTAAATCACCTTAGTTGCGGATGCTTATAAATAAATACAAAAGCAGCACAAATACATTTTCTATTAAGAAAACCATATATTATTTTCGATTGATCGGAAGGACCTACAAATAAATTCTGTTATACAAGAATGCCTTAAATCCTATTGTATTCTACCATTCAAGATACAAAGAAGAACAAACACAGCTCTCCTATTTCTCAATGCTATTCGAAAAAAGAAAAAGATCAATAAAAAAACACGGACATAGTGGAATTGCTTCCAAGACTCGAAGTGAATTTATGGCCGAATACTCCGCAGTATTTTGTGGCACCTCTCCTTTTTTTCTGGACAATTTCATCAGAACATTGGATAACACAAAGGAAATATATCTAGCATAAAAGGTCGTCAGACGTTAAGGCCTTATTTATCTCATCTGATAGATTTCGATAAACCTCTACGGTTCTATCGTAGCTCTGATGGTATCTTCTAGAATTTATTGCCTATAGCAGGTAATAGCTTTTCCCGAGGCTACAGATTAGGAGCAGATTTGGAACATGGATTGCAATTTGGTTGCATCAATGTAGAAGATAATCCTGTAAAATAGCTACAATCGAAATTGGCGAAATTCAATCATTCAAGTAAGAATATAAAAGATATCTTCTAACCTTAAATATGGATGCGGAGTAATTTTCATTCGTTACGTTTAAACTCACCATTAAATTCATTGGTTCATTGCATTACGAAGTAAGCTCAACAAGGACAAGTCCTGTACTTGACCTGGGATATGTCGGCTTAGATTTTAAAAATATACACAAAATTATATTCAAATTTAAACAGATGATCATGAAAGTAATTTTTAAAGTCACAAATTTCTTTATTTTAATTTTTACGTAGATAACTGGACTAAGTAACCCGTACCAAAAATATTTGTTGTGCATAAGGTGTCGCTAAAAATTAAATTAAATATTATAAAATTGTGACCTTTTGTTCGCTATCATTATTTTTTTAAATTGGCGAAAGTTTTTATATATATATTTGTCCGGGTCATTGTTGGGAGCTGGTTCGTCGCCAACACCTGTGATATAGAAGCCCGCCAGGCTCCTGCTGGTATTACTTCGTGGCACAGCATAACACGCACTGATGATGAGATTGAATCTCGAAAGCGCTTTGTGAAATAAAAAAATTGTCTAACTAGTGAAGGTCGGCCTAATTATTCACCCACATGATGATGAACCTTCACCAACCAGCTCCCAACACCTGTGATATAGAAGCCCGCCAGGCTCCTGCTGGTATTACTTCGTGGCACAGCATAACACGCACTGATGATGAGATTGAATCTCGAAAGCGCTTTGTGAAATACAAAAATTGTCTAACTAGTGAAGGTCGGCCTAATTATTCACCCACATGATGATGAACCTTCACCAACCAGCTCCCAACACCTGTGAAAGTATTTCTATTTTAATCAAGTAATTTTCAGTTGAAGCCAATATTCCGGACTGCAACCAGAAAGATTTGCAACAATTTGAATCTTTTAAATAAATTTATATATTCCTCATAACCCACATATGTTATTTATGCCATTAAAGAAATTACATTTAATTAACGAATAACAATTTATAAGGTGTAAAAATATAATGTTTTGTAAAAATTAATTTCAGAGATAAATATTGTGAACAGAGGTCCATAGGTGCCACAAACGCACCAGAAAAAATAAAGACTTCTAAGAAAAGGAATTTAAAATTATTTGACCTATAAGGCCCTTAATGGCTCATGTTATCGCAGAATTGATACATTTTTTATGAAATGCTAGTTCTGTTGAATATATATATATATATATATATATATATATATATATATATATATATAATTGATATGTTCATTTGTACAGAATGCTTGTCATAAAAAGGCTTTTCCAACAGATGCCTATATAAAACAGCGTTGGGTAAAGCCCGTAGATGTAGAATGGTTTGTTTTGGAATATAAATAAATTGGTTCCTTGTCTGAAGTGGAGAGGGAAGACTTAATATTTTAACTGTAAAAAATATATATATAAAAAAAAAATATCAATTCTTGTCTAAAGTATCGTCAAAGCTCATAATATTATCTTTTGGTCAATACATTCAGAAATTTGATGCAGTCACTACATACGTATAGATGTGTCGTTTTATATTTGTAGACGCATGAATGTAAATGGGAAAATTTCCATAATCATATCTGACATTATGTGAGACAGGAGGAGATATTTGCATAGTCATATAGAGAGAGTGGAGTATAAAGGACTCCTGAAGGACCTTCTCTATATAAGGAGGAATCCTGCCGATATTTCTTCAAACAGGACCTGATATAGAGCAGTATATATATGTCTACTCCGTGACCTGGGTTATATTCTACGGACCTCTTGTCTTGTACATTCTATCTGGATTATCGCCTTCTTGTTCTCATATATATATATATATATATTATAACCGATAACTCATATTTTCTATAATATCCAGGACGAAATAGTTTTTTTTTTCTTTTCGTTTTTAACGGCGCATCAACTATTTGGCTATTAGTGCCGGGCTATTTACAGGTTACCAGCCTTTTATAATGCCAACAGCACGTGGTCGGTCACCAATTCAGGTACTGACCACGCCCGACGTTACTTAATTTCGGTGATCTACGGGAACCGGTGCATTCAACGTGGCTATGGCCTTTGGCAAAGTAGTGATTAAAAAATGAGCAACTAAGTAAAGAAAACTAGTTGTGTATATTTTTCTTTTAAAGCGCATTTCCTTCTTCTCTCTATAGGGAATAAACCCGCTAATCCGGAAGCGTTGACTAGAATATTTCAGAATCCACAAATCACGAAATTAACGGTTGTTAAAATTTGTGTGTGTTTGTGTGTGTGTGTGTGTGTGTGTGTGTGTGTATATATATATATATATTTATATATATATCTGTTCGCGCTCTATCAGGCTCAAAAATCACCCGACTTTGATTAGTTCAAAAATACTTTGCCTCTTCAAAATAAAATAATATCAAGTTCGTCCACGAGCTGAATCTGCCTGCCGGCTAACCATCTGTTCGGCGAAATTCGCGCAAAGAAATCATAGAATAATATATAATTTTAAGGGTTTACAGGTAAACTTTATTGTTTTTTTCTAGTTTAGGCAGAAAATCAATGAATAAAATTAAATTAACATAAACGTCAAATTTTCAAAATTGACTCTACATGTTTAGCATCCTTCGATGCATCTTCAGAAGCCTAAAAACTAATAAATGGACTCTACATGTTTAGCATCCTTCGATGCATCTTCAGAAGCCTAAAAACTAATAAATGGACTCTACATGTTTAGCATCCTTCGATGCATCTTCAGAAGCCTAAAAACTAATAAATGGACTCTACATGTTTAGCATCCTTCGATGCATCTTCAGAAGCCTAAAAACTAATAAATGGACTCTACATGTTTAGCATCCTTCGATGCCTCTTCAGAAGCCTAAAAACTAATAAATGGACTCTACATGTTTAGCATCCTTCGATGCATCTTCAGAAGCCTAAAAACTAATAAATTGGCATTTATGTTAATTTTATTTTATTCATTAACCCTCTACCTACTTATAGCATTGTTATTGAAAAATTGATTTCCCACGTGCCTATGAATACGGTTGTAATATAACGAAAAGTATCATCTGGACCGATTTTACTAAGAAGATTGAAATTAAATAGTTTCCAGATTTTTTGTCTTATGAAAGTTATCATGCCATGCGGATATTTGGAAACAGGAGTCGGAAGCAATATTCTGTACCTTCGGGTGCAATATGAGGATAGGGGTACCCGTATCTTCCTTATTGCATTCTAAGGAATGAATAAAGGCCTTAGTCGTGTAAGAGTGGGGGGGGGGAGAGAGAGAGAGAGAGAGAGAGAGAGAGAGAGAGAGAGAGAGAGAGAGAGAGAGAGAGAGAGAGAGAGAGAGAGTGAGAGAGAGAGAGAGAGAGAGAGAGAGAGAGAGAGAGAGAGAGAGAGAGAGAGAGAGAATATAAAAAACAGAATTAGTAATTTATTCTTAGTGTCATATGTTAGGCTTGGAATAAAAACATTTAATATTTTATTTAGATCTTTAGTAAACACCTACTCCAGAAGGTTTTAGGCACCGCAATGCAGAGGAAACTGACAATAAATCAAGCGGAAAGTAATCACACAGCCTTCTTCATTTGCGCTCTCGGAAATCGCCATTACAAATATTAGTTGTTTCAGTCAAATGTTCATTGTAATGTTAAATATAATTGAAAAAAAATCGATTAAATACTGTTGCAAACTAAGGCAATGAACTCTTCAAAAGAACGAAACCGTCACAAGCAAATTTTAAGTAACTATTTCTCGGAATGAGATGTTTTAAAAATCGCATAAATTCTATTGTTGTAGGGCGTCTATTAAGCTTTCTTATGGATGCCTTACATTTACCGTGATTTTCCAACATGTTTCCAGATATTTAACAAATTATACGAAAATTCCACTGTTCTAATAAAAAAGAAAAAAGTCATAGGTAACTGAAAGAATTATGTCAAATTTTCTGTTTTCGAAATTTGCACTGAATTTACTTTTGGGTGATGTAGTAGGCACTCTTTACAGTTCACTAAAAAATTAGCGAATATAATTAAAAATTTTAAATTTGCCGAAATTGCAATTGGAATTTTGTCAACTTGGACAGTGGATCCATTCACTGTCTTACAGCACTGCTTCTGTGCCGGACAGCAATCCATCAGGAACCATAAATCTACCGTATGATTATGCGGAACGCCTTCCAATGCAATAGGTCGATCATGTTGAAGGAGCTTTAAAAATGCAGTTGAATCAAACCGGTTGAAAATCATGATTGGCCGAAGAAAATATTCGTGAAATTCCGCAATACGCGTTAACTTTGAACTGATTCTGATTGTGTGATCTTCATACGGCATAATAAAATGACACCTGATGCGAAACCTCTATCTAATACATCGAGAAAAACAGAAGTGCGCTCTTAGACGTGCAGAAAGTATCTTCAATCAATGGGTTCAGTGAATTAAGTCACTGTATTCCTAAAGTAAATTTTGTCTATTTTATAATGGCGAAATTACAATTTAATTTTCCTCAAATGTTTTTGAGAAATCCTTTCTTATCCAATAAACAATAAGTCTACGATAAAAATACAGAAAATTGGACTAGACTCCTTTTTCCTTCGGAATCGGACCATACTTTAAATATAATTTTTTATTTTTAATTATTTCCACAATTACCTCCTAGAATTTGGCTACTTAGACCTGAATTGCCCTGTATATGTGGCCAGATTCATTAAATTTTTATATTTGTTATAGGTGAATGTGTATTAAATCGCTGGAACATATTGATGAGTGAGTATTTTAATGTTATTAATGCTTGACCAAAAAAACGACTGTTATTTCTTATCTGAACCACCAAATGAATTCTGGCAAATAATTACTAGATTCTGACTCCTTTGTTCTGAAACAAAGTTATATGTTAAAAGAATGAAGGCCTTTCTTTATTGAAAATTGACTTTGTTTTTTATTAAAAAAGATCTGTTAAATAAAAGTTCTTCGCCCTCGTTAAAACTTTCTGCTGTAAATAAAAAGCTCCCTTTGAAGTGCCTGCTTTGAGAAGTCTTGTCAAAGCTCAGGTTCAACCCTCCATTCAGTCTTACTTTCTGAAAGGAGAGGTGTGAATTTAAAGCATTTTAAACGAATGAGTGAACACTTTACTCTGAGGGTAAGATGTCTCCAAAGAAATAATTGTATTCGATATAATATTTAAAAGGTTCAGAATAAAAAGGCAGAATACTTTTTTTAAATTATTTTTTTTAGCTCAATGGGTACTTTTGAGGAAATATTCATTTCCTGCGCTATTTATGACAGGTCATAAAAGAAAAAAATGTTCTTGTTGAAAAATAAATATGTGATTATTTTGTAATTACAATGAATGACGATTTTATTCAACGAATATATTTTCACAAACATATACATTACAAAACAAAAATAAACTCATTACATTACTATGGTTACCTGGACCATAAGAAATCAAACGTAGTTCTGCTATAGAATTACAAGCAAAACTAGCCACTAAAAGACCAACCCTTGACTTACATATTCTGACCTCATCGGACTAATACAAATCATTACAAACTCACACTCTGTACGAATGTCAAATTGGGCGGTTTAAAGCAGAAACCAATGTAGGTGAAATTAAAAATACAACGAAAGCCTGTTTAAATGAACTCTTCTCCCAAAGATATGATGTTATTTTAACCAGGCTTCGAATTGGACACACCCTACTTACCATTCGTACTTAGAAGAAAGAAATGGCAGACTTACTGCAATGAGGCTCTAATGGTTAAACATATAATTATTAACTGCAGACAGCTCATTATCTTAAATATGCCCCACGACCTATACGACTTGCTGACACTAGCCCCGAACATTGATACACTACTCAAACATTTATTTATTTTATTTTATATATATATATATATATATATATATATATATATATATATATATATATTTAACGGCGCATTGACAAATCTGGGCCATTAGCGCCGACATCCAGGGTGCAGCGAGGAATTTTCTCTACGAGCCCCGAGATGAGAAAATTCCTGCCGCCGGTGGGGATCGAACCCACCATCTCCCGCTTATGAATCTAGGGCGCTAGCCACTAGACCACGGGAGACTCCATATATATATATATATATATATATATATATACACGGCGCATTGGGGACGAGGTTAGCTCAGTGGTAGAGCACTGGACTAATAAGCTGGAGGCCTGAGTTCAAATCCCGAGCAAGCACTAAAGATTTTTTCTTCTAGTGTCTTCGTTCATGGGTTGAATTCGGCCTCCCTGACCGTCCCTAGGCTAACCCAGCCTTTAATTAATTTAATAATGGGTACCTTGGTTGGTGCTAATGACTCTAGCAGTCGAAGCAGCCAAGGGGTAAATCAGGCGGCCGGAGCATAGTACTGACCACACTATCTCCCTAGTGTGCCGTATGGTCATGAAACAGATACCTCTATAGTATCTGCCCCTCAGGGCCCTCGTGGCCTGTTACGGGACTGATAACATATATATAACACGGCGCATTGGCAGCGAGGAATTTTCTCAACGAACTGTGAGATGAGAAAATTCCTGCCGTCGAAGGGACTCGAACCCACCATCTCCCGCTTGAGAATATGATGCGTTAGCCACTAGACCACGGGGAGACGCCCCATTTATTTTATTAACTTTAGTTTTATTATTATTAGGTATATTTTATTTACATCTTTATTTTTATTTTTAGTTTTGATATTTCGTCAAGATTTAATAATTTCTCTTAACAAATTAGAATAGACAATGATGATCAGCGTGGTCGAATTGGCTTGAAACACAGTTTGTTTGGAATTTATTCTTTAAGAGTGCGTTTCTTTATGATAACAATTATTCTAAAAAATAAATAAATAAAAATGACTGCAAAAAATATACTCACAAATGAAGCGCTTGATTTATTCTGTAATCTGTTTGCTGAGTCAAAAATTTCGGATACTATCTGATTCTTATTTATTAAGAAGTTGGGGTGGGAAATTCAATTCGAGAACATTTTAAATTCGATAAAATTATTATTTTGAAGAAACCACATTCTTTCATTTAAGTAAAAGTAAAATCGTTAGGAAGAGAAATGGATGAAATAGAATGTCAAAGTAAAAAAAAAAAAAAATAAATAAATAAAAAAAAACAGGAGTCGTTAGGAATTGAAATGAGCTTGCCAATTAGAAGTAGAGTAGAGCGTCCGCTGATTGGAGAATGATTGGGAATTGGATGGCCTATAGAATTGGTGCTTCCATTGGAGCGAGAAGAGCAATGAAAGGGCATCGAGGATGGAACTGTCATAGCTGAATGGATAATGTCAATTTTATTGTCCTAGTCGGCCTCTAATTTCATTCCATATATTCCACCATTCATAGGGAATAAAGAATGATTTCGTTTTATTTTGAATCTTATTTCTGTGCCATTTTTAAAAAATCTGTACCGCTTAATCCAAGTTACTTGGATATTTCGTTGAATGAATTTAAAGGGTGGTCCTGAAGGAAATCGCCATATTTGAGGGGCGTGTACGCTGACTAAAGTGTAGTTGAGTGCCACCAAGGAGAAACTTTTTACTTGCATTATTTCCCTAGATATAGGCCTTTCCGTGTCTCTTGTCTAAATGCTAGTTTTTGACCATTTTGAGCTATTTGTCGGTCACGCCGAAAGGAACATTTAATCCTGATGACATTTTAACAATTTGCATCAAATTTCCTATAAGATCTCATGTACCTTATGCAAAAATGTCTCAAACCAAATTCACACCAGCCATCTAAACAAATAACATAACACGAAATAAAGGTTTTTATTTCTAATGTTCCACTGTTAGGTAGATGGGCCTCTCAGGAAAGTTGCCTTATTTCATCACCATGGCTAATTTGTTAGTAAATGTTGAAGGCCAAAAAAGGATGCTTTGCATGGGTAAATTGTAGTTAATTAAAACAAAAAATACCATCTCCCTAACCAAAATACTGTTTGTGCAGGTCAATGAATTTTTGAACTAGGTACACGATATCTTCTAGTAAATTTGACGCAGATTTTAAAAGTCCGTCACGCAGGAGCTGCATAACTAAGCACTTTCCTCAGAATTTGGGTAGTGTAGACTGCTTTCCAGAACAATTTGCTTAAAATATCCTGCATAAATAAAATAAAAACATGAATAGTTCTCTTTTAAATTTGTAATGAGTAACTGATCAATTGTTAATTTGCTTCCAGAGTTATGTTTACACATGGTACCTATTACACTACGTAATAAATACAAAAAAACCTCATATTATCGTATTTTGATCTAACGCAGGAACAGGATACAGTCACTCTAGTGGTAGAAAGCGCTCCTTGCGGCGGCTTTGTGAACCTACGTCTGGCGGGCTTTTCTATTGAAATATATTACAAATTAAACCCCCGCTTTCCGATTGACCGATTCAGCTCATTTATACAACACTTCTTTCTCATGAGTTACCCACGACGTATACCGCGTATCGTTACAATACACCAGAAATTACGACCGGTATGAGTATAATAGGAATTTGGGTCCGGAGTAAACCCCCCCCTTCTAATGAATCGATTTAGTTTATTTTTACAACACATATTTACCTGTGGATTACCACTACGAATACCGAGTTTCGTCGAAATATACCAAAAATCACGGCTGGTAGTGGCGAATTGGTATTGTGGGTCCGGAGTAAACCCCCCCCCCCCCTTCTAATGAACCGATTTAGTTCATTTTTATATCCCACTTTTCTCTCTATATTACCACTACGAATACCAAGTTTCGTTGAAATATAACAAATATTACGGCTGACATAGTCAAATTAGTGTTTTGGGTTCGGGGTAAACCCCTCCCCCTTCCGGTGGACCGACTTTGGTGGTTAACGAACTCGTTCAAACGTTTGCTAATTGAATGCTATATACCAAGTTTCGTGACGAAAAAACAAAAACTCTGGCCGCTATCGTGTTAACAGGCACACACACATATATATATATATATATATATATATATATATATATATATATATTTAATTCCATGATTTGTGACCTTTATTTATGTACATTTATTTATTTTCATAAATATGGCAAAGGTCCAAATAATAGTACTCCAGATTCTTGCACTATTTTATTTTTGATACGCCCTATATAAAATAAATAAACAAACAGAAATTAAATTTTTAGATAAAATATTTTACAATAACATTAGATAGCGAACAATCCAAGGGAAAAAGCAATAGTACAAACCTTTATACAACTTATCTTAATAAGCTGATTACTAAGCCTCTCGACACAGGTATTTAGCTAGCCTCAGTCATAGTATGGGTGGCGAGCTGACCACACATGTGGTATGTACAATATAACAATATTATTTTTATTATTATATTTTAGATATAAAGTTTAGGGGTTAGTATAGGAATTTTAATGTTACTCGGTGTATAATTATTATTAAATTTACTAAAATAAGGTATTAAAAATTTGTAAAAAATGTTTTTAGGATTTAGTGGCCCCTGAGGAGGTGGCATAAGGCCACGAAACATGTAGGGCGTATCAAAAATAAAATAGTGCAAGAATCTGGAGTACTATTATTTGGACCTTTGCCATATTTATGAATATATATATATAGATAGATAGATAGATAGATAGATAGATAGAAATTTTAACGGGGGTCATTTTCGGTGTCTACTAGGTAGGATCAATAAAGATTTGAAGAAATTTTTCAAAAATTCCGTCATGAGTCCAACCTCAATAGCTACTTTCCTTCGGAGGAAAGTGCTAAAAACGTCATCAGAATTAAATTTGCGCTATGGCGTAACCGACAAGCATCAAATTGTACCAATGGTACAAAGGGTTCCATTTTTATTGGTTTTTATTGTAATAAGCACAAAAATGGTCAAAAAGTAGCGTTTAGACAAAGAGTCACGAAAACGCCTACTTCTAGGAAAATAATGCAAATACAAACTCCTCCATGGAGGCATTCAACTACACATTAGTCGGCGTACAAACCCCTCAAGTATGGAAATTTCCTTCGAGACCATCCCGTATACTCAAAGACAAGATAATATTATAGTTATTTTTTAACGAAATATCTACGAACTATGAACTGAATACACACAGTTTATATAGGTACACAAGGAGTCAAGGAATGGTTAGCATTAGGCTAAGAAAAAACATCACATTTTCGAGAGAAAATTCGAATTCAATTGGTCCAGTTAGAGCCAAGATACAGCCCCTTGAATATTTTTCTAAAAGATTTGCTCATGTTTGAATAACTAACATGTTTTCTGATACACAAAAAATGCCGATAGAGTAGGGTTAAAAATACACAAAATGAATGATATTTTATTATAATGTAATCTTATATTATAACCCCTCGATGGCTTCATCAAAACAAATATTACTTTCCAAACGACTCGAATAATAAGATTATAGTGTAAAATGATCTAAATAATGGGATTTTTTGGGTCGGGCTATAAGAGGAGTTTTTGTGAACATGGTAAACATTGTTTTAGGTTACACAAACCCCACACACTCCTTCCTCATGTGAAAGATTGCACCTCCAATGTGCGTGATAGTTGCAACTCACAGTGAAGAATATTTTGACGAATGGCACGGCCTACAAACATTTTAAAGAACAACATCCACTGTCCTACTCTATCGATGGAATATTAGCCGATGACCCCAAACATATAGAAAGACTTTTTGCAGGGAGCAGACTAATTAACAAAATTTAATAAGTCCGAAAATATGTAAAATCAAGATCACTTCCGAAGTTGAATGATATGTCTCTCATTGAAGAGGAAGGCTCTTGACAAAATAATTTAAAAATAATTATTGGCAATCTTTGATGATTACAACCATCACAGATTATTCTGTTGGCAACAAAAAATTGTTTACTCTCTGGGCCCGAATTTTTTTTACTGTGTAATCTGTTGTATGACCTATATTGAGCTAAGTAACTGCCAGATTTACAACTCAGAGATTTTCCTAAGCGGTTTATGATTGGTGGCCCCGGTGAAGGTGAAAATCGCCAGTTACCTCGTGAAGAATGCAAACGGTGTTCCTCCTCAAGACGAATGTTTGAGATCCTCATGAGATTCTCATGGATAGGACTAGGTAGGGGTAGCGGCTGAGGGATATTTGAATAATACATGTAAATCCATAAGAAGGGGAGATTTAGAACTCCATCCTCATCCACATTCATACGGGGATTCGGAGGTCTCTGGGGGGTTTTTTGCTGTCTCCCTTCTGGCAGGTGGTTCAGGTAGTATATATATACTGGAGGAAAGGATTACTTGTATCTGGCAGGTGCTACGATATAGCCATAATCAGTCACTCATAGTTTGCCCTTACCTACCATAACAATTTCAGTAACTCGCCTTTAAAAATGCTTTAGCCCAACATAAACCTGTCTGTTATATACATGGTATATACATGGTGGCCCCAAAGTAGTGTGTATAGAAAATTCGATTCTAAGCAAAAACGATCCTATCGAAATGTATCCGGAAATGCTTCTTGGAGACGCTGGAGCTAAAAAAGCTGCTTAAACCACGTTTCCCTCTGGTGATTTAAGTTATATATGCTGATCAGTGGTCTAAGCTAAACACTAATTATTAAAGACAGATGAAAGGAATCTCCAGATTCCGTGATGCAAAATTAAATTCATTGCTACCAAAATGTGTAACATTTAGTGGCCTACAACATTTATTTATAGCTTTTCCGCCTAACACCACATGTTGAGAAGTTACCGGGATTTAGAGTCTAAAAAACGTGATTTTAGCAGATTCTTTTAGCTCCGGCGCCACCAGGAAGCAATTTCGGACCCATGTTCATAGGCACTTTTATGCCCAGAATTGAATTTTCTATAAGTACTTTAAGGCCACCGTGTGTATAAATATATATTATTTTTAATCCTTAAAATGTACTTTAGCATAATATACACCTATTTTTCTCTATTCTAGTATATATATATATATATATATCCTGCGAGACCTGCGAGACTCTTCTATCTCGCAGGTGGAACTCAGTCGCTCAGTGGCTTCTTCTGACCACGATCATTTTTTATTTGATTTTTGCCCACCTTCAAATATGCTTTAGCACAATTTACACCTAAGTTTTTGCTCCGAAGCTTAGGGATTCCTTCTCTCTAGAATAGGCCCTACAACCAAGAGCAATACGCTAAGTTCGTCACCGCTGGTTTTTCAAGCACGGCCATCATAGTCACCCGCCTATATATGTGCCCAAGCAAACTATATGCCTATTTCTTTGATATATATATATATATATATATATATATATATATATATATATATACATATACGTTTTGAGCTACCTGAAGGCGTAGATAAAGCATAAAACGGGGGTGGAGCTCAACGCACAATTGAAAATGGAAAAAACATGGAATGTGCCATGTGGGAAAAACTTGCGTGCTGGCTTCTCTTACACGGCAAGACAGAAGGAATCTGTTTAATGATATATAAATGAAGGGATTCGGTCAAACAAAATTCGAAAATCTTTCTCAATTTCTTGATGCATTCTTAAGCGTTAATAAATTGAACTTTGGAATCCATTTGACTTTGCTGAATTTCGTTTCCTTGTACTTGTTGACAGCTGAGAGAAAGGCGACCGCAAACGTCAGAGAACTCCCTGAAGTATTAGAACAAGAAGTTCTGGAACTCCAAGCATCCGTATTTCGCTTACTATTGGAACTATCGTCGAATTCACGATTTCACATCACCGATGTGAGCAAACGGCGCGGCTACACTTATATTAGAGTCAAACAACTTAGATCAAAAAAATAACTACGCGGAGTTAACAGATACAATGTTATTTGTTTAAAGTACGTTGTTTTTTCCCCATTATCAAAAGCGAGCGTTTGGCATGACTGTGTGGCACAGCCTCATATTTTTCCGAAGCCAGACAATATTATTGTCATATAAGCAATGCCAGATTGAGTATTATTTATTATTTAGATTCATTAACACGTTGGGTGCGTTACGACACGATTGGACCTCACCACTCTTTATAACTATAAATTGTGAAGGTAGTTCAGTTATTCTTCCAGAACTTTGGCTGGATCTTATAAGAAGTTACGTGAGATCTATAATGTTTTTTTGTTTTTTTCTTTACTGCATTCCTTAACTATAATTCGTTCCAACATGCA
The DNA here is from genome assembly GCA_946811695.1 of Gonocerus acuteangulatus. Taxonomy (NCBI): domain Eukaryota; kingdom Metazoa; phylum Arthropoda; class Insecta; order Hemiptera; family Coreidae; genus Gonocerus; species Gonocerus acuteangulatus. Next base: position 24,480,676 of record OX328128.1, read on the forward strand.
CGATACACGATTATACCCTGGTGCGACCTATTTGTACAAAACAATATCGTCATTACAAATGCAAAGTGTCGAATGTGAAATGTGAAAAGTGGTTTGGTACATTATAGACAATTCAATATAAATTTTATCTTATTATATATTTTAATTAGACTTAATGCACATTTTTTGGTTTGATATTCTGTGTTTGATAATTATTTTTCATTACCTTTCGAGGATTTGCCACAGCGTACGTAAAAAAGAAGTAAATCGTCGATGCAAATGCAAAGTATCGAATGTGAATGTATCAATCCAACAGAAATCAGTATAGGTTGAAAATTAACAATGTATCAGTCCAACAGAAATCAGTATAGGTTAAAAATTAACAATGTATCAGTCCAACAGAAATCAGTATAGGTTGAAAATTAACAATGTATCAGTCCAACAGAAATCAGTATAGGTTGAAAATTAACAATGTATCAGTCCAACAGAAATCAGTATAGGTTGAAAATTAACAATGTATCAGTTCAACAGAAATCAGTATAGGATGAAAATTAACAATGTATCAGTTCAACAGAAATCAGTATAGGTTGAAAATTAACAATGTATCAGTCCAACAGAAATCAGTATAGGTTGAAAATTAACAATGTATCAGTTCAACAGAAATCAGTATAGGTTGAAAATTAACATTGTGTTTTATCACATTCGATACTTTGCATTTGTATCGACGATATACTTTTTGAATGTCAAACCAACTTTTCATTAGTAAATGTCCACAAGTTATATATGTCTCGTATCGAGCCAATACTAAATACTAATCCTAAAAATATTATTGGGGCAAATGAGGCTCAGTGGTAGACTTGATTCGACTCATGATCTGAAAGATTTGAGTTCAAAGCACACATATACTTTTATATTCTACTGCCGTCATTCAAGATTATGATTTCAGGTCCCAGACATGGGCGTAGATAAGAGCAGGCTGGTGCCCCCCCCCCTCCCTAAAAATTTGATTTAATCGGTAAAATCATCATTTTATCACAAAACAAGATCATGTATTTCAGAACAAAATTTTTTTTTCTTTTTTTTGGGTGTAATAGCATTTTAGGCTAACTATTCCCAGTTATAAGTTGTCAGTATCCCATGCCCACCAAATCCCCCGGTTGGTCCACAATCGTCCTTAGACACATTCAGCCTTTAGTGGGTACCTGGTTGCCTGTGGTGGTCGGAAGATGGTACTGACCAAACCATCTCCCTAATGTGCCGTATGGTACCAAATCAGATATCTCCACAATATCTGATTCGCCGGGCCTTTGCAGCCTGCACGGTTAATAATTTACGATATAAAATGGATATAATTTATTATGTAAAACTAATTTAATACTATGTAATACTGCCTTTCTATATGATATAAAAAATAGCAATTTCTATTCTGCATGATCACTAGAAATCAATCTATAGAACGCATAAAATTGAAAATATAAGCGAGAAAAATTAAAAATAAAACGATACATCATAAGGGAAAATAGAGATATTTCCCAATGGAGTGGTGCTTACATTTTAAAATGGTCTAAGCATTTTTCCATGAATTTGTAAGTTCATCGACCAGCCGACCTTTGGCCTTTAGATTGGCTATCAAGGAGCCTATATTGGAAAGTGTGATGCCAAGGGGCTCTCTGATAAATTTTCTTTATTGGCAATGCCATCAATTTCATCGGATATAGGTATTATTCAATCTAATACATTTATGTATGAGTTGTCCCCCCCCCTTCTAGAACGTGGCCGCTTTACTTGGACCCTTGCATGGCGTTAAAGATTCAAGTGTATCCCAGTAAATCTTAGCCAGAAGCTATTTATAGCTTGTAAATCTGAAATGTATTCACTGCTTCATTTATATTTTTGATTCAAAGGAATACCACAAAGAGAAGGGTGATCCCTATGGTATATATATATATATATATATATATATTTATATATATATATATATATATATATATATATATATATATATATATAGGTTCACGTACATATTTAAAACACTTCACCTTCTCATACTGTCCTATATTTAGATCATTAAGACTTTAAATATATACATGACCTTCGGCCATAAATTATCGAGATCAAAAGGTCACAATCTTAATATATATATATATATATATATATATATATATATATATATATATATATATATATTAGCTGTTGCCCAGTGTGCCATGCTACACCTATTTTCTGCCTATGACTCTCCCCGTATCAAGATCTACCCAGTATACCCAGTTACGTCAAAATCAAACGCTGTGAATTTGTTTATATCTGTCTAGTAATTCATAATCCAGCATGCAGAGGCCAGCACCACACCAATTCATGAAACAGCCAACAGAGGACAGCACCAAAGTCTGCGAGTAGTTAGTTAGACAGTGGCTGTTAATATAAAATTGAAATAAACTGCATAACATTATTATATAATGACGTAAAATCATCAATGTGTTCGAGTTATTCTAATTATCAAGGACATCTACAAATAAATTTGAGACATTATTCAAAATGACCGTCAGAATCTGAAAGGTTCAGTGTAGCCAATTTTTCTTGAACAAAACGTTTGACCTTTTGACTATTTTGACCTAGCCTAGGAGATTTCCCGTATCAAGACCTACCTATGTGCCAAGTTTGGTCATAATCGGTCAAACGGTGTAGATTTGTATAAGGAACAAACAGACATACAGACAAACAGACAGACAAGTGATTTATATATCTATATATATATATAAATATATATATATATTTATATATATATATATATTTATATATATATATATATATATATATATATTTATATATATATATATATATATATATATATATATTTATATATATATATATATATATATATATATATATATATATATATATATATACACACAGGGTGATTCAGGTCTAAGTAGCCAAACTGCAGGAAGTGGTTCTAGACACCATTTCCAACAAAAAAGTTCATTTGAAGTATGGTCCGATTCCGAAAGGAAAAAGAGCTATGTCCAATTTTCTGTTTTTTAACGTAGTAATGTTTTTTAATGAAGAAGAAAGAATTGCTCAAAAACTATTATAGATAAATAAATTATAATTATACCATCATAAAATAGACATAATGTCCTTTAAAAAAACAGTAATTTAAGTCTCTAAAACCATTATTAAAAGATACTTTCTGGACGTCCGATAACGAACTTTTGTTTTTATCGAGGAATCAGTATTTTTTCACGAATTTTTTCCTCCGCCCCCTAACGGACTATAGATTCAATACTTACACGAAAACTTCTACATTTAGTAAGCATTAAATCTATACAAATGAAGTGGAGGTTTATTGAGGGATAAATTGAACGATTGGCTCCATTTTGTCAAAAAATGTGGAATGTAGTTTTGTTACTTTCAAATAACAAATTAAAAATTATTCATTTTTTATTGGCCAAACAGTGGGAATCCATTGGCCAGTCCGGAAGCAATAAAAGTAACTGAAAGAAACGATTGGAAATGTTTTTCATTTGAGAGATATAACAGAAGTGCGTTATTGGACGTCCAGAAAGTATCTTTTAATAATAGGTTTAGTGAATTAAATTACTGTTTTTTTAAAGGAACTCTATTTTATGATGGCATAAGTAGAATTAAATTATCTTGAACAGTTTTTGAGAAATTCTTTCGTATTCATTAAAAAACATTACTACGTTAAAAAAGGAGAAAATTGGACATAGCTCCTTTTCCTTTCGGAATCGGACCATACTTTAAATGAACTATTTTGTTGGAAATTATGTCTAAAATCACCTCCTGAAGTTTGGCTACTTAGACCTGAAACACCCTGTGTATATATATATATATATATATATATATATATATATATATATATATATATTTATTTATATGTATATCTTCGTAAAGGCCAATTAAATTGAAAACATTACATATCAAATTCCACATTTCCTAGACGCGTCCAGACTATAACAAGTCTGATGCTCATGACTTAGGTAAGGACCTAGTCGAAGTACCTAAATAAAAAAAAAATACTATATTGCCTTAAAACTCTGATATTAATTTTGAAAGCATCTTTTATTTATAAAGTCATTTTTTAATTCCCCTTACTTACTCAAACAAAAACATGACCAAAATTTCCTACTGACCTCTTCCTATGACCCAAATATTTGTGTTGTGCCGATGCGAGAATTCCGGCTGGCCAACTGGATGAAATTACAGGCTACTGTTCTTAGAACAATAACATCAACAGAAGTATCCAATGTCCACTCCATTCGACAAACTTCTCAGCTTGGATGTCCAAGAAATCTCAGCAGTTAGTAAACACAAATTTTGAGCAACCTAATATAGTAGGACAAAAATATAATCTTCTGCAGGTCTGAAATCTATGAATATGAACCTAAATTAACATAATCCTCAATTAACCAAAATATATCTGCATGTTTCGCATCTTCGGATAACTCTTCATAAAAACAACAAACATCATAATCTAACGTTGGAGAACTACAATACCCACGTCATATCTGCAGATCATCCACGTAGCAAAAATCAGCTGTGTTTGTGAGCAGCTGTTTAAAATATCGATAGACGTAAAATTCGATTATCCAGAGAACGCTTAAACAGATAAATATGAAAATCGTATTTTAGCGCGTTTCCTTTCTCGCTCTTCAAGAAGGAAACCCGCTTATGAGGCTGACCTCCCGGCATTCCGTTAGTTCCGGCTAGATACTACTACTATATCTGTATATATATTTGTCTGTTCGCTCTCTCAGAGTTTCAAGAATCGCCCGTTTTTGATGAAGTTTTGCACAAGAATACTTTATCTTATTTAAACAGTCAATTTTGTTAACCATAAAAATGCTTTCGCTTCTAAATTCGAAGCATCCTTGCTCTTAAGGCTTTTCGATTATAAGCTTTTAGGTACACTTTTTATAGGTTCTCTAAGTAGGTATGTCAGTGGTTTCAAGAAAAGTAGATACAACTAGTTTTACAAACTAATTTTCGGTTCTGGTATTCTGAAATTATGGAATTACAGAATATTTACAAAAAAAAAAAAAAAAAAAAAAATATATTAACAAATACGAGCATTTTAGGGATTTTATTATATTATCTTAAATATCTTTAAAGCAGCTACGAAATCCTGGAAAAGGGACAGTTACCATTCGAAAGCTTAATAAAAATCTCACAAAAAAGATTCATAATTAATTTTGGATTTGACAAGCGCATTTTGAAGGTATTTAACAATGAGTACTTAGCTCTTGTTTCCAAAGGTCGTGGGTTCGATTCCCACATAGGGTAGTGGCTTTTCTTTGGAAAAAAGAATAGGCATCCGCTATTCTAGCTAGAAAAGGCTCTAGATAGCCCTTCCTATAATTCTGAGTTAATTATAATGGACGTTAAAATTTATTTATTTATTTAGGGCTTCAACATTGATTATTCAGGCCAGGTCTACCTTGGTTGTTTTCTAGTCTTCGCCTGTAACCGATAAAAGATACGGAGGAATACAACTGGAAACAAAATATTAATTATTAAAGTATCTACTAAAATATTAATTTAGCTACACATTGCCACCACCAGCACAACTAAACGATATGTTTGATTATTATACTTGTAATTTTGGAAATTCCCTTGACCGCACTAAAACTCTTACGAGAATGAAATTTTATTTTTATTTTCCTCTCAATGGAGGACGTAAAATACGATAAAATTTAAATAAACATTTGTGATATGTATTAACATATGTTTTATATGTATTGCATGATTAGCCAGAGCAGTTGCACTCATGACGGAATTTTTGAAAAATTTCTTCGAATCTTTATCGATCCTACCCAGTAGACACCAAAAATGACCCCCGTTCAAATATATATACATATATATATATATATATATATATATATATATATATATATATATATATATATATATATAGATATAGATATATAGTTATATATGTGTCCGTTAACACGATACAGGCCAGAGTTTTTTGTTTTTTCTCCACGAAACTTGGAATGTAGTATTCTTCCATCAAACGATTGAACGAGTTCGTTAACCAACAAAATCGGTCCATGTGGAAGGGGGGTTTACTCCGGAGCCAAAGTAGTTATTTGCCAATACCAGCCATTATTTGTGTTGTATTTCAACGAAACTCGGTATTCGTTCTTGTCAACTAAAGAGAAAAATGTGTTGTAAAAATAAACTAAATCGGTTCATTAGGAAGGGGGGTTTACTCCGGACCCAAATTACTAATTTGCTCATACCGGTCGTAATTTCTGCTGTATTGTAACGAAACGCGGTATTCGTCCTGGGTATCTAATAAGGAAGAAGTGTTGTAAAAATGAACTAAATCGGTCTATCGGAAGGAGGGGATTTACTTTGTACTATGTTTGAATTAAATTGAAACAGGTGTTGTTTATGTTTTTATTTTATTAAGTTCCGAGTGGACGAACGCATTGAAACTCAACGTGAACTATGCACCACTGCGTGGTGTTCCTGGTCTGGCAGGAGCAGCTGATTTAGGAACCCTTTGTCGCAAATGCGGCAGGGAGACGGAAACACCAGCCCATGTGCTTGGTAGTTGTCCTAACAGCATGCTCCTCGTCACCCGGAGGCACCACAATGTGAAGCACCGAATTATAGATTACCTCAAAGAAAAGGAGTTTCAATGTTTCGAAGAAGTGTACGGAATTGATGAGGACGGAACACCAAGATTTGCCGATATCATAGCCTTCCCTAAAAACGACGAATCGGCATTTATCCTCGATCCGACGGTACGCTATGAAACTAATGACACCAAAGAGGCCGAAAAAGTAGATGCCGAAAAGAAACCCATATATTCAAAATGCACGGCATACTACGAAGAGAAGTTTCAAGAGCAATACGGGAAGAGAAAATATATTGTTAAAGGACTGTGGTTCGGATAAAGAGGGACCATACCGAAGGACACAGCCATCTTCCTCGAAGGACTCGGAGTTTCAAGAGACCACCTGGCAGCATTAGCTGAGTCCATATTAGTGGACACACTGGGAATAATTGCCAATCATATCTATGGTCACTGAGTGCTTATCATCCATTCACACTGTCTCTTTAAATACTTTAGACTTTTATTTCAATTCTATCAATTCCTTCTCATCCATCAATATCTCCTTCTTTCGTCTTCATCTTCTTTATTCTCTATTCCTCATTTCGAAATCCTTACATCTTCAGCCTGAAAATGAACCCTATTTCCGAAAGGATGATAAGCACGCTGTATACCTAGCAACCCAATTTAATTGGACAGCCCATTTTATTTCGTTTTAAATAAAGTTTTCTCTATACAGGTTATTTTAAGCAAATTTTTCAGGAATGCACTCGACACTACCCAATTTTGAGGAAATTGCTTAGTTATGCAGCTCCTGCGTGACGGACTTTATTATCTTGTAATGCTGAGTTAATAATAATGGAGTTTAAAATTTAAACAAATTATCTTGTCCATCGACTTTTTTAACGTGCTTTTTTAAATTCTTTTCTTTGAGCAATTGATTTGGTTTTCTATTATGAAATTTATTGTAGTCCGCAATAACCGTTTTCGGTTATTTTGTCTTTTATCCTTGTAAAATTATTTTTATTTTTAATATTAGTCTTTGTCAGTTGTCCTACGTCTTTTCATACACTCAATATTTTGTTACGTACTATCAGATTATGACTTAATGAGTTGAATATTCCCATATTTTTTTTTGCTATCTTGGGAGTTGTCATATTATGAAGTAGGCTATTGATTAATAATGTTGTCGTTATGATAATTTTTGTTAAATATTACAGTTACAATTTTATATTTAAGGAAATCGCCACTTTTCATTTCAATATCATTTTTGTCTCTTAGGTCTATTGACCTGTGTTTCAAAATAATCTAATCTTCGTTTTGAATTACATATGAGGGCAGTAATGTAATCGAACATAAACGAAAAAACATTGTAGAAAACCTAAAGGTTACCAACCAACAAAACTAGCTGAGAACTATAATCACCAGAATATAAAAGTATTTATGTTCCTCGACTCCTTAATTTTTTTTTTTTTTTCGAGGGGCTCATCGGAATTTCATTAAGTTCTGTAAAGGGGATGAATGAAAAAAAAAAAAAAAAAAAAAAAAAGGAAAGAAGATATTACTTTTAAATAGCAAAGAAGACCCACAATAATGCAGGAATTAATTGTCACTTAACGAATCGCTCTTGTTCGTTGAAGAATTTTCTACAATTCATTTTAAATTGCTTTTCCAATCCTTTGAAGATATACTGATAAAAAACTATACATAGTTAATTGGGCGTCGAGCGCTTGGAAATTGTTGAGTTTAAAATTAAAACCTGTTGAATATTTTTCATTTTTTAGCCGGAAAAAAGTTATTTAAAAAATATTATTTACAAGAAGAAATGAGTAGTTTTGGACCTTCGATAATTAAAAATGTGATAATGATATATAGACGTCGAGTTGATAAATGTCAGAGATAGATGGGATATGAGGAAGACGAAAAATATCAGTTAAAAGTCGATGGTGGAAATATAGAAAAAAATATTTGGTGTTCCGAAACTTTCAAAATATAGATGTCTACTAATATTACCTGACTCCTTACCGAATTGGTTTCACTTCATTAAAGTTGTAATATTAAGATATTTTATTCTCATCTTTCTGAACCCAAAAGGGTCTTAAGATGACAGAAATCGATGTTCTTTGCAAAATGGCCTTAATTCTATCAGTTAACATATAAATTCGCAAATATATTGTATACTACAATATATTTTGATGATATTTTTTGACGGAAATGTAGGCCATAAACGTAGTAGCATTCTGTGACAGTAGTTCATCAATCCTAGAGATTTGGCGGGAGCAAAACGCTCTTTCTTCGACTAACGGCCCCCGGCTCTCGTGACTAGACGTCATTAATCTTCTCGAATACCAGTGGGGGGGATCCGACGGCGAAAATCACTGTTAAATAATAGCCGGTGACTGATATCGCCTTGAAGAGGAGAACCGGTGACTGATGGTTCCCTAGCGGTACTCGACTTGTTCAAAGCCCGTCAAAAACTGTTAAATGATCTTGAGACTCGAGAGCCGCGGAGAATGGTGATTCTAGTAGTCGTCTGTTCATCAGTGACTCCGATGTTTTGTTCAGAACCACCTTACATAAATAGGAAATAACTTTTAATAAATTAGGTAACTCGACAAAATTTTTGACTCGAAAATGTTATATAGCAAGGTGTCTCGCAATATTGCGTTCCAACGTCATGGGTCAAATGACAGGTAATTGATGTCACTAGAAAAATATGTCGAGAAATTAAATTAGTAATTTTCAATCATGCTGAGTATGAGTGATGTCATGAAAATTAATGTTTTTATGAAATAAATGTACAATTTCTCATGAGAAATGATTAACTTTTGACTTGGATTTTGTTTGCTTACTCACAACCTGCGTTGGAAAAAAAAGTCTTTGCCGTTCTCTCACAAACGGCATTATTATTATTTATTTATTTTTTTTTTGTTTAACGGCGTATTTGGCTATTATCGCCGCATTATTATTATAATTATTAAAGTTATTTCATTTATAGTTATTAAAATTGTTAAAGATATATAAGGTGTTTCAAGGTAATGTTAAGTCCCAAATTATTTATCTTATACTTGAAACTTAATCATATTTATTAATTCAACTAATTAGCAATTTGTGATTTTTTTTTTTTTTTTTTTTTTTTTTTTTCTACATTGTATTTAATCCATATTATAAAAATATATTTAAAAACGTTACTTTCTTAGATTTTAAAATTTGAATAATTGAAAATTCTTACTTCATTTGTTTATATCTTTTTGTCGTTGAAACGGTATAAATATTTAAGAAAACATAAATTATTCTAACAGATATCTGTCTATTAGATATAACCAAGGAAAAGCCTTACATAAGGGTAGGTACATTATTTATAATATAAATAAACGTGGGGGTCTCCCGTGGTCTAATGGCTAGCGCCTTGGATTCATAAGCGGGAGATGGTGGGTTCGATTCCCAACCTCCGGCAGGAATTTTATCATCCCACGGCTCGCTGGTAAAATTTCTCGCTGCACCCTGGATGTCGGCGCTAATGACCTAGATGTAGATGCGCCGTAAAAAAAAAAAAATAAAAAATAAAAAAAAATAAATAAATAAATAAACGTGTATATATATATGTGTGTGCGCGGCCGCGCGCGGGTGTGTGTTTGTGTGCGCGCGTGCCTGCGTGTGTAAGTGCATATATGTAACTTGAGACCTATCGCTTAGAGAAATAAAATATATAATAATTATTTGATAATAGTGCAGTATCCAATAAGGAAGAAATATGTAGCCTTTGCAAAAATAAATAACTTTAGCGGGACTCAGTTTGAACAACCCAGCCGTAAATGTAATCAAGTTTGTATCTATTTCGAATGAAGTTTTCCTCTAGAACTTGGCGTAGAATGAAAATAAGCTTATCCTAGCTGCGTCCTGCAATCCCAGATAATCCTAGGATATCCTAATCTTGGAAGTACTCAGACACGCCCTCCTATTCAATCCAAATCCGTGTTCTTCCGCTTGGAAAATTACAGAAATCCGGTGTGGATTAAAGAGTTCCAATCAGAATTTGCATTGTGTTACCTAGATTAAACTTTCTCTTAAACTAGTGAATACCTATGCAAGTTCTCTTGACAATCCTAGTGCTACTTGAAACTTACATGTATATTTAACTCGTAGGCTTCCACGGTCTGAGTCATTACAAATATTATAGTCTTCTGGTATTGACCGTGTCACAAACTTCTTTGCCGACGTTTCGCTTGTCATACTGCCAGCTTCCTCAGGGCTTAGTCTGAGAATTAGGATGTTCTTCTAGTTGTCCTGTATAAATACCTGTCTTTGTATTCCTCCGCTTGTTTGTTGTTTGCTCTTCTATGTATCTGATTGGTTGGGGGTAAACATTTATATGTTTATAAGAACTAAGGAGTTTTTGTCTGGTGAGAGATAGTTATGGCATACAGCAAGAATTCACGAAATAATACATTTAGGAACATAGTCATTATTTTGGTCACGTTTGAACTTAAGATGGTATCAGGCATTATATTATTTATAACCTTTATGAAATATATTATAATACCGTTAATGGAAAAAAATAGGACCTATGTCTTAATGAACACGATATGATTGGGAAATGCAAAATGAGTCCCAAAGTGTGCAGCAGGTAATCCAAGAGTATACAAGAAGTGATCAGGTATCAACCCGAAATTGACCCAGAAGTGAACAGGAGCTCAAAAGGATCTGAATAGGTACTAAGGAATAGTGAGCAGCGATGTCACTTGTTACGCGCCAGCCATAAAACATATCCATGCCAAAAGATAAGCAAAGTGAAGCATGGTAAAAATATGGGGCTGAAACATTTTAAATGATATTTCGAACTTTGGCAACGACTCAAAAAAAAAGAGGGGATCCAGTGGGACGGAGCCCCAAGGGCCGAGTTTTTATACATCCTCCTTTCAAAACGTAACCGAAATTCAGATTGTTTTAGCAAAGACGTGAACCATTTTGAAATTTTTCACCTTAATTGGCACAGTCATAGCCATGAAAGTAATTTAAATCAAACCCTTTACACATAAGGGTACAAACTAATTGTTCCTCAAAGCACAAAAAACACTAGTTTCCCACGTTGATCATAAACTTTTCTGCAAACTTCAAAAACAAGTGTGTTTTGCTCCATTCCTATTGAGTTTTTAGGCATTTAAAGGTACTTTTTGGAAAGAAAATTTAATCCTCTACAACGTTTGTATCAACTACTTTCTTCATTACGGACATACTTTCCGTATGTTTATTTTCTGCGTTATTGGCAGAAAAGTGACAAAAAACAAGGGTTTTAACGGTTTTTGGCAATTTGTTACTCATTGGTGCGCTTTAACGAAAAAATTACCGATATAAAATCGACCTAAAATTCAATTCTCTACAATAATCCGTCATAAAAATAACCCCTTTCGATTGGAGATTCCAGAGTTAGGGTCTCCGGAGAAGAACTGGAGAAAGTTGGGGGTCTCCCGTGGTCTAGTGGCTAGCGCGCTAGATTCATAAGCGGGAGATAGTGGGTTCGATCCCCACCTGCGCCAGAAATTTTCTCATCTCAGGGCTCACTGAGAAGATTCCTGGCTGCACCCTGGATGTCGGCGCTAATAGCCAAGATTTGTTCATGCGCCGTAAAAAAAAAAAAAAAAAAAAAAAAAAAAAAAAAAAAAAAAAAAAAAAAAAAAAAAAAAAAAAAAATAATATGATTTTTGTATGATTTGAAAATAGATTTTTTCAAAGTCTGATCACGATTTCAATGTTTAATTTCAACGATATCAGTGCTGATATTAAGTTAGATGTAAAATATAATATTATTTTAAGGTCAATTGAAAACGTTTGTGAATTATTTACACCTTATTTAATAAACAGAGGAAACAAAAATCTGGCCAGACAAAGTTGTTTTAATTTTTATTAGCTTTCATTTAAAAAAATTGACATCTTTTAAGATTTAGAGGGTTAGCCTTTTGTGAAACACAAAATGTCGTTTGGCCCAACTGTGCGCCGCCTCCAAAAGCCTCCGCCAGATGGCTCGGTCCTGTGCAGCAGCTTGCCAGTTCCGAGGTCCCAACAGTCTCGTGCATCTGAGTTGATAGTATCTTCCCTTCTCACGTTTGGTCGGCCAATCTCCGTTTTCCAAACATCTTATCAGTCAGCATATTTTTAGTTAAATCGCCTCACTTTGGCACACAGACTCATATATACACAAAAATACGCTATAATTATGTAACATAGTGAGGTGTTCAAGTGAGTACAGGGAATTAAAGCTGTTTCAATTACTTTGTGTAATTAAATTGGTTCGAGAGATCTTATCCTTGTTCAAAGCAAAACTATTTTCAGACGCTGCCTTATTTATTGCAGAAGTGTTAGTTTCCTCGCCAAAACAATCTAGAAATAAAGATCTTGGTCAAGGTTGGTCCGGCTAGGAATTTGGCAAATCCCCAGCTGCAACAATTCTTACAACTTGCTACTATTTCACGCTTGCTTATATAAGAAAACCTAATCAATAAGTACATTTGCGGAGGAGAAAATATTTTATTTATCTAAGAATTTCTTTCAAGATCCCCCATGGAGGTATAATATTTCCACCAGTTAGGATTAAACGGAATGTTATGTTACTCCATGAATAATTTAAAAGAAATGTCATGATGAAAAATGACTCTCCTTGAATTTATTAAGAGGTCATTTAATGGAGGCTGAATGCAAATTCCCAATATTTGTATGATACGGAGTATTTGATTGTCATTACAGGGACTCTCAGGGTTACAACACTAATAATATATCTGTGATGTATGCAGCGTTATTTGTGGAGTTCTCGATTTCGTAGAAGGTAGAAAAATAATGTCTCTCCACTGTTTTTCAAAGTATTTATTAGCAAAAGCTTTTCGAGAACATGGTTCTCATCGTCAGTGCATCTATTACTCCACCGGTAGTACTGCTAACAGCCTCTCCGAACAGGTGTGCTGAGTTAGCAGTACTACCGGTGGAGTAATAGATGCACTGACGATGAGAACCATGTTCTCGAAAAGCTTTTGCTAATAAATACTTTGAAAAACAGTGGAGAGACATTATTTTTCTACCTTCTACTAATAATATAGTAAGTAGGCGAAATATATACATATATATATATATATATATATATATATATATGCATTTTTTCGGTGTCTACTATCGATGAAGATTTTTTCAAAAAATTCCGTCATGAGTGCAAACTGAATTGCTACTTTCCTTCGGCAAGTGCTGAAGGAATACTTCTATTTTGGACTTACAATTGGATGTACATGTAATATTGTATAAATGTATATATAACTATTTGCATAATTCAACTTTTATGTATCATTTTGATTGTATGATTGGATGTATTTGTAAATTATTGTATGAAGTAAATTTTATTGGTAGCGGATCCTCATAAATAGATAATAACGAGCAGAATCCACCGAATATTAACCTGTTTTTTTTTTCTGACCACCAGGTTCTTTTTGTTAGGAATATCTTACGTCACCATTTTCTATAAGATATAATTTGAGAACTTAAAGAAAGATATAAGTTTTTAATTGTACTTAAGGAAATTTGAAAAAAGTAGAATTTTGATATTGAGTATTCTAATTTGAGCTATGACATATACACTTTTTCACCTTTGGAAAAGAGGGGAAAAAATGTGTTGTATTAACGAAAATGAATTAATTTTAGAACTGTTCATATATTTCGTTAAATATATTCAAGTCAGCTGACAAAACGTTTCTGTGGAATTAAAAAAATCGAAAGCCCGATAAATTTTTAAGTGTGTAATATTCGGTAGGACCACAAAAGTAGAATAAAATGGTGCTTGGAGTTCTTATATACACTTTGACCATTGTCTTCAAACTAACAGCATTTGCTTTCTCAACTGCTCACATGTTAAATTGTGTGGTATGTGTTAAATAAAAATTCTCTAAAAGTAATTCTTCTAAGAAATCTTAAGGTTCCAATTGAAAGGGAAGGGGCAAAATAGTGCCAAGCAACATTTTTAACTGTATCCGCTATATGTTAGATATTATGTAGGACTATCAGTCTATGATGCAAATGCTACTGAAATATGACTACATGCTCCGTATGCTACTTAATCTTGTTGCCCCTAACAATTTCAACTGATAATCCCACATAATATCCGACGTATAGTTGCTACAGTTGTTTTGTTAAATATTTTTTTTTTTTTTATTTATATATATATATGATTTAAGAGCTAGCAACTAGGCGATTAGCTCTATAAACACGTAGAGTGCAAACAAAATAAAAGGTCTAGCACATCAAAAATAAAACATTTAAATAAAAAATTAAATAACTGAATCTGTCAACTATACAAGACAAAAAAAAGGACAAAAAGAGAAAAAAAAATAGAATAATAAAATACCAAACATAAAGGTCAACAATAAAATAAAAAACAGATAAGTAATAAATTATTTTTAATAAACTAAATCTTTTCCCTTTATTTTGTACAAATAAAATTGAATTATAAAATTAATTTTAACGTACTTCAAATTTTACTTTTTTGCTATATTCCTTCGTAAATTTTTATGTGTTTTAAAAAGTCTAAAATAATAGATATGTGCGGGCTACCATCTGTCAAATTTTGTTAAAAATGTTGCTTGGCACTATTTTGCCTCGACCTGTTCACTTGTATAGTTACGTTTCCGTACATTCTCGAGATAATTTCTTGTTTATACGTTTTACGCTACAATATTGTATCATTTCAAGAGGAAATAGTTGTCAGAAATGATAAAACCTTCTGCTTTTAGACTTTACCCGAAGATCTTCCCAGAATCTGCGGTCAGGATCCAGGACAGGTGTTGATTGCCTCCGGTAAGAGGATTTCCCCGCTATGATTGAAACCTAACTTAGCTTATCTCTCTCAAGAACGGATTGAATTATATATTGTTGGCTTTAATAATAATCCGACTATTCTATTTTCAAAGTAGAGATATTCAATCGATGCGTCCATGATACTTCCATTGATATGAATTGTAGTGTATGCTTTCGTTGAGAAACAGTAATGAAACATAAAAAGCCTTATGATAAGTTATGATTAACAGCTGCTTTGTTATTGTTATTATTATTGCTGCAGGAACATGTTAAAATCATCACATAACCTTCACCCTCCGGCGCAATTCCTGTCCAACGGTACACGTCAATAAGCTCCCATTACCATTCTGATAGAGTTCGCTACCTCGGACTACGCTTGGACTATCGACTTAATAGGAAACATAACACAAAACTTAAAATACAGGAACTTAACAGACGTATTAGACAATTTTAAGACAATTGAAGCGCTAATTTCACTTAAGTGATGAACACAAACTGATCCTTAAAATCACAACTGCCACCCACTCCGAAAACAGAGAACATCAGGGGTATTTAAACTTTTCAATACAAAGTCCTTAGAACCATCGTAAATCCCCCCCTCCAAGCTCCCCTCCATGTTTCCATCCTCAACCTTCATGGTGGTGTACCTATACAGTTGTCTTTGGCTCGTATCCTTGAATATAGGTGTATATAAGTGTATGTTTCTATTTATTTAATTACCTTTATTTATGTATTTTATGTTTCTATTTATTGATTTATCCTTAGCTTTTTATTCGGAGGACCAACTGTTTTTTCCTTGTGATACTTTTGTTACCTCTTGTTTAGTTTTATTTGCCTGTTTAACTCATTGCTGTGATATTTTTTGTTACCATATTTTCATTGTTAACCTTTTAGCTGTTACACCTGCTTTTACCTTTTTTAGTGTATACTTTTAATATTAGATTCAGTTATACTCTGTTAACTTCTTAGTAGGGAGATTGAAAGTGCCCCCCAAAAAAAAAAAAAAAAAAAAAATTATATATATATATAAAATGAAAAGTACCTACCGGTATAAAAAAAACAAGAAAAAAAACCATAAAAATGAAATTTAAAAATAAATAAATAAAAATAAAAGAGGATACTCAGGATCATGCGGCGAATAATTCGTGTAGCTGTTTTGCACGTTAGGGCGATGACGACCATAGTGTTCTTTCGCCCAATAAACACCACAAACACATAAAGACCTCAATATCCCAATCTTTTAATATATATATATATATATATATATATATATATATATATATATATATATACATACATATTATACAGATTCCAACGTTTACGCAGAAAACATTGGCTCAGAGATCGGCTTCAGTTACCGTCGAATGATGTGTTAGCAATGGCTTTCTCTACCTTAAAATACGACATGTCTGTGGCTCACTTTGGCTTCAGCAATTTTTCGGAGCAGAAAAGAGCTCCTTGGATAGGCTCTTTTCTACGTCATCTTAGGTTCTTCCAATCGAGGATATAAAAGCCTTGGGAGCAGAACTCTCATATTCCATATTATTACCAGAAGTATGTGTGTGTGTGTGTGTATATATATATATATATATATATATATATATATATATATATATATATTTACAAATCTAAAACTAAAAGTAATAATATAACGTGAGTTTATTTTTAGTTAGAATGAATTAACGTTAGTTTTGCCTGACACTGTATGTGACTAGAATGAATTAGGAGGATTTTACTAATTTTTTTTTTAATTATTATTATGGTGCGTCGACTGCTATGGCCAATGGCACCAGATTTTACTAATCTTTTTAAAACAGTATTTTATCATTAAATTTGTACTACTAATGCTTTATAATAATACAAAACTACACTATAACCAGCTAATAAAAACTTTAGCAGCCTCCACTAAATATACTCCAATAAAGCTTGTGCTGGAGGTATAACACATCTATCGACTCCCTACTGTAGTTGGGTATAAGTAGGTCAGTGGAGTAGCGGCGAGTGCAGTAAATTATCCAATAGACTCATGGGAAGTGGGGAAGTCATCGCTTATACTCACACTAGCTCTTTACCAGTACATTCTATAGTAGTAAACTATAGTAGTAAACATACATCCGAACAACTATTTTCATTCTAATACAATAATATCATTGTAAAATTTGTAAAAAAAAATCCGACCGTAGGAACTGCGTCATCTTAGCGCGGTTACGTACATCTCGAAGAAATGGAATATATTAGCATTACAAATCACAGGAAACTGACAGTAGCCAACTTACACAGAAATGGATAATTCTTAATCTGTATAAGTCAATACAATTTTGTACTAAAAACGTACTTACTCTGTGACTACAGCTGAGAAGGCTCTATTCCAAACAACTAAAAATTCGTTGTCATTTTAATGATCTTGTTTTACTAGCAAATTCCTTTTACTGTTATAATCAACTGTAAATATGTGCTTCATAACGAATAAAATTCCATTCTGTCGTGGGTTAAATCTTTCTATAAAATAAGAAATAAGGATAACTTCAGTTGGAGGCTATGAGGAAGGTTATATAGATGGAGAATTCAAAACAACCTAGGTCATCATGATTAGCCACTGCCATCATGATTACTACAGCCACTCCAAACTTATTATTACCAATACCTTTCACCGTTTCTTAGCTTATTTTACTTCTTTACCTTGTTCAGGGTGAAGTTCAGACGCATCATCAATTTTGGGATCAGCAAACTTTAACAACTTTTTTTTTCTTCCTTCTCGTATATTTTCAGTTATATTTTCCTTTTCTTCTAAATTTAGATTCGATTAAAAATACTTTACATAGCAAGCTATCAAAGCACTACTTTTAGCAATAATGTCTCAGATTACATCAATAAATCAAGATTTTTTCATTTAAATATTCAGCTTTCTTCGTTCACTTTTGTACATTTGGAATAATACTTCTAATAAAATATACAAAAAGTCCGATTCGCAGGAACTGCGTCATCTTAGCGCGGTTACGTACATCTCGAAGAAATGGAATAGATTAGCATTACAAATCACAGGAAACTGACAGTAGCCAACTTACACAGAAACGGATAATTCTTAATCTGTATAAGTCAATACAATTATGTACTAAAAACGTACTTACTCTTTCTATAAAATAAGATATAACGATAACTTCAGTTAGAGTCTATGAGGAAGGTTATATACGTAGACAGGAGAATTCAAAACAAACTACGTCATCATGATTAGCTACTGCCATCTTGAGTACCACAGCCACTCCAAACTTATTATTTCCCATACCTTTCACCATTTTTTAGCTTATTTTACTACTATACTAATTTTACTGATAAATGCAATTTAAAACAAGAAAGTGAACCAATTAAAAAGTGAGCTAAACAAAGAGAAAACCCCTTTCAAAACAACAAAACAAACACTTTTTAAGTTTTAAGCGCTTATATCTCTGATTGACGTTGACCCATCGAATATTGCTTCACAACCTTTTTTGTAGAAAATTTAGTAATCATTCGAATGGTCACCTTCCACTTACCACGAATTCCCAACCGTTATCGAGATATTTACGAAAAATGTATGAAGATCCGAAAACTTTTCATGTCTATTAATAAAATATTTTTTTTGCATACTTCCTTTTTTCCAAATATAACCAACATTTAAACATATGATTTGGGATTAATTTCCAAGATGTAGAAAATATTTCAATTGAATCCCGCGATTCTAAGTACCCTCAAAAAAATAATGACTTACAAAAACATTGATTCCACTTTTCTCAGGAACGGTTTGAGATATCGCCTTGAAAATGGTTTCATTCGTTTTCCTATGTTAAGAAGCATATAAAACAAGTACCTGCAAGCATATGAACTCAAAAACATAAGCGTTACGATTTTTTTTGCGCGAATTTCGCCCCAAAAACTATCTTCCAGTGGGCGGATTCTGCTGGTTAACGAACTTGACCTTTGAAATTAGAAGACAGATTTTTGTACTAAATTTCATCAAAATCGGACCATTTTTGAGCCGTCAGGAGCGCGAACAGACAAGCATATATATATATATATATATATATATATATATATATATATATATATATATATATATACAAATTTGAACCACCTATATTTTCGTGATCTATGGGGTCTGAAACGAGAAAGTTTCTGGTCGGCACGTCCGGATCGCGTCATGAAATCAACCTCATAAGCGGGTTCTCCCTATGGAGATAGGGAGTAACGGCGCTAAAAAGTAGAAAGGTGTATAGCATTTTTTTTTTTTTTATAATCTAAATAAATCAAGAAATAATGTAAATAAATTATGAGTTTTTGTTGTGAAATGAATAGTGTGTTTTAGCATATTCGGTACATCAATTGATTTCATTATTTTACTTAGGCCCTTAATACACTCCCCGACAATATTATAGGCCACCCTATAATATGTTAGTTTTGTCATTATTTAATGTTATATTTAAGCCAAAGGAAATACATACTGATCTAATGGCACTGAATTTTGGAAGAGCAAGTCTGTAATGAGTCATGATCCTTCTTGCCTAAGGATTAGCTGAAATGTAAATATTTAGGCGCGACAAAAGTATAGGCCAGTCACGCAGTTCTTATCTAAATCATGCTCTAGGAACAGTTTTAGTGAACAATAAATTCATTAATTCAATATTGTCCAATTTTTATCGTGCAATGTTTTAATGACATCCTTTTCACTCTGAGACAACAATTCTCCTCTAGGCATTACTTAATCAAATTTAATTAGACTCGCTGATTGAATTAATGAATGTAATTTTCACCAAAACTGTTCCTAGAGCAAGATATAGATAAGAACTGAGAGGCTGGCCTATACTTTTGTCGCGCCTAAAAATTTACATTTCAGCTAATCCTTATGCAAGAAGGATCAGGACTCATTACAGACATGCTCTTCCAAAAGTCAGTGACAGACTAGTATTTATTTGATTTGGCTTAAATATAACATTAAATAATGACAAAAACTAACATAATATAGGGTGGCCTATAATATTGTCGAGGTGTGTAATATCCTTTCACTTATTTGTGCTATTCTAACTTGTCATTAAATGTTGGCCATTTTAACTTACGTGTTTAGTGCATCAAAATACGTTATAGTGCAAATTTTGAAGAAAATCGGTGCTGAGGACACTCTCCTTCAGTATTACCATATAATCTTCTAAATTATGACTTAAAATATATTTTAATT
>OX328128.1:24506272-24610500 GCA_946811695.1 Gonocerus acuteangulatus
CGCGGTTCCTTTCTTATCCCTAGTCTAATTTGGAAAGATTAAAATATTTATTTATTGATAAGGCTTCGCAACTTTGGCGAATCGCCGGAAGATTAAAATAGAAGCAGTTATTATTTTGGTTCCACCAGTCTTGAAAGGTTTTGATTTACGATCTTACCTGGAAGGGTCGGTCAACACTTGAAAGGGTCCCGCTAGTTACAAGGTCTTGGAATCTAGGAAATCTATATTTCTAACAATAAATTGTTTTGTTATTTTACTTAACTAGTTTTATTGTAAAATACATTATTTAACTATAAGCAATTAAGAAATAACAAGGAATAAAAACAGACAAAAAGACCGTTCGAATAAACGAAATCAATTACTTTAATGGTTTAAGCACTTATTTCTCCGATTGACATCGCCTAATTAAAACTTTCGTCAGAACATTTTTTGTAGAACATTTAGTAAGCTTTCGAATGGTAACCTTTCGCTTCCCAAGATTTTCAACCGTTTTCGAGATATTAAGAAATTATACGAAGTTCCCAAAACTTTTCATTATTTCTAGCAATAGAAAATTGGTCTCATTTTACCTATCCTGTTTTGCACACAAATACATTTTCTTAACATAAGAAATTACAAAAATAAAAATCAATAAAAAACTAAGAGAAAGAGACAAAAATTACAAAAAGAACGACAAACACCCGTTCATAAGAACTAAACAGACGTATTTGAAGTTTTAAGCACTTATTTCTTCGACTGACATCACCTAATCAAAACTTGTTTCAGAATCTTTTCTGTAGAGAATTTAGAAAGCTTTCAAATAGTTTCTATCCACTTATGAAAATTTCCCAACCGTGTTCGAGATATTAATGAAAATATACGAAGTTCCCAAAACTTTTCATGTCTGTTCATAAAATATTTTATTCTAACCCTTCCTTAACTCCAAACATAACATAACTTTCAACATATTAGTTTTAATGAAAGTAGAACATGCAGATAATGTTTCAACTGAATCCCGTGATTTTAAGTACCCAAACCAAAAACGGCACTCAAAAACTATTTTTCCAATTTTCTCGAAAACGGTTAAAGCTATCGCCTTAAAAACGTTTTCATTCGTTTTCCTAGGCCATGAAGCCTACAAAACGAGTACTTATAAGCATATGAACTCAAAAATGTAAGCGTTGCGATTTTATTTGCGCGAATTTCGCCCCAAACGCCATCTTCCAGTGGGCGGATTTTGCTGGTTAACGAACTTGACCTTTCAAATAACAGACTACCCCTATATATATACAAATTTGAACCACTGTTATTTTCGGTCTCTAGGGGTTCTGAAACGCGAAATTTTCTAGTCGGCACTTCCGGATTGTTTCATGAGATCAATTTTATAAGCGGGGTTCCTCCCTATGAAGGGAGGGAGGAACCGCGCTAACAATATAAACAGATCTAAGGTGTTACACGGGGGCTGGTGAAAGAAAGAACGAGAAGTATTGCCATTCTCTGTATGCAGGGTCTGCTTCCAGGTAAAGTCATATACTTTTACTGCCCTTTACCGTTACTCAGAAGGCTCTTTTTGTTTACAAAAAAGGACTCGGTATAGACCACCCGTATTAACCCAAAAGTGATTATATCAAGCTTGATCGGGGTCTCCCGTAGTCTAGTGGCTAGCGCGCTGGATTCATAAGCGGGAGATGGTGGGTTCGATTCCCACCTCCGGCAGGAATTTTCTCATCTCAAGGCTCGCTGGGAAAATTCCTCGCTGCACCCTGGATGTCGGCGCTAATGACCTAGAAGTAGATGCGCCGTAAAAAAAAAAAAAAAAAAAAAAAAAAAAAAAAATCAAGCTTGATAAACTTCCTCAATTAAATTAAGGAATTTAAGAGTGCTTAAAATAGGTTCTTGATCTAGTCAAAAAATTCAAGGAGAATTAGATCATGAATAGAAAATCTCGGCCAAACAGAAGGAAAATAACAATAACAAGGATAGTCAAACTTCGTTTTCAAAGATTATTAGTTGTAACACAAAAACGGTCACTCATGATTCTAATAAATTAACTGTGAAGGGTGATTACACAAATATTCCTGTTGAGGCTTTAAAGCTTCAATTTAAAAAACATATTAACCCATAGGAATTATAGATTGGCCTAAAAACATAAAATCATTGAAAAAAGGATTTCTTATTATTGAATCAAACAAAAACGATATAGAGGTTATATCAACAGAGTTTTTAAATATATGCAAAGACCTGTTGATCAATAAAATTAAAAGAAAAAATAGAGTTCTCTGTAAAAGGTTTAATGAGTTCTATTAAATACATATTTTCCAATTTAGTTATAATTTTAACTATTGGAATTATTATCCAAAGATTCATGTAATTACTCAACAATAGATTCTAATTTGAAGCACAGCTATTTTCGATATCTACCTGTTCGAATTGTTTTTCTTATTTTAATTAATCTATTTTATTGTCAAATACATTATCCAACTATAAGCAATGAAAAAATAGGAATAAAAACTGACAAAAAAACCGTTCGAATAAACTAAATCAATTACTTTAATGGTTTAAGCACTTATTTCTCCGATTGACATCGCCTAATTAAAACTTTCGTCAGAACATTTTTTCTAGACCATTTAGTAAGCTTTCGAATGGTAACCTTTCGCTTCCCAAGATTTTCAACCGTTTTCGAGATATTAATGAAAGTATACGAAGTTCACAAAATTTTCATTATTTCTAGCAACAGAAAATTGGTCTCATTTTTCCTATCCTGTTTTACAAACAAATACATTTTCCTAACATAATAAATTACAAAAATAAAAATCAATAAAAAACCAAGGGAAAGAGACAAAAATTAAAAAAAGAACGACAAAAACCCGTTCATAAGAACAAAAAAGACGTATTTGAAGTCTTAAGCACTTATTTCTCCGATTGACATAACCTAATCAAAAATAGTTTTAGAATTATTTTTGTAGAGAACTTAGTAAGCTTTCAAATAGTTTCTATCCACTTACCACGATTTCCCAACCGTGTTCGAGATATTAATGAAAGTATACGAAGTTCCCAAAACTTTTCATGTCTGTTCATAAAATATTTTATTCTAACCCTTCCTTAACTCCAAACATAACATAACTTTCAACATGAAAGTAGAACATGCAGATAATGTTTCAACTGAATCCCGTGATTCTAAGTACCCAAACCAAAAACGGTATTCAAAAACTATTTTTCCAATTTCCTCGAAAACGGTTAAAGCTATCGCCTTGAAAATGGTCTCATTCGTTTTCCTAGCCCAAGAAGCCTATAAAAAGAGTACTTACGAGCTTATGAACTCAAAAACGTAAGCGTTACGATTTTTTCTGCGCGAATTTCGCCCCAAACGCCATCTTCCAGTGGGCGAATTTTGCTGGTTAACGAACTTGACCTTTCAAATTGGACGACGGATTTTTGTACCAAATTTCATCAAAATCGGACCATCAGGGAAGCCAGAAATGAGCGAACAGACAAATATATATATATATATATATATATATATATATATATATATATAAATATATATATAAATATATATATATATATACAAATTTGAACCACCGTTATTTTCGGTCTCTAGGGGTTCTGAAACGCGAAATTTTCTTGTCGGCACTTCCGGATTGTTGCATTGTATCAACCTTATAAGCGGGGTTCCTCCCTATGGGGGAGGGAGGAACCGCGCTAAAAAAATATACTTCATTATATTATAGAGGATGTAGGCCAAAGCAAAGGTCTTTTTCTAGTGTCATATTAATATGTAATAAGTAATTATTTCTGTAATCAATGATCTAGTTCACTTGCACTAATGAGAACTCCGATTTCTGTAGACTGTTTAGAAAGTTTGACTGGCTTTGAAAATGGGACATTGACTCCGAAAGAGGTTTATATGAAACAAAATGTCATATGCTTGGACGCAAAACCATCAACCATAAAAGAGTACTATGCTTGAAAAAGCACAGAGAAAGTTGGCCGGCCACGTTAGACAACCTATCATACAGGCAATCAGATTTCAAGATTATAATGCCTTCCCACTGACCAGGAAGACTTTTAGACTTTTTTTGTACAACACAAGTATTATTTCATTAAATAAATAAATTCCTTGTCTAAAATCTATAAAAAAAAAGGAATAGCGTACAATGAAAACCTCGGTTTGCTTTAATGAAATCTATGAGGAAGAACGATACACTAAAACTACGTATACAGGGTGTCCCGTAAATGTCTAGTCATATTGTGAGGGGTGATAGAGGACCCTTAGGGGAACAAAAAATGTTCTATGACAATTTCCCGAATTCTCGCCCATAAGGGAGAAAACGTCGTTTTATTGTGTTTTCGAGACAAACGTACTTTTTAGAAGAATAATCGTTGTAGCTCCGTCCCAGGTGGTACTACTAAAAAGGGTGTGAAACCAATCGAAAGCTAAGTAAATTTACTATAAGACTAGTTGAGAGTAAACGTAAAAATGAATGAATATAAGTATGTATATCTTACCAAAAGAAGGCAATTCTAAATTTCCTTACATTTTATTGATATTTCTTTCCAGCGTTACTCCTCAATAAGCAGGATCTGAGATTTCCGGGTTTCAGAAAAACTTCCTCATTTAACCAGCTTTCCATTCATGTATCACAACCCTGTGTTATTGAAGTATTTGACCGATTTAAGAACAAAGGTTTTTAAAAAAAAACATGGTCTGTGAAAAGAAAATTTTATTTTTTTCTTCAATTTATTCAAAAAGCTGAAGGGAAATATTTTTTTTATAAATGTTTACATAAATATTAAGTAAATATTTACTTAAAAGAATAAAAAAAATTACTTCCACGGATATAAAAAAAGAATCTTAAAACAGTAAATAAATAAAATACACATTTATTTTGAATTTATTAATTCGGGTAACTAATACTGGGTCCAGGAGGCGGCCATTAAGGAACCCCAACCATACATTAACCTCAAAAATTACTATTTTTACCTATATCACGCATTTGAACACATTTTTACAGGACTATGTACATATTATTTATGAGGGATAGAATTTTTAATGCATGGGCTCAGAATCCCAGTGAGTTTGACAAGCGTAGCAATCAGTATTAATTTAAGGTAAAGCATTTGTTTTCTAAATATAAGTACCTGTAAAAATGTGTTCAAATGCGTGATCTAGGTAAAAATAATAATTTTTGAGGTTAATGTATGGTTGGGGTTCCTTAATGGCCGCCTCCTGGACCCAGTATTAGTTACCTGAATTAACAAATTCAAAATAAATGTGTATTTTATTTATTTACTGTTTTAGGAATTTTTTTTATATTCGTGGAAGTAATTTTTTTTATTGTTTTAAGTAAATATTTACTTAATATTTATGTAAACATTTATAAAAATAAATATTTCCCTTCAGCTTTTTGAATAAACTGAAGAAAAAAATATAATTTTCTTTTCACAGGTCCATGTTTTTTTTTTAAACTTTTGTACTTAAAGCGTTCAAATACTTCAATAACACAGGGTTGTGATACATGAATGGAAAGCTGGTTAAATGAGGAAGTTTTTCTAAAACCCGGAAATCTCAGATCCTGCCCATTGAGGAGTAACGCTGGAAAGAAATATCAATAAAATGTTAGGAAATTTAGAATTGCCTTCTTTTTTTAAGATATACATACTTACATTCATTCATTTTTACGTTTACTCTCAACTAGTCTTATAGTAAATTTACTCAGCTTTCGATTGGTTTCACTCCCTTTCTAGTAGTACCACCTGGGACGGAGCTACAACGATTATGTTTCTAAAAACCATGTTTGTCTCGATAAAACAATAAAACGACGTTTTCTCCCTTATGGGCGAGAATTCGGGAAATCGTCATAGAACATTTTTTGTTCCCCTAAGGGTCCTCTATCACCCCTCTCAATATGACTAGACATTTACGGGACACCCTGTATATCATTCTTGAAATGAATTCAGCCGAAATCTATTTAAAATTTAATTCCTAGTAACTGATAATATTTAAGCTGATTTGCAGAGACAGATCATTCCAGGATTGAATGGAGCATGTTTTGTTGCGGGGTTTTAGAAGGATTACACCCCTCCCCCCCTTCACCCCTCGGCTGTCTCGGGGGATATTTCATGGAATTACATCCAGAGAGATTAGATCTTTTTCAAATGTAATTTCAAGGTCTTCGTTGTGGATCCCGCTAAAAACCATTCAAATATTAATACAACGCCCGATGAATAATTTTATATTTAATGCATTTTGAAATCAATAAAGTATTTGTAATGAGAAATTTATAGTATCACAGATAAATCGGCCAATAATATAAATATCTCATGAAAATAACTTCACATAATAATAGAAGTAAAAGGAAAATGTATTGAAATTAGTCGGAGGGTTTTTTATGCACCCTGAAATTTTGCTATAATGTACCTCTTAGGTAGATAAGAAGGTAAAAATGTGTTTCCTGGAAATACCTTGGAACACCAGGTACTGCGCATAGGGGAAAGGTGCAAAACAATATTGCTCAAAAGTTGAGTTTCATTCAGAAGCCAACTATTATTAATGAAAAAAATTGCAAATTAAGGCAATTTTAAAATTAATGATAAATAAGGCAGGCACTTTTAAGGGGGTTAAAATTTAAATTAAAAAAAAAAAAAACTACCTAGTTTTTATTTTTAATATTAAAAGATGTGCTTTATTCACGCTGCGATTTAAACAGCGTTCAATAAACATATCAGGAAACATAAAAATAAATGTTGCCTATGATAGACTGCAGTACACTGCGTGTAATCGTAAGGGTACGTTCATGGTGAGGATTCATTCTGCGATGCTACGATAGCTACTCCGATGAGCGCTGCCCCGATGTAAAACAAACACATGTATTAAGGTGCGAGTGTTCATAGTGAGGATCCTTACTTCCGATGCTATTCTCGCACTCGCGCAGTGACCGCGGGGAAGAACAAATATTTTGTTTTCTCCTCGCAGTGAGGAGGGAAGCCGCGATGTAGGCCTGACTGTGATTGGTTCCTTCAAAAGGACTCTAGTGCGCAGGTCACCTACCCTCTCTCATTACTTCATCTTGTGTGATTATTCTTTTTTGGTTATTTCGTTGTCGAGATGAAAGAAAATTGGGTCTTTTTGCGAAGATTACATCCAGTTACTTTTGAAGTATTTATTTAGTTAAGTGATTTATAACAGTTACTCGTACTCGCTGATTAGCTTACTGATTAACTTACAGGTTCTTTGCTGGTTATCTTTTACTACTTGACTCGTTATCTACGGTTATAATTCATATTAGATAATGGCAAGTAATATTTATTAATAAAAAGGTTAATATGATCAAAATCAATTCTCTCAACTATGAAAAAAGTTATTAAGCATTAAAGTTGACTGTTTTGCAGGTTATGAAGGATAACAAACAACGATATTTGTAAACAAACATATTTTATTCCTTTTATCTCTCTCTTTTTTGGATCTTTTACATTTATTAAGCAATACATGATATGCGTTTCCGCTCGCTACGCTACGCTCCACTCGCTCAAGAAGATATAAGAAAACTCTTGCCAATCCAACTCGCAATTAATAGAATTATATTAATTTAAGCGACTCTAGTCTATCCAACTCGCTAAAATTAATAGGATTCCATTAATTTTTCCGAGTAAGAAACCAATCCCTTTTTCTTTGTCAGAAACATCGCGAACTAATTGTAAAGGCTCATTTTTTCTCACTAACATAAGCAGAGATTTTTCATAAACAAAAGCTAATTCACTGTTGAAGGTTACTTTACTCCCAGCAAGAACCAATGGTGAGTCAGCATGAACACCCTCCATCGATGTAGAATACATCGGGGCAGCGCTCATTGGAGTAGCAATCCTAGCATCGCAGAATGAATCCTCACCATGAACGTACCCTTAGGGTACGTTCATGGTGAGGATTCATTCTGCGATGCTACGATAGCTACTCCCATGAGCGCTGCCCCGATGTATTCTACATCGATGGAGGGTGTTCATGCTGACTCACCATTGCATTGGTTCTTGATGGGAATAAAGTAACCTTCAACAGTGAATTAGCTTTTGTTTATGAAAAAGCTCTGCTTATGTTAGTGCGAAAAAATGAACCTTTACAATTAGTTCGCGATGTTCCTGACAAAGAAAAAGGGATTGGTTTCTTACTCGGAAAAATTAATGGAATCCTATTAATTTTAGCGAGTTGGATAGACTAGAGTTTTCTAATATCTTCTTGAGCGAGTGGAGCGTAGCGTAGCGAGCGGAAAGGCATATCATATATTGCTTAATAAATGTAAAAGATCCAAAAAAGAGAGAGAGAAAAGGAATAAAATATGTTTCTTTACAAATATCGTTGTTTGTTATCCTTCATAACCTGCAAAACAGTCAACTTTAATGCTTAATAACTTTTTTCATAGTTGAGAGAATTGATTTTGATCATATTAACCTTTTTATTAATAAATATTACTTGCCATTATCTAGTATGAATTATAACCGTAGATAACGAGTCAAGTAGTAAAAGATAACCAGCAAAGAACCTGTAAGCTAATCAGTAAGCTTATCAGCGAGTACGAGTAACTGTTATAAATCACTTAACTAAATAAATACTTCAAAAGTAACTGGATGTGGTCTTCGCAAAAAGACCCAATTTTATTTCATCTCGACAACGAAATAACCAAAAAAGAATAATCACACAAGATGAAGTAATGAGAGAGGGTAGGTGACCTGCGCACTAGAGTCCTTTTGAAGGAACCAATCACAGTCAGGCCCACATCGTAGCTTCCCTCCTCACTGCGAGGAGAAAACAAAATATTGGTTCTTCCCCGCGGTCACTGCGGGGGTGCGAGAATAGCATCGGAAGTAAGGATTCTCACTATGAACACTTCCACCTTAATACATGTGTTTGTTTTACTTCGGGGCAGCGCTCATCGGAGTAGCTATCGTAGCATCGCAGAATGAATCCTCACCATGAACGTACCCTTAGAGTGAATGACAGCACCGCACAGTTGTGGTTATTCTCTGCGCTCTCAGTGGTTCTTGCTCATATGATCTTGTACAGGTGTTCCAGTTTAAATGGCAGCGCGTATAACACTCTCATTTCATATCAGAATAAAAACAATTAATTTTTTTACGTGTTATACCCCTTAAAAGTGTCTGCCATGTTTATTATTCATTTGCAATTTTTTTCATTAATAATAGTTGGCTTCTGATTAAAACTCTATTTTTGGGAAATATTTTTTTGCACCTTTCCCCTGTGCGCAGGACCTGTTGCACCACGGTATGTCTAGGAAACACATATTCATCTTCTTATCTACCAAAGAGGTATATTATAGCAAAATTTCAAGGTGCATAAAACACTTCATGAACCGTGCGGTTACTGCCTCTCGGACTAAATAGTCCTACATCAAGATGGTACTAAATCTTATATTCCAAGCTATAATCTAAAGACGAATTAATGTGGCAAAAACCTGTTCTTCATATTTATCAATATTTAACATGCCAATGGTTAATTGAGGAGAGATGAATTAAAATTTATTACATTATAAACACCAATGATAGAATAAGACATTTTCCTATATTTCCTAAACACACTTTAGTTAAAAGGTCACTTTCTGAGGAACATTCCTTAAAATACGGGAAAGATATTTATGTGTATATAGTATTTATAAAAGTTAGCTCAAGCACATTCTTGAGCAACTGTTGACTTATATATTTTTCAAACAAACGGTGACTTTTAAATGGATTTCCGGTCATTGTAGAATATATGAACATGAAATACAGTAGAACTTGGATAATTCGAACCCCTAGGGACCGATAAAAAAGTTCGAATTATCCAAACTTCGAATTACAAAAGTTTTTGAAAATCAAGGGTTAAAAAATCGAACTTCATATTTTCACATTTTTTAATTAAAAAAAAAAATACATTTTATTTAAAGAAAAACAATCATTTCATGAATTGATGATTACGTACATAAGTAATAAATAATTTATCAAAAAAGTAAAAATAAAAGCCTATTGTTTTGAAAAAAAAGTCATTTTCATGGGCAAGACTTTTTTCTTTACTTTTCAGGAATGTTGGTAAAGTGTTAGGAGGAATTTCGAAGTCCTTGGCAATTTCAGATTTTTTCTTTATTCCTTTTTCAACTTCTTTAGTCGCTGCTATTTTCTCTGACAACGTTTTATAACTTCTAGGCTTCGACATCTTAAATCTACAACTTCCTGAACTGCACTGTACGCAAGAAATTCAAGGCACAAACAATGCAACAGATCAAGGCGCTGACTGACTTATAACTGAATAAGAAATGAAGATAGGAGGGAGGGTGGGAGAGAATTCTAGGATAAAACGACAGAATGGTGTATGCAACTACAACCCTTGGAAGGGAGGAAGCGCGACCCACCACTTCGCAGAACTCCTAGAGTTCAAGATCTAGACTATGGGACCGCCGCGCTTCTTGTCCCGGAACCCCTACATCAGTAAATGACTATCCTTCTTACCGGATGGGAGAATGTTTTCTCAAGATTTAAGATGTCCACTTCCCATTGGAGCTACAGACTCGTAAAAAATTCGAATTATCCAAAAGTTTATTTGGAACCACGATTTTTTTACATTGTTTATGCCCAAAATTCTAGGGACCGAGAGAAATATTCGAATTAAAGAAGATTTCGAATTATCGAAGTTCGAATTATCCAAGTTCCACTGTAGTTGATACCATGGCTAGGAATGCAACTATCCATTACCTGCAGTTCTAAAAAACAATTAATAGCCCATAAGAAATATTCTATATGGGTGAGTTGGCAAATTGGCAAGACATTAGGAATAACAAACTCCGTGTGATAAGAGGAAGGGTTAAGATATGGAAGGCATCAACAAATGATACAAGAAGAAAAAAAGTGATCTTAACTCGATTGAGAATCGGCCATACAAACAAACCCATGCCAAAGGACCACCAATTTGTAACTCATGCGCTAGGTGCTGCTATCTGGCACTCACACGAACTCTGAGAAGTGAATTTTTGGCAATTTAAAGACCCTCTTGTTAATTAAAAAAATCTAAAAGAACATGCAGTACCGAAATTCTCGTTTCGTTATTTCATTTATTTGTACCTTAATTTATTTTTTTTTTAAATGAGCATTTTTGTTCTATAGTTGGAAATAAATATTGGCAAATAAAACAACAATTAATAACAAGTTATATGAGCTGTATACGTATTAATATTTATTATTGAACAATAATAAAAATTATCTCACGCAGGAATCCTGTTAATATCCTTAAGGGCTGACACTTCATTAAAAAAAAAAAAGCTATTGCTTCATATGGAGTAATATTATTTCAAGGGAAAAGTGCTTTTTTAGGTTTCCCGGAAAATAATATTCGACAAGAGGAATAACTAACGAACGGGATAAAAACGTTATTCATCGGAATGGATTCGAATTAGGTTGTATAAAGTAGGTAATACATTTATGAGGTTAGCTTTACAAGATATTAATTTTCAATGGAATAGTAGTATTAACTGAATTTTTTAATTTTATTTGGTAATATAGCATTTTTTTCTTAAGGGGCGAGGTTAGCTCTCTAAGTTAGGTGCAGAGAACTCGACTAATATGTTAGGGAATCTAAGTTCAAAGCTTGGGAGATCCAAATATTATATGTTCTGTTATCTTCGTTCGTGAGTTTATTCCGAGTCCCAGACCGTGCCTAGGCCAAACCAGTAATTAATTAATTTATTAATGGGGTGCCTGCAAAGGGGAAAATCAAGCAGTCGGAGCATAATACTGGCCAAACGATCTTCATAGTGTCAAGAATCAGACACCTCTATCTACCCCTCTGTCTCTCCCCCGATCTGTCAGAAAGATTTAAGTTCTGGAAGTCCTATTACAGTACTTACAGGTTGGTTTGACCTGACAGCGTGTCATTCGGTAATTCCATACCCTCAGCTGGCACAAGTAGACTTTCTCTCGTCTGTTACATCTGCTGCATAATAGCCATTCTTGAATCGCTTCTTTAGGCTACCTTAAGTTATTATTTATTGCTGTATCCTTTTACTTTTCCGTAATTATGGCCTTGGCCACTGACGTGGTGTGTCATGCAGCCAATGTCCGAGTTTTACTGCTGCAAGTTTTGCTTTTAAGTCTACTTAAATATTAGGAAGTAAGCCTTCACGGTCTGTTAGTCAGCAGGCACAGTTTCGTTCAGTAGAAAAATATATTGTTAAATATAAGGGCTGTTAAGCGAGTTTTACCGTAAATGTTCTGAAATGTAAGTAAAAAAAAAAAAAAAAAAAAAAAAAAATGTCCCAGCTGCTTCTGTTATTATACATTTTCACAGAAACCTACGCTTTGGAAATTGTACGCCTTGGTCCGCTGCTAGCTGATTCCTGTCAGCGCGTTTAAACGTTGCAACAAATCCAATTTTCCAGTTTTATTCAGAAGTTATCCTCCGAGATGTTCCAAATCGTTAAATACTCGCTGAGTTAGAGTACTGTACAGTGTTCAGCTAGTTGTCCAATCAAACTTGGTGAATTGATATCTCATACCATTTGATAGTAACAACGTTCCCACAGGGCCTATGTGGGCGTTGTGGCTACGGTCCGCAGGTTTGAAAGATAGATCTTGGTCATTCGGCAAGTAATGCATCTTTTAGACCACGAATAACGTTGGTGTTTATTTCCGGCCAAAAATATCGCTTTACGGTAAGCGTCGTTGAGTTTTTGTTGATGTTCCTACAGGTTGTCTAAGGGTGGGTTTACACTTGCTAGTTATTGCAGGATATTTATATCGGAGAGAAATTGCGACTATTGAAAACCCATGTAAAATGTATGCCTGCAATAAATTGCTCATGGTAGCAACGGGTACGTAAGGCTCAAATAAACGTTATAAAAGACTGAACAAATCATTTTCGTTTTGGCTTGATCTAACAACCACACCCTGATCGAGAAGCCTGACCCAACCTTCGTAATTTTTGGAACAATGGCTAATCCAAATACACAAAAATGTTTCCGTACTTTAAGCGACGGAAATGGATAAAATAATTTTTGTAGTGATGTTTCGTTTATTGATTATATGTATTTTCGACAGCACTGTGCGTATCACTTAAGTTCATAAATAAATTATGCTTACAAAATTATAAGAACTTAATGAAACACCAAAGCGGATTGAATTTCCTGTAGTATATTTAAAATATATGCAAAACGGAGAGGAATGTATTTCAATACATTAAGGAGAGAATTCTGTCGGGCTTAGCTGTAATCCATTACACGTCCCGAACAGGCACAAACACTGCGGCGTATTTCCCTTTGATCTCCCAGGATGAATGGCAGCACTGGGGCTTACCTTTTATCAATACTACCATTCAACTTGACTTTCATACATTGCTCATAAGTACATATGCATATTATAAATGGCGCTTTACATTAATTAAATTTATTTACATATTTTACTTCCGTACTGCCTTCATTCGATTCAACACTTCCAAAGGAATTTAGCAGATATGTTATTTGTTGTGCAAATCTTCATCCTACTCCCTAGATACCTACTAAAAATAACCCCTGTTAAAATTAATATATATCGGTAGATACATATATGAAACAAAACTCCGTAAAGATCATGGGCATCTAGAGATTATAAGTCTTGTAAAAATAAACGAAATAGGTCCATTTGTAAGGAGGGCTTAATCCAGAGTCAATCAACTAATTACTAATAATGATTAATTATTGTAGTATTATAACTCGTTATACGTTGTCTATGCGACATCGGGCAATCGGCACACCTATTGCAAGAAAAGGACAACACGCTCAAAGCATAGTCACAAATGAGAACAGGACAACATAGACGGAACACGTAATAACTAACAAACATAACTTTAATTTTAGGGACGTTTATATTTTAAATAAAGAAAGAAATACATTTAAAAAAAAAGATCAATAAAAATATCTTCTTAATTAAAAATTCAAATACAACCAAAAAAAAAAAAAAAAAACCAGATTTAAAAAATCTCCATCAAATAGCATCATAAATCAAACTTCCATAGCATTATAAATTAAACCAAAAGATTACCAATAATTGATACCATTAAAACAACGTAAAGAATCGATAAAATACAGTCATATTTATTACTATAGATGGCTTGACAGTATTACTCCTGTCTCAAGCTTGACAACATGATGAGAGGGCTTCCTGATAAGGTAGGATTAGGATGTAAAATAAAATGTGAATTTATGTAGGGAAAAGATAAAATGTGTGAAAGAAATAGAAATATAAGATTTACAAAAAATACTTTTGCATAGGAAAGCCCCTGAAGAGGTGCGACAGAAGCACGAAACCGGGCAAAATATGTCAAATAGAGAAGCAAATATGAACGAATGGTTTACTGCTATATCACGACATCGTCATGTTTCATAATAATTAATATATATATATATATATATATATATATTCCTCTATTTGAATAGCCTGAAGAAAATTTGGTGGAAAAATAGGCAAGGACGGGCGACCCATTTCTCCCTACATTATATGGAATGGAGCGTGGAAGAGAAGGACCATTAATCTTGGGTATATAGGGCAGAAAGTCAAGCCTCTACATATCGGAACATGCAAATATCCACACTTGGCTGTATATATGTCAACCACCGGGGTGCTGTATACACACAATCCGCCATAGATATGCACAATTTATTATATCCTAACAATATAACCCGTTCTAGGCCCTCGTATATTGTGGCGATGTTATGCTTTATCTTAGGGCTTGATAAGGAAGTACCCTCTGAATAAGGGGGTTATAGGAATTTATTATGCAGTAATATCATAGGTAATAGTCATACAGGAACTGCGTTAGTTAGCGTTTTTCCGTACAAGCGGTTATCCATGGTGTGATCTGGAGTGCTTAAGCAGAGTAAACACGATTCAGGCAGGCCTGTCAGTTAGACCTGAACAGTCCACCTGAATGCCGATCGCCTAAACGTGTATATATTCCGGCCGCCTGAACAGTCTTAACTGACAGACGGGTCGGAACATATGCACGTTCAGGCGACCATCTTTCAGGCGGACTGTTCAGGTCTAACTGAAGAAGGGTTCAGTTTTCTCGTTTAGAAGAAGGGTTAACAAACTCTGTGAGATAAAAGCAAGTGTTAAGCCATGGATATCAAATTAATCTATCATCCTAATCCTATAGCCCAATCCTTATTCAGAACCGATCATCCTTTCTCTCCACCAAGACGTCTTAATAGAAAGTGGCCCCGAGATCTACTAAGGCAGTGACCTGTCGTGGAGTGATAAAATTCAATGAAATCATAATATTTGAGAGTGATAACGATGGATATTTTCTCTCCTCGTTATATCACTACCCACGTCTCATTCGCCTCCTATCCTCCCTGGCGTAAGGTAACTCCATGTCATCCTAGTTACAAGCTATTCGGCTGACAACTGGGGGCACCTGAGCTGTGGACAAGTAACGAGTAACAAATTGCATAATACAATTATTGTAGATAGTAGTAGTCTTTAAATAAAATATGTATAAAGAACAACCAAAAAAAAAACAAAAAAAAACATGGTAGACACCCGGTGCTAATGGCCTAGATGCAGATGCGCCGCAAAAGAAAAAAAAATAGAAGACTTCAAAAATGACAAAAAGAGAAGGAGTGATGTTGACGATTGAAGATTTTCCATACAAACCCGAAATTTTTATTTAATTGGCAAAAAATGTCTCATAAAAACCATAAAAATAAATTTAATAAAATCACTTAGTTTTTTTGGGTGTAATAGAGGTTTAGTACCCAATGCTCCTAGACCCCCCACCTGCCCGAAATACTCCCCCCCCCCCGCCGAATACATAAATATAAACTAAGGGAGAAATAGGAAGCATAAAGAATTGAATTATGTTAATTACATCTCTTTTGTAATTATGGCAAGTATAAATGAGATAAAAACAAAATGTTAAATAAAATAAACATTATTTTGGGAATAAGAACTGTCTGAGGCAATAGATTTATTATTCATACCGCATTACAAATTCAGATTCCTTGAATTAAATATTCGAAACGAATAATAGTGAATATACTGCAAAAGAATTCACTTCTTTATTGAGGGTTTAAATTCGTTTCAAATAGAGTTTTTTTTTTTTTTTTTCGAGCGCCAGAAGATTCAATTTAAGAGGGAAATAATATATCCCGTTCGGAATACGATGGGGGGATATTTGATTTGCGTTTTTCCCCTCACTCACACGCTTTCTTCATTTCTCATTCTCGCTGTCCGCTTTTGTGTGCGTAGGGGGGGGGATAAAGGTCGAAACGTCACGACCTCCCCTCTGGATCGGTGACTCTGTATTTGGTTTTTAAATTTTTTCCTCCCCGTCTGCGAAAGGGACGGTGGCAGAGTCCTCATCAATATATTTGAATTTGAAATCCTCCCCTCCGTGATCTCTGGTCTTTCTCTCTCTAGTATTAAAACTTCCTCGGTGTGGTTTATGGCTCCGTTTGAAAGTTTATTTATATTATTTCTTTTGTATATTTAATGTTGTCGTTAAAAAGCTTTTATTTTCACGAATTGGTATTAGTTATTCATACTGTTTTCTGAAAATTCAAATAGAAAGATATTCACAATTTTATATGTGTATATATTTATATACGAAACAATGAAAACCTAATGGGAGCAGAAAGGCACGAAATATTTCGGGCTAAAAAATAGTTTTTCCTGCACTATCCATGAGAAATGACATATTCTTATCATATAATTATTTTTTAATGTATATTAAAGTTTTGACGTTACACTGAAAATATCGCGCTTGTATTTCTAAATTGACAAAACTCAAAAATCGGTTTTATTCACAGTTATAGTTATGACTCTGAAAGACATGGCAAATACATCTTTATGAACCATCAAAATCATAAAAGGTATGTACCTAGCTTCAGAGCTTATACACCAACGGGCAGTTTTGTCACCCTTCCACTCTTAATCCTAAGGCTACATAGGCAAGAGTGACACACTTTATTTTGAGTTGTGTCACTTTAGAAATACTAGTGCGATATATTAAATTAATAAAATACTTAAATTAATAAGAAATTAATTTTTCTTTATTAAAATAATTAAACTTACTTTTAATTTGTTACATTCAAACAGGTGTTCTTCATTATTTGAAACATTTTTTTTAAGTTTTTAAAAATGTTATTTTATAGCTTCTAAAAATAAATCACATTTGTTTGGTATTTTTTGATTTATGTGTAAGCTTGCGTTTATCGAATATGTATATATATATATATATATATATATATATATATATATATATATATATATATATATATATATATATATAAGTTAAGAGTTTACTCACGTAAACGATGTTTTTAAAAAGGGAATATGAGGTATTGATACTACGAGCTCTGATAAGCAACTGCCTGTATTTCTAATAATCCTTCCTTTTATACTCTTCTTAATCCTATTTACAAAGCTGGGGCTATTATCCTCCTAACAGCCCCCTCCCAGTTCCTGGGACTCCAGGAACTCATATTACAAAATTGAATAATAAAACGGATAAAACAAAGGTGATAGTACAGCTGTACAATTTTTTCAAATACAAAATAGAATAATAAACAAACATACCTTGTAACAGTAACAATATATTTAATCGAAGACAAAAGCACAACTTACGCTACATAACACTTTAAGCAATAATTTAAAAAGATCGATAGAAAGAAAAAGAAAAAGAAAATTGACTCAATCTACACTATAAGTTTTAACCGAAATGAAAATTAGACTGAACATTAGTTCTTGCTGCTTCATCTCCGTACCACCTCTTCAGCAGGAACGGTTGGTCTCCTCAGCTGTTCGACGTGGCAGGTCCGCCTTCGACGTCGATCTTCGATGTCTTCCAATGTGACGATATTATGTTCTCGAATCGTGATAACTCTATAGGGCCCGTCGTACAAAAAGGGCAGCTTCTTGCGGTTCGATGGGATTCGCCTGTAGACTATGTCACCTATGCGAGGCGGTGTAGCGAGGTCCTTCAACTGGTTGTTTGTACGGTCGACGCGTTGTCTCTTTTCTGCGTCCAATCGGCGTTTAGCGTCCTCCCGCGTGCGTCTTTGGATTTTATGTAATTCGTGGATGACATTGGCGTGTTCTTCGTCCCCTTCGGTTTGCGGCCTCGCTCGACGGAGGCACCCTACTCCAAACAGGACTTCCAGGGGGGTAAAACCCGTTGCGGCGTGTACCGAATGATTATAGGCAAGGATTGCGCGAGCCATGCATTCCTGCCCAGTGCGATTAGTGTTAGCTTCCAACAGCCGTAAATGTTCTGTGAGGGTGCCGTGCAGACGCTCGATTACACCTCTTCCTTGCGGGCGTCCGGGAGTGTTGAGGTGTAACTCTGTTTCCCATGATGACAGTAAGTCTCGCATTACTCGGTTATCGAACTCACGGCCACAGTCAGTAATGATAGTCAAGGGGGTGCCGTACACTTGTGCCCACTGTAGTAGTGCTGAGCGAATCGACTCCGCTGATCTGTGTTCGATTGCTATCGCCATGGCGACCTTACTGAATGTGTCGATTATGGTTACCCATTTTTGTCCCTTCCATGTGAATGTATCCATTTGGATCAGCAGGAGCGGGTTTTCTGCTGTGGGCGTCACTTCCTGTTGTGTGTGTTGCGGATGACGTTCGTACTTGACCTGCTGACACACTCGGCACTGGCGAATGATTTGTTGAACCGTTCTGCGCATAGAATCCCAGACATAAGAACGTTTCAATGCAGCGAGTGTTTCCGTTTCTCCCCTACGATTGGTCTTCCCTTGATGATAAGCCAGCGTGAGTTCAGCTTGACGACCTGCATCATTCACTCGCTCACCTAATCTCGTACAGCGTACGAATCGTCGATCGAGGCCTACGCGTTCTTCTCTCCAGAGGGTTGCAATCCTGTTCCAGAGTACCGCGTTGCCCACATAGATGTACGTCGTTTCTCCTGCTGTAGACGCAACGTTTAAAATCCGAATGATGGTGTCTTCACTAGCGGTAGCTTCCGTCCGGACCGTACACTCCTTCGTACCCCGCCGTTGCCTTCCGAACATTATTTGAGGTGCTCCAGACGTAGTCGTTTTCCAGACTATATGTCTCTTGTGACTGACTACAATATCATCGGTTTCGGGTATTTTCTCTGGTCTATCTGCCGCAGATTCTGTGGACTCGCTATGTCGATCACCTGTTTCTTCCTCACCCGGTGTCCAGTTCTCAAAGAACCGACGCAAAGACGAAACTGGTCGATCTTCGTCGGAAGTTAGGGCGTGCACTGGAAGTTCTCGCGAGAGCCAGTCGGCTACGACGTTTTCGTGTCCGGGAGTGTGTATGACTTTGAAAGAATATTGGGCCAATTGGTGCTTCCATCTTGCAACTCGTGCGGACGACTCCTTCAGGGACGCCACCCATTGCAGTGGTTTATGGTCGGATTTTACCAGAAACTTTCTACCAAACACATATGGCCTAAAATGGTCCACTGCCCATACTATTGCTAATAGTTCCCGTTTCAAAGCACTGTATCTAGCTTCCGTTGGTGTAAGTCTCCTACTGCTGAAGGCTATGGGGTGATCTCCATTGATTCCGGGCTGAGTCAAAACTGCTCCCAACGCATATTCGCTTGCGTCTGTAGTAATAGTAAATGTAAGCTTAAAGTCGGGGAACGCTAGGAGAGGGGCTGAACGTAGGTGTTTGATGCACTCCTGGATATCGTTCTTCGTAGCTTCAGACAGGTGGAATGGTTGACCCTTGCGAAGCAGTAGGTTTAACTGCGCTACCTTATGCGCCATTGCCGGTATAAACCTCCTGTAATAATTTAGGACGCCTAATGTTCTTCGAACTCCCCGGATGTCTTTAGGTACTTTCATCTGCCTGATGGCCTCTATTTTCGCTGGATCTGGTCGTACTCCGTCCTCTGAAATCACGTGTCCTAAGTATTTTATAGACGCTTCTCCGAGGCGCGTTTTGTGCGGTGATAGCTTTAGTCCGAACTCACGTAACCTGTTGAATACCTTCCGCAAGTGGAGGTTGTGTTCTTCCGGGGATGCGCTGAAAACCAGAAGGTCATCCATGTATACCTGGACAAAGTCTTCGCTTAATCTTCGGAGGAATTCGTCCATCAGCCGCTGAAAGGATGTTGGCGCATTTTTCAAGCCAAACGGCATCCTTGTAAAATGAAAATGTCCACGTTCGAATGAGAAGGCTGTCTTTTCCGCGTCCTTGGGATGTAGCTTGATCTGGTGGTATCCGGCCTTCAAGTCTAATGTGCTAAAAATCTTGGCGCTATTCAAGCGGTCTAGGATATCTTCCAGCCTTGGTAATGGATATTTTTCGTCCACTGTGAGAGAGTTGAGCTTTCTATAATCCACCACGACCCTGTATTTTCCACTATCTCCTGCTTTTGGGACTGCCCACAGTGGGCTATTATATGCTGATTTGCTTGGGACGATAATTTCTTGTTTCAATAGCGTTTCGAGTTCCTGACGAATGACATCCTTTAACGTGTGGGGGTACCTCCGTTCCTTTACGTAAACTACACGTTCTTCTTTCAAGGGTATTTCGTGCACGGTTTTGCCTGTAACGCCCAAAGGTTCTCCTTCCTGCCAAAATATATCCGCATATACTTCTCGTAACGTATCAAAAATATTTCTGGTCTTCATGACGGCCCCCAATTGGCAATCAGGTTGTTGGCCCTCTTTGTCTACTCGGTAAGTTCGCGGGCCAATCCTTACGCTCCATGTTTTGCTGTGATGTTTGATTTTTCCTCCAATTTTTGTGATGAGGTCGCATCCAATGATCCCATCATAGCTTGAAGGCAGAGTTTTCACTACATGAACCACTAATGCTTTTCCGGGACATCCCCATGACTGTAGGTCCCACTCTATTTCACCTTCCACCGCGCATCGTCCTCCTAGTGTTGCCAACATACATTTGCACTTTTGAATTGTTCCGTCAGCTACTTGTAGTACTCTGTTACTGACTATGGTACATGAGCTTCCGGTGTCCACCAGCCAGCGACGCCCGTTTTCCTCAATAATCGGCAACCTTCCTCTTGTCCGACTCCGCCCGATGGTATTTACGCTGTATTGGTTGCTGCACGACTCCCACCGTCCTCATTGTTGGTTGGTAGCTGCCTGTCGTTCCCTCTGTCGTTGGTGAGAATGCCTCGTCCAACGAGTTCCTGTAGACCCGCTACTTTCGCTTCCGGAGTCTGAGGGACTAGTACTTCTTCTTACGACATTTGCGAAAGAGCTTTTCATGTTTTGAGCGTTGACCTCCATTGGCTCGCCTTTATCTAAGTTTCTAGCGATGTGTCCACCTGTGCCACACTCGAAGCATCTTGTTTTTTCGCATTGCACAGCGAGGTGTTTGTTACTCCCACACTCGAAACACCGTTTCACTTCAGGCCGCCGTGGTTTTCTGTCTCCTCTTCTATCGGGCCTTTCTCGACGATTATCTTTCCGTTCCCTTCCTGTCCATTCATGTGTTCGCATCCCGGATCTTCTAGAACGACGTGGTGTAAAAGTAGTCCACTCTTCTCCTCCTTCACGTTCTTCTTCTGCGATCCGTCGATCCTCTTCTTAAATTCTTTCAGGAAAGTCACTTTAATACTCCTAAATGTGTGCTAAAATAATTCAGGGCACTCTAATTATTGTGAATAATTGTGTAAAAAAAAAAAATCTTTTTCCTAACACAAACCTGTCACCCAGAAGTGAAATATATGAAAATTCCTTCACTTTAAAATGTTGAAAGCATATTTCATCGCGAACCGCTCTCTGGTGATCTGTGAGACCATTAGCACCGTCGGAGGGGGGGGGGGTTAGAAAAAATCCCTTATTCGGAGATGGAACCTGAAGCAGAGCACAATGCTCCATTTATCTCAATTTATCTTCAGAACCACCCCGCCCCCCCTGCAAAACCTTTTCACGCAAATCTTGCATCAATCATGTGCGAACTGCCTGCTATCGGCAAATTGCTCCTCGAGAAGAAATATCTTTATCAACTATTGAAGAAGTGACTTTTTGTACTTTTTATCATGTAGGGCATTTCAGACAAAAATGTTCAATTTACCAGTAAGAGTTTATGCATGTTTTGCTTCGTGGGTACAAACAGAACTTGTAAACGCAGGAGCTGCATATGTAAGCACATTTCTTTGAATAAATTGCTTAAAATAACTTATATAAATAAACTCTGACTCAAATAATAATTTTTTCTGATTTAAATAATCATTTCTTAATTCATTTTCTTTTGAAGCTTACGCGGCGGAATACAGAGCATAATAAATAAACAAAAAAATAATTTTATTGATTTTGATGAATAATAAATGTATAAGTATGTCTTTTGGCATATTTCTCGTTTTCTAGAAATACGCAAAAAACTAAAAGAAATTATGAAAAGACAGTCTTTTTTAAGGCATTTATAAAAAGTGTATGTTTTTCCCTCACCCCACCTCCTTTAATCCCCCCCCCCCCCCAAAAAAATATAGGAGTGAGTAAGCCTGTGATTTTGTGTGGAATAGTGAAATAGTAGTTCCCCATTTTTTGACACCTTGACTTAACGCTGAGTCGTTCCACTCCATTTCTCGATTATGAACTGTCCTTTTTCTTGGGGGAAGTCCTTTGGGTGCTGAGATTAGGAAGCTGGTTCCAAGACGACAGTTGTAAAGCCCACTCTACTGGAGGGCCGTCCGAAATTTGTTGGTCACTAACTATCCATGGTGTTGGATAGGACCTGGTGGGCCGGTGTCTTGGCCGGCTCGATCTTCAGACTTCACGCCCTTGGATTTCTTCACACGGGGTAGACATTAAAGATTTGGTCTACAGGGAGCCCACTGGCTAAAGGGAGTACCTCATCCGTCTCATTAGATAGGCCTGGGAACTGATTACAGCAGAGCAATGCACAAATAACATCCAGTCTGTTAATATGCGATGGGCCAAACCGACTCCTGCAAGGGGCCAAACCTTTGATCAGTTTTTTAATCAATTATTAGGAATTGTTTGAACAAGAAATTGTTATTTCATAATTATGTATTCGTCTAGAATTAAATTTAAAATGTTTTAAGAATTGAAAATTTATTTT
This sequence comes from Gonocerus acuteangulatus, assembly GCA_946811695.1. Taxonomy (NCBI): domain Eukaryota; kingdom Metazoa; phylum Arthropoda; class Insecta; order Hemiptera; family Coreidae; genus Gonocerus; species Gonocerus acuteangulatus. Next base: position 24,529,322 of record OX328128.1, read on the forward strand.
TTTGATCAAGTTTTTTGTTTTGTGTATTTGCACTTTCCTAGAAGGGAGCTATTTTAAATTATATTGAACTTACACTTTACATGGCATCAGTTAATTTTTTTGAACAAGAAGATTTTTTGTTTTTTTTTAAGGAGGGGGGAGGTGGATGGGGTGGAAGATAAGACATATACTTTTAATGATTTTTACATACGAATTATGAAGGAATGCCTTCTCACAATTGTGTTTTAGTTTTTTGCGTTTTTCTCGAAATCGAAGGCAGCAGCCATTCCAGATCCAGGATCGATTCCAGAAGTTTGGCCGTTCATTTTGAGACACCCTGTATATATATATACATATATATATACATATATATATATATATATATATATATATACATATATATATATATATATATATATATATATATATATTATTGTCTTACGGCGCACCGACATTTGGGGCATTAGCGCCTATACCCATGGGGCAGATGGGGATTTTCTCAACGAGCCCCGATGTGAAAAAAAATCCCTGCTGCTGGCGAGACTCGAACCCCCAACTCCCGCATGAGACTCCAAGGAGTTAGCCACGACCAAAAAAGTTGAATTCAAGTTCAATAATTTCAAACTTTTATTTTAATAAAATATCCAAAGTTTCAAGTTTTTTCATCAACACTTGTAGAATGAAATATTAAAAACCAGCGTTACCTAAACTAACTAAAATACATACAAGGTAGCCGTTTCATCCTCGGAACAATACCCTTTGGAAACTAACGAACACAAAGACCTCTGATCCGCAATGTGGAGGGGGGGGGTCTATTCTTTTACCTATCACACTTTTGTTTTAAAACATTTTTTTTTCATAAGTTTTTCTTTCTTTTTTCCAGCTATCTTTTATCCTCCTTTTTTTCCCCTCGGCATTTTTCCTTTGCCCTGCTTCTGTGTCGGCAGACACAATAGCGTTCTCTGCATTCCCGACTACGGACTTCACAGCAAACAGCCCTCTCTTCTACCTCGTCCATTAGCGGAACATTTTTTTGTTGAGCTTGGCTATCTTTTTATAACTTTAAGTTGCTCCCTCCTGCGCCAGAATAAAGGACTCTGACTCTACTTGTGAATGAAATGCTGCGTATAACTATAATATCTGAAAAAATCCGGACAATTATATATATATATATATATATATATATATATATATATATATATATATATATATTATTATTATTATTATTATTATTAAATTTTAACGTCCATTAATTATTAACTAGGAATTTTAGGACGGGTTATCTATAGGTTAAGCCACTATGCCTTTTTTGTGTCCTTTTCAAAATAGTTCTACTGCCGTTGCTATTTTATTGATAACCGATTTGAACAACCAATTTAAGTAGTGAAAGCCTTGCTGAAGTATTTGCAAGGCTAACTGTCTTTCTATTAATATATTCTATGAAGTTGAAAAGCAGTACTTAGAGATATTGGCGGAATAGCACTTCATGTTTCAGCTATTAGTTTCTACAAGATAAACGGCTGGAATTATCGGACTCGTGCATCTCTTTAGCGGAACCTGCAATTTTCTCCAGACGCCTTTGTGCATCTGCATATTTTAACGATCTCACAGAATTTTCTATGAGAATTTTCTAAGTATATTTTGTAACCCGACAGGGACTATACGGAAGTTTGAATTCCGATTCCAGATGTTTTACATTGCTGTATTGGCAAACATGGTTGAAATGGTAGATGTGTTTGCTTACATATGCGCTCCAGTGGTAATAATTGTTTCCCCCCCCCCCCCTATTTTTCTAGTAAACGAAACAAAAACGAGAAATATGCTAAAAGACTTACTTATACTTTTATTATTCATCAAAATCAATAAAATAATTTAAGTTGTGTTATAATAATGGGGTAGGAGGGCAAGTGGCAATATATTCAGGGAAGTGAAATAAATATTGTGATAGTATTTCCATTATTCAATTTTGTCACCACAAATAATCTGAGGTAATTATTAATTAACACACATTTTAATTGATCTTGACCTCCAATCTTTATTTGTCTCTCCTTCTTTACATTAAACGTTTTGGCTATTTTGCCATTATCAATCCCGAAGAAAATTGAAGAGTTACACATCTGATTTAATCCATAAATTTAACATTAAAATACAACTATTTAACCCATTGTCCCAAAAATACTTAAAATAAATTTAATTAATTTACCTCATACTAGCTGTCCTCATTTTTCAATTTGTAAAATCGGTCTTTGTCATCCTGGCCCTAGAAGGTATCCTGAAAGTTAGTGTAGAATATTAGAGCCAGGATGACAAAGACCAATGTTACGAATTGTAAAATAAGGGCAGCTAGTTTGAGGTAAATTAATTTAATTTATTTCAAGTATTTTTGGGGTAAGGGGTTAAATAATTGTATTTTAATAGCATATTTAAGGAGTCAATCATATGTATAACTCTTCAAATTTATTCTGGGTTGACATTGGGAATTAGGAAAGAAAAAGAAAATTGGTTTGATGTCGGTTTCAATTAAAATGTGTGATATTAAAATGTGTAAGCATATATTGGAATATTATTGAACTTCGGCATATTTGGAGAATGATTCAGAAATTCATACAAAAAATAAAAACAGCTCCATAAAAACATCCTAATACGTGGGATTCGATCCGAAAGCAATCCACGACCTGGCAGGATGTAGGCGATATACTACAAATCTCCAAGAGGGGAGCTAGGCTCAGCCGATAACGGCTGTCTTTTTGGCGCCAACTTCTAACAATTCCCGCCTTTTCTGTATGATAAATATCGCCCACCTTCCGGTTTCGTGCCGTACCCCAGCCTGTTCATTACTCAGATGGCTTGATACAGTAAAATCGTAATCAACAGCCAAAAAAATCCTGGAGTAAGTCTATCCTGGTATGTTTGAAATTTGTTTAGGGTGGTTGTAGTCGTAATTTATTTAGCTGGAGTATTCCATAACATAAGCTCTTTTTTCATCATGTTCTAAAATTTTGCTGACTATGGCTAATCAATTTTGGCTGAATTTGAAATAAGGAAGTATTAATCAATGAAAATTTATTTGATTATCAAGGCCCATTTATACACATTTTTTTACAACAGATTTTTAGGAGTTTTTCCTTGCCTGTGCTGATGCCTTATGCTGTCGAGAAAAGCAGCAAAACATTAGGCACAGACAAACAAAATTTATTAATTTATTATTAACAGATACAGCCAATTTTTTTATTTTTTTTTATGTTTTGTTAAATATGTCAAAAAGCATTATGGCGAGTGTAAGGTAAGCACTCGAAAGCCGAAATTTTTAATCCCAAAATCTCAGTCGGAGAAAATAGTTGATGTTTCGGAATAATAGTTGGTTTCGTTCCATTAAATATGTTTATTATTTATAAATGTAAATTTTTATATATTTAAAAAAAAAATGTTTTCTATAATAGAAGTCTTTAAAAATGATGTTTTCTTGTTGCTGTATTTTTTGTTTGTAATAACGTAAACGTTCAATCACGTATAAGTCTGGAAAACCGAGGGATTGAGTTATTTCTGCGTTCTATTTCTTTTTCCCAAAAAAACGATAAAAAATCGCTCTTACAGTTGGTTTGAATAAAGCAATTATTTAAAAAATATCTTCTATATTGGTGAATCCTGACAGCATAAACAGTCCCTTGTTAGGCCACGAGGACCCAGTGGAGCACAAACTGTTGAGATTAAATTAATTCAAAACTGGGCGCGCCTAGGGACCTTGAGGAATGGCGAATCAAATCCACCAACGAAGACACTGTAAGACACAAAGGTACTTTCGTCATCGGTTTGGAGTCATAAGCGGGGTTTCTCCCAATAGAGAGAGGGAATAAACGCACTTAAACAACCAAGACCATATTAGGCCACGTTGCACATTTCGCTATCTTACAGCGAATCTCTCCAAGAAACGAGGACACGTTCTGATTATCCGACAGTGTAAACTCAAAAAGCCATACATCACAAAGAGGATTGTCTACCAAGAACTCCATGATAACGACATAACCACATGACAAGAACAACATTCCAAAGATGGTAGTGCAGCGAATATCTCTATTCGCCGTCAGAAACAAGCACCTTAGCTCCCTATAAAGACAAGACATATCTCATTCTTGGCAGACCTATTTGTCTTGACTCCTTATAATATCTTAACCAAGTTGGGTTTAACGCTAATTTTTTTGGCAAGTGGTTTTAAAATGGCATTTTGAATGTCAAGACTGTTTCTATAAATTTCCGTTTATCTATGTTATAATTAATCTATAATTAGAAAAATACCTTTAAAAATATTAATTCCCCTATAAATGATGTACCTGTTTTATCGTCCATTTCGTGAACGCTAACTATTTTAATATCACAGGAAAGCAACTATGTTATTAGGAGTTATTAAAACATAATTGCCAACAAACGAACTTTTTGCGCAATTCCTCCCTCCCTACACAGGGAGGAACCCTGCTCACGAGGTTGACCACATGCCGCAATCCGGAAAGGTTTACGTTTCAGAACCCATAGGTCCCGAAAATGACTATGGTTCAAATTTGTGTATATATATATATATATATATATATATATATATATATATATATATATATATATATATATATGCCTCTCTCAAAGGCAGCGGACAAAGATGGTCCAATTTTGATGAAATTTGGTACAAAAGTCTTTCGCCTAATTTGAAAGTTCGAGTTCGTAACGCTTACGTTTTCGAGTCCATATACATACAGGTACTCGTTTTATACATTCCTCAAAATAGGAAAACGAATGAAACCATTTTATCTGTAACCGACCGTTTTTGAGAAAAGTGGAAAAAACATTTTGCATTTAATTTTCGGTTTGTGTACTTAAAATCATTGGATTAAATTGAAACAATTTCTGCGTGTTTGAAATGCATCGAAACTATGGCTTTTGAATTTTGGTTACATTTTGAGATAGGGAAGTATACGAAAAAAAATGTATTATTACACATGAAACGTTTTGGGGTATTCGTATGATTTCCTAAATATTTCCAAAGCGGTTAGTAAATCGTGGGAAGTAAATAGATACCCTTTGAAAGCTTAGTAAATCGTCTAAAAAATGTTTCTAAAGCAATTTTCGATGGGACGATGACAATCGGAGAAATAAGTGCTGAAAATTCTAATGTGTTTGTATTGTTCTTTTGAACGTTTTTTTTTTTCTTTGTTTAACTCTTTTTTTTATTATTTTAAATTGAAATTATCAATTACATTATTATTTTATCAAAAAGAAGGCACGGGAATGCTACTGATATTAGTGTTTTCCTATAGCAAACGTTGAGAAGGCACGGGAATGCTACTGATAGTAGTGTTTTCCTATAGCAAACGTTGAAAAGGCACGGGAATGCTACTGATAGTAGTGTTTTCCTATAGCAAACGTTGAGAAGGCACGGGAATGCTACTGATAGTAGTGTTTTCGTATAGCAAACGTTGAGAAGGCGGGGGAGTCAGCTCTGCTTAGGCATAGATTTTATTTTATATTTTTAATCAAAGATCAAACCCTACTAATAACTGCTTCTATCCCTTTAGTAATGAAACTAGGGATATAAACGGAATGGCGCTAAGATGGCGCAGTTCCTGCAAGTCGGACTTTTTTCCATACTATATTCAAACCAGAGTTGGGCAAACGTTAGCGCGCGCTAATACCTAATACCTTCCCGCTAATTTAGCGGTACTGATAAGAGCCTGCGCTAACGATTAGCGCATAGCGACGGCAGTGCGCTAATCGCTAATTCATTTAAAATGTTTAAATATCTTTGTAGCTAACTAGGAGGAATATCTCCTATTCTTCCTCCTATTCTCCTATTCTTCCAATATTCCTCCTATTCTTCCTTTTTTTATTCCACCTTCAATATCCTTTTTTTATTCCACCTTCAATATTCCTCCTAGTTAGCTACAAAGATATTTAAACATTTTAAATGAATTAGCGATTAGCGCACTGCCGTCGCTATGCGCTAATCGTTAGCGCAGGCTCTTATCAGTACCGCTAAATTAGCGGGAAGGTATTAGGTATTAGCGCGCGCTAACGTTTGCCCAACTCTGATTCAAACCATTTATATTATAATTGACCTCTAAATTAGGTTCCTTTCTTTTAGACTCGACTTTTATGAAAAAATAAAGGAAATTTTCACTAAATCACCACATATCGTCGATACAAATGCAAACTAACGAATATGAAAAAATGCATCTTTCATTGTCCATCTTTAATAATTTCTGCTTGACTTATTTTCGGCAAATTCTTCAATCTGACTTCACTCTATTAAAGCGAAATTATTCCACTATCAAAAGGTCAAATCTGCCGAATATTTGACTGTCCAAAAAAAAAAAGTTATGAATAAATACTTTTCCACTCTGAAAAGTGGTGATTTTCATATTCGTTAGTTTGCTTTTGTATCGACGACATGTACACTTGTTTTTTTTTTTGTTTTTTTTAATTTCAGTCCCCACCAATATTTGGCAAGTTTTTTTATAAAAACGATTTGCTAATGACACAAAGCCGGCACAAATAAATCCCTTCCTATTTTTTCCTGAGTACAAGTAAGAACTCCTTACACTTACATTGGTTTTTCGATGAACTTTGAGAAGGCCTTTACATTTTAATGGAATTCAAAACCGCCCGATTCCCAAGTCCTGAATTCTCAATGGATTTCATATTCCATTTTGGTCTTTTATTCCCTCGGCTCAGGCCTAATTTGAATACAACATGAAAAATTCAATCCCACTTCCTTTGCCTCGCGAACACCCCTTATGTTTCTTTAACATTCTTCAATATTACCAAGAGATATGAGTATGTTAATCTCGCGATAGCTGAGCAAAAGAACTTCAGACAAACCGACAGTCTCTTTTGAACTCAGAATATTTGGATCGATGGGATATTTTTAGCTTCATCTTAAAAGCTGCTAAAAATTACTTTGTAGTGGTCACCGTAATAAAAAAGTACTTTCTACATTTTAGCAGGTTAGTCAACTCATTCTATAAATATATAATTAAATTTACGTGGAATGATCACACTATGTTAACACTGTTCGGTGGAAGGTATCAAATAAGGTTATACTCATGAAAGACGTTTTGATATATATATATATATATATATATATATATATATATATATAGGGGAAGGTGTTGTACCTTTGACCACTTTGCAAAATTGAATTTTTTTTAGCTTGAATATTAAGGCTAAATTCATTTTTATTATTTCATTGTAATTAGTATTCTATTGGTTATCATATTTAATTTTTTCAAGGTTCTAGCTTTACATTTAATATTTTTTATTAATTTTTAAAAAAATAATAGTACAGTGGTCAAAGGTACAACATGTAGTTGTACATTTGACCACGGGGTGTTGTACCTCTGACCACGTAAAAACAATACAGCAGTCCAGAAAAAAAATTGTATTCAGTAATATTGTAAGTTTAATAAATACAGGACAAGGATGTAAACATAATAAAAAAAAACTGTTATTGATATTATGTTATGCTTAATATGCTGAAAAATCCAGCCCAACCGATAAACGTTTTAACTGTCAAGCAGATCCACTAGCAATAGTAGGGTATGGAAGTTTAGCCACAATGTCTTCAACATCAATATCATACAAATTTTCATCTTCTCTCGTAAACTTGTCACGTAAAGTTTGTTTTTTTCAAATATTGGATCTTAAACATTGGACATTTAATACCACAGATCTCTACGACTAAATATGTAATAGTAATATTAATTTTTTTTTTTAAATTTGTAGCAGAAGAACATAAAAGTTGAATTATAAAAAAAATACTCAGGTGTTTTGTACCTTTGACCTGGTCAAAGGAACAACACCTAGTCGTCGTCAGAGGTACAACACCCTGGTAGTGAAAATTAAAAAGTATGCTAAAAATTTTAGGGTTAAGATAAATCAATTTCAGAAGCTACACCATGTTTCTTATTGTAATAACTACTTTGTCAAATGATTTCCATCTAAAAAGACATAATACAAAAAATATTATGAGGCAAAACGTCATCAATAAATAACTTACATTTTTATTATAGAAATGGATAAGTATTTTTTGTAAGAATCCTCTTTGACTTAAATAATCCAAAGTAGGTTTAAATTTAAATCCTAAATTTATAAAATGTTGCTACATGCCGCCACAGCCTCGGTGGTCAAAGGTACAATATGGTCAGAGGTACAACACCTTCCCCTATATATATATATATATATATATATATATATATATATATATGTATGTATGTATAATTGGTTGACTTTTTGCCTATTTTATTCAGAAAAAAAATTGAAAATTTGGGGTCAGTGAATTTTGAAAATCGATCTTTTTATTCATCTGATAGTTTTTCATCTTCTCATTTAGATGACTAATGAAAACGTGAAAAATTAATCAATGCACAACAACCAAATCTTTTTTTTTTTCCAAGTTCTCTTGAAAATTATATCACCTTGTAAGTTGTTTGATTTGTTACCCCACCGAATAAATACCTGCTCAAAAACTTGCCTATTAACCCAGTACCCCCTAACCGTAAAGTGTCGCGATTTATTTTTGCGTTAACTTTTCCTAAAAAAAAATAGATCCACTAGTCGTAACATTCATTCATTTTCCTCCAGAGGTTAACAATAGACCTTTTTTTTGTCCCCGCACGTCGCGGGTTCTTCTTTATTGTGATAGTTTTTTTTTTTTTTTTTTTTTTTTTTTTTTTTTTTTTTTTTTTAAGGCGCATCTACATCTTGGCCATTAGCGCCGGGCTATCTACATGTTGCCGCCCTTTTCTAATGCCAACAACGTGGTCGGTCACCCATTCAGGTACTGACCACGCCCGACGCTGCTTAACTTCGGTGATCTATGGGAACCGGTGCATTCAACGTGGCTATGGCCGTTGGCTTTATTGTGATAGTTTATTTCTTTCAGCGAAATCGATTCGTTCGATACTACACATTTTTCGATTACGTATAAAAATGTTCATATTAAATATTTGCTATTGTTTTGGTAGGCATATTCTATTGGTTACGAACGGCCAAATACACTCGGCATTAAACAAAAACCGTACACTTTTAATATTTTTGAGCGTACTTTTAATATTTGCGTGAGTCTGTAAGATTATATCGATGTCATAAGCGGGGTTCCGCAAAAAGGGCAAGTGAGGAAACAACATTAAAAAAAAATAAAATAATCACAAATCTATTATTCTCCCAGGATGGTTGCGGCATCTTCGATTTATTGAATAAATATATCTATGTAGATGTATATACGAAGGCCATCTAAAAATAACTACAAAAAGAATCTCGGAAGCCATTTCCTAGAATAATAATAATAAAAAAAAGAAATAACTCTTTACAACAGTAAAAAGTTTTGTTAGATGTTCTTTTTGAAGTTATCCGAGCTCTGGGAAGTTCTTAATGTCCTCTGGGAAATAATTCAGTCAGGAACAGCCCCTACTTGGTTTTATATTCGAGTTCTAGAGGTTCAAATTATAACCCCCCCCCCCTCCCCTATTCCTGAAACTAAAGCAGGTCCTTCGGGAACTCCAGGCTCATCAAAAATTCACCCCTCACAATGATTAAATTTGGTCTTCTTTAATTACTTTTACCTCTTGAATTAAAAAAAAAAAAAATCATCCCAGGAAAATATATTTCCTTACTATTATAGGAACCTATAAAAAAAAAAAAAAAAAAAAAAAAAAAAAAAAAAAAAAAAATCAGTCCCATAACAGGCCACGAGGGCCCTGAGGGGCAGATACTATAGAAGTATCTGATTATTGACCATACGGCACACAAGGGAGATAGTGTGGTCAGTACTATGCTCCGGCCGCCTGATTTTCCCCTTGGCCGCTTCGACTGCTAGAGTCATTAGCATCCAAGGTACCCATTATTAAATTAATTAAAGGCTGGGTCGGCCTAGGGACGGTCAGGGAGGCCGAATTCAACCCATGAACGAAGACACTAGAAGAAAGAATCTTTAGTGCTTGCTCGGGATTTGAACTCAGGCCTCCAGCTTATTAGCCCAGTGCTCACTATTGAGCTAACGTCGCCCCCTATAGGAACCTATAATACACTTTTAATTATACAGGCACACAAAAAAAAATGTGGTCTTTTAAAGACACCATACGTATATTCTTATTTATTTTATCACGCTGAGTCCCAAGGCAGCACCTACATTGGACCCGTATTTCTCCCGATCCGATCCGATCCGATTTCGTTTGATTGACAACGGCCAACAGCGGCCGACGTGAGTGCCTACATTGGTCTCGACCCGATCCGATCCGATTTAGTCACAGCTCGTCAGTAATGACCTCGTAGTGAAGTGAAAATGAGTGATTAAGTTAAGAAATACTACCTAATAAGCATAGAAACCTTCGAATAGGTTGAATGTTGGAGGTAAGAGAAGTATTGGTATTCATATTTTGAAATTATTTATAAGAAACGTAACTAGAAGGTTATAAGCATTTGAAGGTTATAAACATTAGAAAGTTATAAATATTGGAAGGTTATTGACGTTGGATGGTTATAAACATCTTTCCACGCAATTTAATAAACAAGGGAAACAAAAAACAAAAATGTGAATTGACTAAGTTCTAAATGTTATTTCCTTTGATATAAAAAACAATGCATTGAAATCGGTTAAGATTTAGAACCTGTAGAGCTTTTTGAAACACCATATGTGGGTTGGCGCCATTTTGCTTTGTCGGCCCGAAATCGGTTTAGAAACAAACAAGTTTGAATGGCCAAGAATCGGTGGCCGTTGGATGGGACCGGATTGGATCGGGGCACCATTGAGATGCATGTGTTTGTTTTACTTCCGGCAGGCGGTGGCTATTGGATCGGATCGGAACGGGTCCAGTGTAGGTGCACCCTAATCCGGAGTCCGTTTCACCCCATCGCGTCAGGTTTAAGGGCATTTGAAGTTCAAATATCGTATGATGTCGTTAAAGAAGAAATAACTAGAGCTGAATTTTGAAAAAAAATTACGCCGATCGGTCGATACAGACCTCGGATTCGAATTAAGCGACACTCAAAACCATGGAAGCTCAAGTTATTTCTTCTTTAACGACTTCTTAAAAAAATTGAACTTCAAATGCCCAACGGACTCCAACCGAACTTCAAATGGGTGAAACGGACTCCGGATTCGGATTCAGAGTGTCGAAATACATAAGAATATGTGTTTAGTTTTTGGAAAATACCAATTTATTTGTTGTGTGGCTATGTTATAATTTTAGGGATGAAAACACAATCTATGTGAATGTATGATTTTTTTCCTTGTGTACGCAGAAGGTCAACGAATAAAATCAAATTAACGTAAACGTCAATTTATTAAATTTGGCTCTACATGTTTCGCATCCTTGGATGCCTCTTCAGTAGCTTAGAAACTAGATACAGACAAATGGGACGAAGGTAAACCTTCTGATAGAATGGCCTCACCATTACTGAAGATCATTTACATAGCAACAGCTGTCCAAACATAAAATTTGATTACTCAGAAGAACATGTTTAAAAAAAGTCCTTTTTTTATAGATGTAGAAATTGTTATTCATTATCCAATAAATTAAAAAAAATTAATATTTCATTTCGGTTTTCTTGTTCATTATTTTTTTCTGATTTTTTTATGATATGTATATTTTATTTTATTAATCGTTTTATCAAATTTCGTTCTTTATCTATGCTCTTTACATTTGCAAAGACAAACTTTACAAGAGCCGTTTTATTATCATGTTCATCAACATTTTATACGTGTTTAAACGCCCTCCTAAATATGCATGCAATTTTCTCAACGGGCCCTTAAATGAAAAAAAAAAAAAAAAAAAAAAAAAATCCCTACGTCAGGTCATGTTTGGAGTCAATGAATTATTAGAAATTATTAGAAAATTTCTTTGACAGCCTTACGCATTTTTGAGATTTTCGTAAATTTCATAAATATCTCGAATATTATCCAGAAATTGTGGTAAGTCGATGTTACTCAACCGAAAGCTCTCATTCGAAAAAACGGTTTACAAAAACTGTTTCTTAAAGAGGCAATTTTACTTCAAGAAATAATTTTAGTTCAGTTTTTATTGCTTGATGTAATAACTTTTACTAGTTAATCGTTTTTTTTTTCTTTTTTTTATGGAGGTCGATGAGGCCGAGTAATTAATATCCCTACAGACAGTTTTCAGGGCCTTGTGGCACCTAAAATCTTACTTTTCTACAAGATTTCTTTGGAGTATGTTTAAATGTACTCTATGTTAAGTAAAATTATTAACAGTATTTACACAAAGCTGTTGAGTTTTTTTTTTCTATTTATCATATTTTTTTTATTATTATTTCAATTTTAATGTCCATTATTATTAATTAAGAATTTTTCTACGGGTTATCTATAGGTTATTACCCTTTTCCAGCCAGGATAGGGCTAATGCCATTTCTTTTTTCTAAAGAAAAGCCACCACCCCATAGTGGGAATCCAATCTACGACCTTTGGCACGGAGTATTAAGTGCTCACGCCTTAACACTCACGGCCACCGGGCCTCCTAATTATACGTAACTATTAATACAGTGTACTTTACTGGTGTAGGATAATAACATATCTATGAACAGCATGTTACCACAAAATGACTCGATGCAATTTACCCCGAAGTGGTGCATCGTTAACTAAAATAAATAAATAATAGACAAAACTTCCTAAATTAATATAGGAATAAATATTTAATGTATGAAATGGAGATTGATTATGATTTTGGGTAATTATATGCAAGGTAAAAAAAAAAATATTTATTTAAATATTGTCTTCCTGAGAATTTTTTTGCGAATTGGATTTTCTTTAAATCTTTGGAAATAAAGTATAAACGTTTATTCTATAGCATAAAATTCCAGTAATTTCTAGTTTTGACTGTAAGCTGGTTTAAACTACCCCATTCCGGTTCTATTTCGAAATGAAACTAGTTCTAAACTGGTTTCATCCGGTTGAATGATTCTAAATTATGCTGTACGTATATATGCACTGACCTTATTGCAATACAGCCGTGTATATGAGGAGTGACAAGATGTAGGCAGAGCTATACTTGTTGAGGGCAAGTGGACGTCCTTACAAATTTAAAGTTTATTGGTAAATAGGATCATTACATGCAGGGCGTATCCTGTCTCTGACCTCGGCATGCACGGCTCGCTATTTCATACTAATAATAGTTGCGATAATGTAACTATTTTATTTGTGATGTGTATATTTATTTCGGTAGATTATGTGTTTTGACAATCCGAGATCCGGTTCATTTGAGATTATACGTTTGTATTCAGCTGGATTCTTCCAGATTTAACCAGATGAAGTTTCTCTTCCAATTTTATTAGCATATCCCAATGAAGAAGAAATTTCGAATATGTATGGCAAGAAATGTAGACATTTTATAGCCCCTCAAAAAGAAAATAGGTTAATTAATTTTGTTTTTAATTTATTCATTTTACGGACTTCGCATCTATGGCAATGAACCCTAATAAAGATTATAAAATAGATACATAATTTACATTCCTCATGTAATGGCGGAGAAATTTATTTTGGAATACTGGGAACACTCTTGGACGGACAACAACTACGGACGATAAAACCTACCGTCAAAGACTGGCCATCCGGTTATCGATCCAATAGAAGGGAGGAGGTTGTATTGGCTTGACTTAGGATTGGCCATTCAAGACTTACTCACCAGTACCTTATGTCAAGACAAGAGAGACCATCTTGTAATATTTGTAATTTAGAATTAACAATAAAACATATAATATACATTATATGTATAATATATGTGTGAACTTCTCGCTGGTACTCTACTCTTCTTCTGGTAAAGACTATGTATACTATATGTGTGAACTTCTCGCTGGTACTCTACTCTACTTCTGGTAAAGATTATGTATACTATATGTGTGAACTTCTCGCTAGTACTCTACTCTACTTCTGGTAAAGACTATGTATACTATATGTGTGAACTTCTCGCTGGTACTCTACTCTACTTCTGGTAAAGACTATGTATACTATATTTGTGAACTTCTCGCTGGTACTCTACTCTACTTCTGGTAAAGACTATGTATGCTATATGTGTGAACTTCTCGCTGGTACTCTACTCTACTTCTGGTAAAGACTATGTATACTATATTTGTGAACTTCTCGCTGGTACTCTACTCTACTTCTGGTAAAGACTATGTATACTATATGTGTGAACTTCTCGCTAGTACTCTACTCTACTTCTGGTAAAGACTATGTATACTATATGTGTGAACTTCTCGCTGGTACTCTAATCTACTTCTGGTAAAGACTATGTATACTATATGTGTGAACTTCTCGCTGGTACTCTACTCTACTTCTGGTAAAGACTATGTATACTAAATGTGTGAACTTCTCGCTTGTACTCCACTCTACTTCTGGTAAAGACTATGTATACTATATGTGTGAACTTCTCGCTGGTACTCTACTCTACTTCTGGTAAAGACTATGTATACTATATGTGTGAACTTCTCGTTTGTACTCCACTCTACTTCTGGTAAAGACAAATTAATAGTTTGATCTTAGACTAAACCACTAATCCTCATAGCCTTATTTTTGATTTTTTTTTTCACCAGACATACCTCTCATTAAATCTAAATATTATATAGCGATTTCCTTAAAAGAAAACACGTTAATTGATAAGGGCACCTCCTTCATCGTCTCCCGGCTTCTTTCTCCAGCGGTGCTCGTTGTTCGGCCGTTATATTTCGCCAAAATACTATTGGGCGAAATGTAACGGCCGAACAACGGGCACCGCTGGAGAAAGAAGCCGGGAGACGATGAAGACGATGCCCCAACGAAGGAGCCTAAAGGAGAACATGATAAGGACACGTTAATAAGATGGTAAGATCAGGCGAGTTTCAGTTACACCCCCACTACTAATGGACCTATTTTGTTGAGTAATGGGATCATCCAATCTTTTATTAAAACGTTTTATACGATTTTATATGTTACACATATTTGATGCATAATAGATGGAATTGAGAAAGATTTTAAGAAATTTCTATCATGAGTACAAACCCCTTAGCTTCCATTGGAATGTAATAAAATGAATTTTACAAAACGAAAAGGGTACACTTATAACTTGAATATAAATCATTATCAATCTACCTTAGATTAATTGAAACACATATTTACCATCTGTCAGCATTACTCTTCCTCTACGTATACATTTTTTCTTTCTTATCCCTTCTATGTGTAAAATACTGCTTCCATATATAACATACCGCCTTTAAAAATAAAATACCAATTCTATATACAAAACTATTTCTATAAATACAGTACTATATAGATATATACAAAATATTACTTCCTTAAAATTCTCGGTCATTCTACATATATATATATATATATATATATATATATATATATATATATATATATATATATTAATTTTTTGGGTATTTACAAATGACATTACAATCCTAGCAGTAGTGCTTGCTAGGGTAATATCATAAGCTCGTCTGATAGCTTGAGGTACTCAGTAGCACTCGCTGTTGTGTTCGGAATCAATCCATTGGTCGAGATGATAACTACAGAATCTAATTTCTAGAGTTTCATGAATTCAATAACCAGATATTAATATCTACGCAGTTTCGAAGCATATGCATTACGGATATTTTCATAATTCGGTACTAAGGTCTCAATTGCATCGGCGATATATTTTTATATGACAGAAGGTCAGCCAAATGAAAATACATGTTTTCCAGTAATATACTCACACAACACAGAGTACAATGGTACGATAAATGATCCAAAGACTCTTTTGCCTTATGAAACAAGACCATTATTACTGTCGTCGCTGGAAGAGAGTGCTGAATAGAAGGAGGGGGTTTTGAACGATTCCAGAGAACAGTGATTTCTATCACTGCTACCAGTCACCATCAATAATAACGGTGACAACCATTCGTCTCTGCCATCTGTCAGGCCTACGCTCTTCGGGTCTTTTGTAGTTTTTCTCTCCTTCATCCTCAAGCTCCTGACGCATTTATTTATTACCTGATCTGCAAACTATAAACCTATTCTAACTATGATTTCTTTTATTTTTCACTAGTTAAATTCCTTAAATTGGAAGTAAGTGACATTTGGCAACTTAAATTAAATTAGGTACAGACTTGGACTTTTTTGGGATCCCCCAATTTTTAATGTATGGTAGCAGAGTGCTTAAGATGGACTAAAATGGTATTAAAGCACTTTGATCTTGAGAAAACGTCTGGGGCTTCGTAAACAAAGCACAAACCTTAGCAAAGTTTTAAACGGTACATTGGTCTGGAATGCTCTAAAATAAAGCGATACCAATAAAATAAAGGTTAGGAATTTCCCCAAAAAGAACGATTTTGTTCATTAAAATAAAAATGTGTCTTATTTTTTGGCCGTAGTTTTTACCGATTTTCGTTTTAGGGAATCAAAATTTACGGTTGGTAAGGAGAAATTAATAATTTGATTTTCGAGTAAATCCCTACTCCTCATATCCTGACTTTACTTATATTCACAATATTTCTTATTAGATCTAATTCTTATGTAGCGTTTCTCTTATAAGAAAACCTTATTAATAAGTCGGTATGAGCTGGCGACTTTCAGTTACACCCCCCTAATGGACCCATTTTGCTGATTAACGGAATCATCCAATCTTTTATCATGTTTTTTTTCCGTTTTATATGCTACATATATTTAATGCATAATAGACTGAATTGAGAAAATTTTTAAGAAATTTCTGATTGGAGTGGAACATCCATAGCTTCCTTCGGGATCCGCTGAAAACAATATTAGTAAACAAAATGGGTGCACTTTTACATTATTAATAAATCTTTATCCATCTAACTTTGATTTAATTATTAATTGTAACACATATTTACTATCTGTCAGAATTAATCTTTCTCTAAGTATAAATTGTTTTCTTTCTTATTTCTTCTATACACAAAATACTCCATTTATATGTAAAATAGTACTTCTATTTGTAAAATGATATTTCTATATGAAATTCTACTTCTAAAAATAAAATACTGCTTCTGTATATAAAACTACTTCTACATATAAAATACTGCTATTATATATATATATATATATATATATATATATATATATATATATATATATATATGAAACTAGTTCTTATAAAAAAATACTCCTTTATAAAATACCACTTCTATAAATAAAACTACTTCTGTATATAAAATACTAATTGTATAAATACAACCAATTCTTAAGCGTGGCAACCTGTAGATAGCCCGGCGCTAATAGCCAAATAGTTGATGCGTTGAAAAAAAAAAAGAAAAAGAAAAATCTACTTCTTTTTTTTTAAGATACTTCTGGTACACAAAATACTATTTCTTTATAATTGTTTCTATTTATAAATACTATTTTTATATGTAAAATACTACTTCTACCATAAAAACCTATTTATATATAGAAACTGAATTTTTTATTTTAAAAAGTTAGTTTCATTAAATAACCGTACCCCGACAATATTTACCCTTGAAATCTCAACGGACAACGGTCTCATCTCAATGAAAAAGCTATGCGTTTTTATTTTCTGGATTCATTTACTATAATTTTAACGTCCGCTTACAAAGGTCTAAGATTTTTGTGGACGACATATCTACAGATTACTAACCTGTAGGGGGTATATGCCTTACCTTTTATAGAGAAAAAAAACACCACCCCTAACGTAATCTTACCCAAATCCTAAAGCGCGGAGTGCTTACACCTCAACTCTCAAGTCCACCGAATCTCCAAACAAGAACACGACATTCGGTATTTGAATGAATTCTTTGGTAAACTACTTTCTCTTATTATTTATATTTTATAATTTATTTTGTAGCTACTTCACATGAATGTCTTCCTGGGAAAATATTGTGCTTTCTGATCCAAAACATACTAGAGAATCTTCTTTAGAGTTCGTCAAACTTGTTGATTGTGTATGAGATTATTCTCTCTTAGACTTCTCCCGGATGACGGAACTCCATTAATAGAGGGCGTTCTACTGGAGCGAAAATTCCTTAATTTCTAGAAGGAGCTAATTAAGAACGACATGAGAAGGCTCCGCCAGGAATTTGGTGTAGATTCTGCCTTAATCCAAAGTATAATTGCTTGCTGAAATCTACTGTTCCATCTCGCTACTCCTAACACATCATCCACGAATATTAGCTCTCAAACCTGCTGATATTTTGGTTGTAACCTTAAATTTATAAACTCCTTTATTTATAATTAAATTCCTGTTTGATTAAAGTGAAAAATGAAAGCGGAATTTATAAAGCTAAAAGATTTTGATTCTACATTTTATTCTTTTTACTTCTTCTTTATTAGGTTTTGCATTATTTCTTTTGTTTGTTCATTTATTTTTTATTATTTCCTTTTTATAGCCAGGCTCCCTTTTTAACTATTTTATATTGTACTATTAATTGTATTTTTATATTCTGAATAATAGTTTCATTATTGCTCCACCCTCCGGCATCCCCTTCTTTCTCCAGTATTTCACAATCCCTTCTTTATTACTTAATGTTGTGTTAATAATATTTTTTTTTTTTTTTTTTTTGTTTCTCTTCATTAGTTATAGTTAAATTTGTAAATTCAAACCATTTGTGTCACCTTTCATGTCTATCACCTTAATCAAAACATATATCGCCCGTGTGGCTGACATGCCTTAAAATAAGAAAAAAAAAACAAAAAACATTTGTGTACTCAACCAAATCATTATGCCCAGAAAGCAGCAAATGTCCACTTCCTCTTATGGTTCAATTAAAAAGCTGTTATTCCAATTCGAAATACGACCACAAAATGAACTGATTGAAAAAGAGTTTGTGAATCTATATGACTAGCCATTTAACTCACATTTAATTTAATTAAAAAAAAAAAAAGACAAATTTAGTTGTTTACTGAAAAATGCTTTAAGTCGACTTCATTCCAATCTCCTCGTCAAAGTACTTACAAAATCTTACAACTTAGCCCTAGATTTTTGTTTGTGCTCTAATTCTATCAGAAAAACAGTTTGTTCCGAAATGGACGTTTTTTACTGGAGTGAATTTTGTTGAAATTAGTTAATATCCCTTAGGATATTGTCAGTTTAATTTTCATCTTGGCGCCTAAAATCTCGCTTTTCTTTGAGTAGGGGTTTATATTTCATGTATCAAACGAAATATTACCTGTTTCTATTCCAATATTCTCAATGACATTACTGTTTACGCAGAAACACGCTAATATGGAGCACGGAAGATGGACGTATTCCTTTGAATGTACTTTTAAAGAAACTAATATAAAAATTAAACTAAAGGAAAAATCAGGCGGCCGGAGCATAGTACTGACCACACTATCTCCCTAGTGTGCCGTAGAGGACTGATATATATATATATATATATATATATATATATATATATATTCATATATATATATATGTATATATATAAATGTGTATATATATATATATATATATATATATATATATTTATATAAATTGTAGACTTTTTTTTTCTTTATTAATTGTTATCCTTTGGGTTCCCCACCGGATATTCTAGGTTCCCTCTCCTTCCGTAAAAGGGATTGTAGATAACAAATTGTGGCGAGAAAAGGGTGCTAACCCCATAATGAAAATAACTTGGCGAAACAAAAATACCTTTTTTTTTTACTTTGTCCTTGAGAGAAATATCTTCGGAGCGGAATCCGCTAGATCCTGCCATATTTCTTCCCGAGGAGTATCCTCTATTTTGATGAAGGTCCTTAACCTTTGGCCTTTATCCAGAGGTCCTGCGGAACCCCGCTATTTTTATCCTCTCCATTTCTAGCATTCTTCTCTTTCCATCCTGTATATTATCAAACTTTAAAATGTTATTAAAAAAAAGCTCTTAATGAGCTCAAAACCTTCATATTTTAGTTCTCTAAAAAATTGTTACCATCCTAAGATATTTATATGTAATAGTAGTTATAGTCAACATAATATTTTTAAAAAAATAGATATTGTTTGTACCAAATATGTTACAGATTTTTAAGGTCAGTTATCATAATTAATTTTTTTAAATTAATTTATCAAGAGTACCCGCAACTATGGCAATTCGCTTAGCACAATTGTAACATATATTTATAGTTGTAATTAAACAAATAAGTACATAGTAAACTTGATGGGAAGTCAAAAGATGTTAAAAAAAAAAAAAGAAAAAAAAAAACTCTTAAGAATTACAAAACAAAATACATTGGAACAAGCCAGTTCATATAATAACAATTAAGGACAGTTTACAATTTCCTCGTGTGAATAAATTATATACAAGATTTGATAATGAATGTAATTATTAGACAAAGTCTCTCTTAAGAAAAAATATATATTAATAATAGAAAAAGTAAATAAATGAGTTGGAAAAAAATAAAAAAAAATAATAGAAGATATTTATTCTGGAGTCAGAGGTCAGTTAACATAAAAACAGCCTTAAATTAGATTTAGATCAGATTAATGATTATTATAAAGATTAATAAAGAAATATCCCTAAATATTAAAATCCCGCACCGCAGGAAGTGGCGTATATTAGCGAGTTTCCAAATAGAGAAATAATTTATATTATGTCCGAAGCATAGATGTATTTTTTATGACACTAATTCCGTATAATTCAAATTCATTTAATAGTCCTGCAATTAATACTATTAGAAAACATAAATAACAACTATTCTGCATCCCAATTATATTTGAACTACACAGTTTCATTCTTATTTCTACGATTTAAATGATTTTTTGAACCATCATCCTTTCAATTCGTTTTTTTTAACTGATAATTGAATAACATTTCTCATTCATGAAAATGTTTCCATTTAATACCAACCAAGGTGAGGAATAACCCTTCAAAGCTCCAAAACTTACTTTTATTTTACCAATACAACGTTTCGGACTATTCGTCCATCTTCAGGAGATCTACAATAGTATATTAATTACTAGAAACTGCAGAAAACACGCTTTATAATTACTATTAACCAAGATATTACATCATCTAATGCCAATTATTAAATTTTATTTACTTAATTTTAAACTCACCATCTCCTGTCAATAATTAAAGTTACATTTAAAACGTCATAAAATCAAAAAAATGGTTCCTAAAAGGAACCAAGTCAAATTACAAATGAAAACAATTAAAACATTCATTATCTCACAGCCATATTAGAAGACCTTATCAACATACTTAGGCCTATTATATTTTAATTATTATACATTTTAATCATTTGAAATTTAATGTTTTAATGTAATTTTAGTTATACAAAATATAATAGGTTAATGTTTTAATTGTCTTCATTTGTAATTTGATTTGGTTCCTTTTAGGAATCATTTTTTTTTGATTTTATGACGTTTTAAATGTAACTTTAATTATTGACAGGACATGGCGAGTTTAAAATTAAGTAAATAAAATTTAATAATTGGCATTAGATGATGTAATATCTTGATTAATAGTAATTATAAAGCGTGTTTTCTGGAATATCTAGTAATTAATATACTATTGTAGATCTCCTGAAGATGGACGAATAGTCCGAAACGTTGTATTGGTAAAATAATAGTTTTGGAGCTTTGAAGGGTTATTCCTCACCTTGGTTGGTATTATTAATTAATACCCTTCATCTAGTCATCAAAATTTTTCCATTTTATCTGGTCAATAACCCCTTTAATTAAAATTATAATTTCTATTTATTCATGGAACCTACCTCCAGTATGATAACTCTCCAATTGGTCAAATTATACAAAAATATGATCATCAATAAACTATTTAAAACAATTATAGTAATTGATGAGTATTATTAATTTCTGTACTGATAATTCAATTTCTTTTTCTAGGACCCATCAGAGAATTATTTGAGAAAACTTCAGTAATTCAAGGTAAATTTTTTATTTTTATTTATTCATTTGAAATCTGTACATATTTAAAAGTACAACTATCAAGTCTGTTGATACAGATATGCCATGAACAAATTGACAATAACGAGAAAAATAAATTACACTAAAATCAATAAAAAATTTGAATGAAGCATTGTTGGCACTTCCAGAGACGAACGGAATCCCTCCTTTTCCACGGGCGATAGTCTGCAGGCGGCAATTTATAATCTAGAACGAAAAGCTAAAATTATTACGAATGAAGAAGGTTAAATCTAGAAAAGTACGTATGATTTTTTAGAAAGATTAATTTTTTCGAAAATGGTGAAAAAATATTCATTTTCTATTAAAGAATCCGTCGAAAATAGGTAAGTACTTTACTAGAAAATGAAGAAGCTGCAGTTAAAATTTGAAGTTGATCGGGCAAAAATTAAATACGCCAGAGTATCGCCCGATTTGAAAAGTCCGTCATGCAGGAGCTGCATAACTAAGCACTTTCCTCAGAATTTGGGTAGTGTAGATTGCTTTCCAGAACAATTTGCTTAAAATATCCTACATAAATAAAATAAAAACGTGAATAGTTCTCATTTTGTAATGAGTAACTGATCAATTATTAATTTGCATCCAGAGTTATGTTTACACATGGTACCTACTACACTACGTAATAAATACAAAAATCCTCATATTATCGTATTTTGATCTAACGCAGGAACAGGATACAGTCACTCTAGTGGTAGAAAGCGCTCCTTGCGGAAAAGTCACGGCTGGTAGTGGCGAATTGGTTTTGTGGGTTCGGAGTAAACCCCCCCCTCCTAATGAACCGATTTTGTTTATTTTTACAACACATATTTACCTGTGGATTAGCACTACGAATACCGAGTTTCGTCAAAATTTACCTAAAATCACGGCTGGTAGTGGCGAATTGGTATTGTGGGTCCAGAGTAAACCCCCCCTCCTAATGAACCGATTTAGTTCATTTTTATATCTCACTTTTCTCTCTATATTACCACTATGAATGCCAAGTTTCGTTGAAATATAAGAAATATTATGGCTGGCATAGTCAAATAAGTGTTTTGGGTTCGGGGTAAACCCCCCCTTCCGATGGACCGACTTTGGTGGTTAACGAACTCGTTCAATCGTTTGCTAATTGAATGCTATATACCAAGTTTCGTGACGAAAAAACAAAAACTCTGGCCGCTATCGTGTTAACAGACATATATATATATATATATATATATATATATATATATATATATATATATATATATATATATATATATATATAGATATATATAAATTTTAACGGGGGTCATTTTCGGTGTCTACTAGGTAGGATCGATAAATATTTGAAGAAATTTTTCAAAAATTCCGTCATGAGTCCAACCTCAATAGCTACTTTCCTTCGGAGGAAAGTGCTAAAACATAGCATTGTGAAAACGACTTTTAAGTTTTATGTTCTGAACTGGTTCATTTCTTTCCTGTTTAATTTTTGTCGTACTTTCTTCTAATAAAGATTTAAAAAATGTGTTCTAATTTTGAAATTTATTAAAAAGAGGGGGGAAAAAATTAACGATTAAAAAAGGGACCGATCGAAGCTCGCTCAAAAATTTTTCTTCAAATCAGCACCGCGTTTACTCGCCATTGGGATTTCACTCGGAAAATCGTATTTTTTACCCATTTAAAAAACATTTTCTTCACATAAACACTCTTGGATATCATTTTTGATTAGTTAAGGAAGAATTTTAGCGGATAAAAAAATTCTAAAAAAAAAAAAAAAAAGTGACAAGGTAGTAATACACGTTAACAGCATGCTGACTGCAAATGTAGTACTTTCTATACCAGAGATGGGCATAACTTTATTTATAAATAAAAATATGAATTTATTCGTACTTCATATATTTGTGAATACGAATATAACTAAATTCGTATTCATAAGTGTGAATACGAATTTATTTTTATTCACATATATTAAATATAAAAATACAAATAAAATTTTATTCGCAAATTTTTCTGCGAATAAAAATAAATTCACAGAAAAAATTGTAAATAATCACAAAAAATGTGAATATTTACAAAAAATCAAGTGATTACAAAAAAAATCAGATTAAAATATACGAAAAAAAATTTATTCACACTATAATTTGTGAATAAAAATTTATTCACAATAAAATTCGCAAATAAATTATGAATTTATTCGTATTAAGATGATATTACGAAAGTTATTGAAGGTGATTTTTTTTTTTTTTTTTTTTTTTTTTTTTTTTTTTTCCGATGGTGGTACAGATGACAAACTGTGTCCCTGCAGCATGGCTGGTAGTCTCGCGGCGGACTCGGTGTAAACAAAAAATCTAGGCACTAATAACCTAGATGTTAAACGCCTTAAAAAAAAAAAAAAAAAAAAAAAATCACCTTCAATAACATTCGTAATATCATCTTAATACGAATAAATTCATAATTTATTTGTGAATTTTATTGTGAATAAATTTTTATTCACAAATTATAATGTGAATAAAATTTTATTCACAAATTATAATGTGAATAAATTTTTATTCGTATATTTTAATGTCATTTACCACATCTCCAGTATGGCGTAAGCTCAAGATATCTTCACTGTATGTAGGGCATATACTGGTTTATGATCACCGGTGCGTTGATGATAATTTGATTATTTTTTACTATAGTAAGTTTTCTGCCCAAGACTGACGCATATCTGCAATGACCGCTTGAAACCACCGCACAGCTGGACTTCTGACTGATAGACTTGGCATCTCTTTCTCTTGGCTCTCGTCCACATCCCTCCAGACAATCTTACTCACTCAGATACAGTAGTCTGCATCTTCTTCCTTATCACTATCTTTAACAGTTTCTGAAATTATTCTGTCAATTGTGTATACAATATACCGTTAGTCCATCAATAAATGTAGGATTTGTTATTCTTATGCTCAAAGGATATCAAGACAATACTTTTGGTACTCTGTTCCATCTAGGATCAACTGGAGTGTTAATAAGTTTTGTTAAGTTTCAACATGGCAAAATTTGTTAATACTATGATACCGTAATGTAGTCTAAAATTTCAAAGAGGTTTCAAATTTCCGCTTTAATTGCTTTCTCGAGGAAACCTTTAATTAAAGTCTAAGATTCTCTTAATTGTTTTAGCAAATTGTACTTTCATTGTGTTTATTTTAAGATTTTGAGTATTAAACCAAATCAATACTTTGGTATTTATTTGCCATTAGAATGTTTTCTTAAAATCCTATTTTCCTGAAATTACTGCCAAGATGGCGGCAAAAATAATTTCAATTTGACACATAGTGACGTCTTTATAACGATATTACTTAATTTTACTCAAAATAAAAAAAATATCAGACGACTCAACTAAATTATAATATAGTCGATATGATTAAAAATACTGTAAACGTTTCAATTCTTGAACACAACAACATCAGGAACTGCGTCATCTAAGCATCTTTCTATAAAACTCTTGTGCATTTTAAAATCCGAAAAGCCAAGACAAGAATTTCCTTAAATTCTGCTGTTATGGAGAGGAAAATATTGCTATTATTGCTGGAGATTTACATTGATAAAACCAATTTAATGTTATACAAATTTAAATTTATGATGGACTATTTCTTTAATTTGGTAATTCGGACTATTATTTAAACGTATACGGTGAATGCGAAATAAATTATCAAAAAAATCAAAAATTGAAATGTGTCAGGCCAACCCATAAGTAATGTCGGTTTTAGCGCGGTTCCTCCCTCCCTCCATAGCGAGGAACCGCGCTTATAAGTTTTAATTTTCTGTCTGTTATGTTGATATTACTACCCCCCCCCCTTTTTTCAATTTAATTTTGTTTATTATAGCATTAAGTTCACTTCTATTTATCATGTTTTGGTTGTTGAAACATATTTATTCTCTACTGAAATTTTATTTGAAATGTGTCTCCCAAGTCATCACTTACGCCATGTTGTGCTTAAGGTACTCGATAAAGGATAAAATGCTGCTTCAACTTATTTTAAACTTGTATAAATATATTGCGAAAATTTCACTAAGCGGTTGTTAGAACGATTTTGAGCAAGAATAAATTATAGTTCTACATTTTATTGCAAGCCCTGCATGTTTCGTGCTTTTATTTTTTGTTCGCACCTTATTAGGGGTACTTATACAAGATATATTTTATTGTAAAACCCAATAGAAAATTTTGTTAAAAAATATTACCATTTTTTATACGCCATAATCCTAAAATAAACGTTTTTACAATTCTGTTTAGCCATACTTCGTTAAGAGGTCCTCTACGGAGGCAGCCGTAATACTAGCTATGCGCTACTATTCAAAATCAGTCCCGAAATAGGCCACGAGGGCCCTGAGGGGCAGATACTATAGAGGTATCAGATTCATGACCATACGGCACACTAGGGAGATAGTGTGGTCAGTACCATGCTCCGGCCGCCTGATTTTCCCCTTGGCCGCTTTGACTGCTAGAGTCATTAGCACCCAAGGTACCCATTATTAAATTAATTAAAGGCTGGGTTGGCCTAGGGACGGTCAGGGAGGCCGAATTCAACCCATGAACGAAGACACTAGAAGAAAAAATCTTTAGTGCTTGCTCGGGATTTGAACTCAGGCCTCCAGCTTATTAGTCCAGTGCTCTACCACTGAGCTAACCTCGCCCCCCATGCACTACTATTACCAATAGATTATTTTAAATAAAGTTAATCTTGCTCTATTTTGTACAAATAAAATTTAATTTACTTTATTGGTTTTCTAAATTTATTCGTATATGTTTGTCGTTTCGAAAAGTGAAAAATAGTGGAACCGTATGTGCTATCATTTGTCGACATCAATAAAACCAAATATCGGTAATGTCGCGGCCATGTTGGTCACCTCATTATATTGCAAGAATTACACTTGCCTACGCAGAGGGTACATCGGACGAGAGGACTCATAAAAAAAGGAAGACTAAAAGAAACTTAAAATTTTTTGTATTTTAGCTGCTGATAAAACATTGTTATATTTTAAAGAAAATTTCACATTAAGATGTACGTATGTATGTAAAGAGATTGAAAATGATCTTGTTTAAGAAGTGCTCCTGATGAGATAAGCAAGAATATACTATATATATATAAATATTTATTTATAAAGGTATGGATATTACAAAAACGTTGTTGTAAGAAAGAATAATCCATAATCTGCTCTGTTATCTGATAAGAAAACGGGTTTGTTTGGAAAGTGGATCGAGCTCAACCGTAACATTTTATTGCATATTTTACTGGCTTGGCTCTTTACATTTTCTTCTTTGGATGTCAGATTATTCGGGCCAGTTTATACAGAGGGAGGAAATTGAATGAGAAAAGAAGGCGATAAAATGGAATAAATGTTTATACCTTATCTCCTTTTCATTCTGTCATTGTTACTCCATGTTCTAAACATTTTTTTTTTTTTTTGCTTTTAGTCATAAAATGTCTGCTAACAACTCAGTTTTTTTTTTAACTTGCAAGTAGTTAGCAGTCGTGGTGATGTGAAGTCAAAGGAATAGTTAAATTTCGACTAAGAAAACAATCAGATTTTCGGGAAAATCTATAATTTGGACGTTTCAGCAAGCTTTTTGGCAACCGTCTTCAGCAATATTTGTCAGACGGCGAAGAAAGATCTAAGATTTAACTTATGGTAATTCAGATGGTACGTTTGGTTTTTCTCCATCCCTGGCATTTATTACTTAAAAACACGCCGAAACGTCTACTTAAAGATTTTTTCCACAAATTTGGTTGCTTTTTTGGCTGATACGTTTAATTTCGTATCATCTTGATGGCTATCTATTTGTATCTGCTGAATTTATTTAAATTTTAACGTCCATTATAATTAATTTCAGGATGGGCTTCCTAAAGGGCTGATGCCTTTTTTTATTTCTAAATAAAAACCACCACCCCTAGTAGAAATCGAACCCACCACGGTAGGCAAGAAGTGCATAAGGCATAGTTCTCACGGCCACTTGGTCTTCTTCGCCTGAATTGAAAGAATAAACTTTAGTAGTAAAACTGAACAAAAAGCTTTCCTATATTGGAAATCTGGTTGCTAAATTAGCGGAGCCTTCACTGTCTCCTTGACTTCTTTTGCGGTGATGTACTCGGATTTTGATCATGAATTCATCAAAACTTTGATGAACCTTTGCTAGGCCCCCAGCTATTTACCTGATAACAATGAATGAGCCAGCGGCCATAGCCACGTTGAATGTTCCCTTAGGTCACCGAAGTTAAGCAACGTCGAGCGTAACCAATAGCTTGTAGAAGGGTGTATAGCCCAGTTGTTGATACAACAAAAAATCATTCTGGGGTCCTAAATACACTAATTCGTTGAATCATTAATAAAAATTCCGACTGGCCAAAGCAGCGTCATTTTAGGCCATATATAATACATATATTCTTCATATCTGTTGTGATTTTGAGAGCCTAGAATGGAACAAAACCATCACTCACAAAAATCAAATCACCTTTTCTGACTGATGTGGTTTTATTGAGATTAAGGACCATTTTAGTAAGAAATTTTGGATATCAAACGACCTGTTTAGATCACAGTTTTTGCAACGAATGTACGAGATGTATAGAAAAAATACTTCTAAATATAGTGTTTAAATTAAGTAACTGTCATTAATTAGCATATTTATATCAAATATTTCATTCTTTTATAGCTTCAAAATAGACCTAATAAGTTAATTAAAAGATATAAAATCCACTACCTCGGCGTGAACATCTTCGTCTCAAGACACAAGGCGAGAAGAGGTGGTTCTGTTGAGAATAAGAATTGGCCAAATTAATCTCATCGATGCTTACTTATTTAAAAGAGAGCCTAGGCCTAAATGAGTGGATTAGGGTGAAAATATTTATATTAATCATATTTTCACAAAATGCACATCCTACGAAGCTATTCGAAACCAAATGGACCATGAATTGAGATAAATAGCGTTAAGATTCTTGAGAGCTACAGTGAATGTGGCCTTGTATGTCCACAAAATGTTGCTGCCGAACTGAGGATTAACATTTTTCCTCCCGCAATGTTTTGCACAATTTTTAGTTTTATTTCAAATTTTATTTGAAAACATTTAAGATTATGGGTAAATTCTGTGTTACAATTATTCAACTACCCTGAAATCTTTTTGAATTCTCCGCTCAAAATTTCTAGTCAAAACTGGGTGCCAAATACATCATGTAAGACATAAATCAATGAAAAATTGAAAAACATTAAATGTAACAGAAATGAAAAACTTTTCTAATCGTCATTCAGTTACATTTATTGCTTTCGGAATGGACAATGGATACCCACAGTTTAATCATTAAAAAATGAATAATTTTTAATTTCTTCACACAAGGTATTTGAAAGTAACAAAACTACATTCCACATTTTTTTGACAAAAGGGAGCCAATCGTTCAATTTATTCCCTAATAAACCTCCGCTTCATTTTCATAGATTTAATGCTTACTAAATGTTGAAGTTTTCCTGTAAGTATTGAATCTGTAGTCCATTAGAGGGCTGAGGAAAAAAAATCGCGAAAAAACTCTGATTCATTGATAAAAACACAAGTGTGTTATTTGAAGTCCAGAAAGTATCTTTTAATAATGGTTTTAGTGAATTAAATTAATGTATTTCTGAAGGAAATTTTGTCTATTTTATTATGGCATAATTAGAATTTGATTATTTTGAATAGTTCTTGAGAAAACCTTTCTTATTCATTAAAAATCATGACTACGTTAAAAAAACAGAAAATTGGGCATAGCTCCTTTTCCTTTCGGAATCGGACCATACTTGAAATGAACTTTTTTGTTGGAAATTATGTCTACAATCACCTAGAGTTTGGCTACTTAGACCTGAATCACCCTGTGTGTATATATATATATATATATATATATATATATATATATATATATATATATATATATAATAAGAGTGTTTCAAATGTTTTAGAATATAGTTAAGAGGTGTGTTTATTCGGAATGGAAGAGCAGACAAAACCACAGAACTGTTGAACATCTGTTTCCAGGAGACAGCTGTCAAAGCAGCTATACGCATCCATCATTTTATCTTTTTATTCAGACTTCTTTCGACAGATACAAGGGATACTAGCATTAGAAGACTCGTAGGAGCTGCGTCATCATTGCCTGTTTTCTTTCTTTAAATTAAGGAACTCGTTTTACTGTTTAACAAATGTAAGTACCTGCTGAGTAGAAGCCATGTACTAAAAAATGCCATTTTTTCCATTTAAACGGTCTTAAAGCACAGAAATCACCACTGGTGGTTCTAACGAAAAACGGAACAATGATAATAAATCAGACCATTTTTGTAATTAGTTATTGAGAAGAGTTTTTTTTTCTGTTAAAATAATTCGTGCAGCAATAACGAGGCAGCTCCATTTTTTTGTGATTTTCTGGTCAGAACTTTATCATGGATTTAAAAATTATCCCTATCTTCTGGTACAATAAGCCAAAAGATATGCTTACTTCAATAGTAGATTCACAGGAACATGTGTGGTCCACTACTGACTTTCCATCTGCGTACAGCCAACCCCTGCCCTTAAAAACAGAGAAATGCAATGTCGCAATGAGCCTCGCATACAAATATGTCTGAGAAAATTAAATGCCTTAATTATAGCCTCTTTAACTACACTCACGATGACGATTTGACAGAAACAGAGCCAGAAGACGAATGCATTTTGCATTAATTGATTTTTTTAATTAGCACTTTCCTCCGAAGGAAAGTAGCTATTGAGGTTGGACTCATGACGGAATTTTTGAAAAATTTCTTCAAATCTTTATCGATCCTACCTAGTAGACACCGAAAATGACCCCCGTTAAAATTTATATATATCTATATATATATATATATATATATATATATATATATATATATATATATATGCATATATATATATATATATATATATGTGTCTGTTAACACGATAGCGGCCAGAGTTTTTGTTTTTTCGTCACGAAACTTGGTATATAGCATTCAATTAGCAAACGATTGAACGAGTTCGTTAACCACTAAAGTCAGTCCACCGGAAGGGGGGGGTTTACCCCGAACCCAAAACACTTATTTGACTATGTCAGCCGTAATATTTGTTATATTTCAACGAAACTTGGTATTCGTAGTGGTAATATAGAGAGAAGAGTGAGATATACAAATGAACTAAATCGGTTCATTAGAAGGGGGGGGGGTTTACTCCGGACCCACAATACCAATTCGCCACTACCAGCCGTGATTTTTGGTATATTTCGACGAAACTCGGTATTCGTAGTGCTAATCCACAGTTAAATATGTGTTGTAAAAATAAACTAAATCGGTTCATTAGAAGGGGGGGTTTACTCCGGACCCAAATTCCTAATATACTCATACCGGTCGTAATTTCTGCTGTATTGTAACGAAACGCGGTATACGTCGTGGGTAACTCATGAGAAAGAAGTGTTGTAAAAATGAGCTGAATCGGTCAATCGGAAAGCGGGGGTTTAATTTGTAATATATTTGAATAGAAAAGCCGGCAGACGTAGGTTCACAAAGCCGCCGCAAGGAGCGCTTTCTACCACTAGAGTGACTGTATCCTGTTCCTGCGTTAGATCAAAATACGATAATATGAGGATTTTTGTATTTATTACGTAGTTGATCAGTTACTCATTACAAAATGAGAACTATTCACGTTTTTATTTTATTTATGTAGGATATTTTAAGCAAATTGTTCTGGAAAGCAGTCTACACTACCCAAATTCTGAGGAAAGTGCTTAGTTATGCAGCTCCTGCGTGACGGACTTTTGTATTTTACATTCCTTGTTTGTATTGTCATATGAGCTTCCTCCAAGATGAGTACATTTCTTGTTTGTATTGTCATATGAGTTTCCTCCAAGATGAGTACATTCCTTGTTTGTATTGTCATATGAGCTTCCTCCAAGATGAGTACATTCCTTGTTTGTATTGTCATATGAGCTTCCTCCAAGATGAGTACATTCCTTGTTTGTATTGTCATATGAGCTTCCTCCAAGATGAGTACATTCCTTGTTTGTATTGTCATATGAGCTTCCTCCAAGATGAGTACATTCCTTGTTTGTATTGTCATAGTACATTTCTTTTTAATGATCAGCGGCATCAATTATAAAATTTTCTTCTGGAGTAAAACTCCAACTTGAACAATTCAGTTATATTTTCTACAGACGTTCCTTATTCGTGTAGTTGTCGTTTTCATCTAAATATCCCTCCGCCATAAGCAATAGAGATATTGTAACGTCACGGATATATTGACTGACAGCCACGTCAATTATGCAAATAAAAGCAATTGCCCGATCGGTTATTGACCAGCTGTTGCATCCAATCCCAAACACGATTGACTCCCTAATAATGCATGAGATGTGTTTCGGAAGATGAAATTTACTGTATGTACCCAGTGTTGGGCAAAACTAACGTTAGTAAACTAAACTAACGTTAGTTTTACCTAACTAAAACTAAACTAATGTTATATTTTTAGTTTTAGTTTTAGTTTAGTTTTAGATTTGTATAATTATTAATCATATGGACTCCGTTTTTAGTAATGCAATTAGTTTAGTTTAGTAAAAGAGACCTAAATTTGTGATTTTAGTTTAGTTTTAGTTTTTAGTTAACTAATTTAGTTTATCAAAGAACATATGTTTTCAAATTACGAGAAAAAGCCAACATTTCTTATTCTTAAGCAAGTTCTATTAGTTTTAATAATTTACTTAATTATCGAAATAACATATGATTTATATTAATTCATGTTATTTTAGTAAAACTAAACTTAACTAAACTAAACTAAACTAAACTAAATTTTTAGTTTAGTTTTTAGTCAATTCCCAAAGATTTAGTTTTAGTTTTAGTTTAGTTAAAATCCATTAATTAGTAAAATTTTAGTTTTAGTTTTTTTTTTAGGTTGCAATTTTTAGTTTAGTTTTTGTTTATTCCAAAAAGTGAAATTAGTTTTAATTTTAGTTTTAGTTTTTAGTTTTGCCCAACATTGTATGTACCTTAAATGATACCTGCGATTCTAATAGCTAAATGTTTTCTTTTTGTTCTAATTTTTCTTAAAGAAGAACACCAATCATAAATTTAATTAAAATTTGTTATTGTGAACTGTATATTAATAAATTCACTAAATTTGGAGTTGGCCTGCAAGCGTGATGGTCAAAAATATTATATCTCTCATACCCAAAAACTATTTAATTTGAAAAAATTTCAGAAACTGTTATAAATTATAATCAATTAATATTTGTTGTGTACAGACAGTTGGTCGAAAAATTGGAGCATTCACTCCAAACTTTCAGATTTTTAGGTACGCAATGAAAATCTAAAAGTATGGGGTCCAATATTAAAGAAAAATATCCTACTACTTTTGTGAGGGAGATATGTAGAAGGTAGTA
The DNA here is from genome assembly GCA_946811695.1 of Gonocerus acuteangulatus. NCBI lineage: Eukaryota > Metazoa > Arthropoda > Insecta > Hemiptera > Coreidae > Gonocerus > Gonocerus acuteangulatus. Next base: position 24,562,551 of record OX328128.1, read on the forward strand.
TTGTGTTAATTGTTTATGTAGTATGTCCTACGAGTTCATATTACGCATAATTATGTTCTCTAATTTACACTCCTTTAATTAGTGTGGTACATTTTTGTTATAATATAACTCCTAAATAAATCGTATGTATGTGTCTGAGGTAAATTTTAAATGAAGTACATTCTAATTAAAATGTGCTCCTACCTCCTACCTATATGGGTTATCGTTCTGAAGGGTGGACCGGGGGAAGTCATGGGCACCCAACGAAAGGAACGAACCTTTTAAATAAACTATATGGGTTAAACCATTGTAAAGTTGTGTCGAAGCGTTAGTCTTTAAGTATTCCTTTAAAAAAAAAAAAAACTTAAAAAGAAGTGATATTCGCGTGTCCAATCTAGAGTACTGCAGAGGCTCTTTTGTGGACAGGGTGAGGAATGGGTGGTAAAATGGAGATAAAATATAAAATAATTACTGTCACATTGAGTTGCGTATCTTGCCGTCATAAATGGACGAACAATATATTGGGATTAAGAAGGGGCTCCTAGTTATTTTTTACACGACAAAGAAACCTAAGGGATTCCTAGTAACAATTATATAAAAGGCATCGATGAAGGGGATTTTGCAGCAAAACAAGCCATTAAAGAAGGCATTCCATACTCGCACATCCTGCCGTCAGACGCTATTGCAAAACTAAAATATCTGATACTCTCAAAATGGCAATATGAATGGTTTCGAGACAGAGATAATAAGCTAAGGGAGATGGAAAACCTCATCTCAAAACACAAGGCGAGATGATGTGGTTCTGTCGAGAATAAGAATTGGACCCGCCAATCTTACACAAGCTTACTTATTTAAAAGAGAGTCTAGGCCTGAATGCTCTGTTTGTGGTGAAAATATTTCTATTAAGCATATATTCACGGAATGCAGAGCCTACGAAGCCGCTCGAAACCAAATAGGGATTCATGGTCCTCTCTGTGATATACTTGGAGACGACCATGAGTTAACCCAGCGAGTGTTGAACTTCTTGGTACAGATCTCTATTATAAAATATACCAGTTGAGTAGACATACAAGTAGCCCATAAACAAAAATGGATGACTTAAAAGCGAGAGTCATAAATTAATCGTGTAATCGAATCTTACAGTAAATGTTTCGAATATTGCAATAATAAGATATTACAGCTTGCGTGACCACGCAAGCTGTAAGACCTTACGGGGTTAAGCATTATAATCTGGTAGCTAAAATATAATGTCAGGAACTTGCGTAAAGATAATAGTTTAATTGCGTATTCGCGAACTAGTGGGAGCGAAATTTTCACTTCTGATCGGCCATTGACAATCCGTTTAATAAATCGCTATAAAAAATGATTATGTGTTCGCGGAGCATCGCTCTAAAAGAAGCCCCTCTCCGACAAGTGCTGCACTCTGCCCGTGTGCCCGGCACTAACTACACACGGTAATACGAAATGCCAAGAAAGAACAAGTCCTGGACCTAGGATCAAGCCACCCTGATTGAGCCCAGTTGCAGGGCTGAAGTCGGCCAGAAGTTACAGTCCACCAAGATTGTGGCAAATTCATAAAATGCGAAAAGGAGACCCGGTGGCCGTGAGGGTTAGGACGTGAGCACTTAACACTCCGTGCCAAAGGTCGTGGGTTCGATTCCCACTAGGGGTGGTGGCTTTTCTTTCGAAAAAAGGAAAGGCATCACACCTATCCTGGCTAGAAAAGGGTGGTAACCTATAGATAACCAGTCCTAAAATTCGTAGTTAATAATAAATGGACGTTAAAATTTAAATAAATGAATAAAATGCGAAAAACCACTCAAAGCAGGCAGTGCTTAATCTTCGAAGTCTTCTAGTAACCCCGTTAATTTAATTATACATGGAATGGATTCTCCCCAAAAATGTCTACAGTTCATGAAATTACAAAAATCCATCAAAACCATCTAATGTCAACCAACATCAGCTGCTCAATACCATTACTTCAATTTCAAAATTTTCTAATCCATTAACCAACCATATTTTCTTGAGTTTGCCACTTAACCCCCTTAAGTTATCCATTAAGTTCAATATATTCTGTTTTAATTTCACCAGCTATACAAATTTTAGAGGCCTTAAGTTACCACGGCTCATGTCTACACTATATTGTAGAGTTTTGAAGCAAAATAGCCTAAACTTCTCTAACTAAAAAACAACAACATGGAAACGCTGAAAGATGACCCAATTCTAGAGTTGACTCAACCTAACACACATTTTCATTTTAAACTGAAAAAAATGAATTCGGCTTCGAGTATTTAATATTTCATATCTGTTTAAGAGAAAGACGCCAAGGAAATGGAAGACACCTTCCCGAGGCTCTGAGAATTTAAGGAATCCAATTTACTCCAAGACGTCGGTGATATATTGCAAGGAAAGCAATATGTCGTACAATGGCCTTAAGGGTGTCTGCTAATTGTATCTTATGATTTACGCACTTTTGGTGTGATTTACTGGGGGGATTTCTATTTGCGGGCTTCTCGGCAAAATAATAATTTTCCTTGAGAGTATTTCTTTTTTTGGCGAAACATTCTAGTGATTGTATACTTGCGGACAGCCTCATAGACTGTCTTTGAACCTATGGTGCCGAGGCCTTCTATAGTCAATAGTGTGTATCCCTATATAACCTTGCAAATCCAGATACAGAAGCTGATGAAGGAGTAATCCTTACAACGAATAAGTAGTCATTACAATAATTCGAGTAGGGCATACACTAGTAACCCACTCTCGCTTATTAACAAAACAAGGCATAACACTTTGTATACAGTAAAAATAAAAATAACAATACGTCTTTATCTGTAAAGCAATTGTTAGCGGACTACTGGAAACTTGAAAAACGTAATTGACACTTTTGGCGTTGTACCGATGGCGCAAGTTTGAAGTTCTGAACTGGAATATCCCATGGGTCAATATGTGTATATATTTGTAGGGGTAAATATCAATCCTTATTACAAATTATAAATGTTTTAAAACGTTTCGCCTGTGTAGCCCCTCTCAAGGCGTTTAATGATTAAATTATCGCCCCCTCCAAATCATATTCCTGGCCATTTGTATAAATTAAGGAATAGTTATAAAAATAGGGGGAGGCGTTCCGATAAAACTGTGGGCAATATTCGGATTCAGTCGGTCATTTTTCATAAGAATTTGCAAAAATGGTGTCGTGGCTGATTTTCTTGTAGAGCATCATTTAGATATTCATTCTCTTTAAGTACTAATACGCGACCGATGTTTACAAAATTTGGTTACGGACTAACTTAAACACTAGTCAAGCGAAGAAAGGCTAGTAACCGTCGAAAGGCTCGAAATCATATTGTTATAGTTGCGAATCCTATGCATTCTTTTAATACATACTATCCTACTGACTGATCTAAGTCTAGCAGAATGGTTAAAATGTCAATGTAAGAGGACAAAATTTACAAAAGTACTTTAGTGTTACTCTTGCCAAGGAAAAGATAAATAAAGTTTCTTAAATCCTCTCTCCTAAAAGTTTTTTTCCCCGTCATATAAAGCTCTCATATAGTTTAGTAAAGTATAAATGTAGAGTGTTGCACAAGAGTGGTGTCGAAGAGGACTTGTCAACCAGCTAGAATGCCTTTTGGCCTTTGTAGGCTCCGGACTTAATATTTTCTCTCTCTCTCTCTCTCTCTCTCTCTCTCTCTCTCTCTCTCTCTCTCTCTCTCTCTCTCTTTCTCTCTCTCTCTCTTTCTCTCTCTCTCTCTCTCTCTCTCTCTCTCTCTCTCTCTCTCTCTCTCTCTCTCTCTCTCTCTCTCTCTTTCTCTTTCTCTCTCCACCCCTCCCTTATTTTCTCTCACTCACTAACACGCTCTCTCTCTCTTACATTCTGCCATCTGAAGTGCCCCCTTATAATCACTCCTTGCCGAATAAGGCTAATTATCTTTCGGGAATTTATTAAACTGGAAAATGTAGATGGAAAATTCAAAAAAGAATATTTTAATAATTAAGTTCATTAAAATGTTTTGGGAGGTAGGGTGTAACGCAACCACTCATGCACAGACAAGTTCAATTGTGAAATTAAAACTCGAATATAAAAGGCACCCAAAGTTATAGTAAAATGAAAGCATCAAACAATACTTCTCTTGACCAACTTGCAGCAAAGATGGCGACTGTTTAACAGGTAGTTCAATTCGGTTCGTTGTCGTCCAACTAACAAAACTGTTTAAGTTGCTCTTTCATTTGACGTTTAGTTTCCCCAATATTCATTTTGAACACCATGCATAAAGTCTTCCTAAGTATTTTTTTAGCGCGGTTACTCCCTATCTCCATAGGGAGAACCCGCTTATGAGGTTGACCTCATGACGCAATCCAGAAGTGCCGACTAGAAACTTTCTCGTTTCAGACCCCATAGATCACGAAAATATAGGTGGCTCAAATTTGTATATATATATATATATATATATATATATATATATATATATGTGTGTGTGTGTATATGTATATATTTATATATATGCTTGTCTGTTCGCGCTATAGCAAGCTCAAAAATGGTCCGATTTTGATGAAATTTGGTACAAAAATCTGTCGTCTAATTTGTAAGGTCAAGTTCGTTAACCAGCAGAATCCGCCCACAGGAAGGTAGTGTTTGGGGCGAAATTCGCGCAAAAAAAAATCGTAACGCTTACGTTTTTGAGTGTATATGCTTGTTTTATAGGTTTCTTAACATAAGAAAACGAATGAAACCATTTTTAAGGCGATATCTGTAACCGTTTCTGAGAAAAGTGGAATCAATGTTTCTGTAAGTCATTATTTTTTTGTGAGTACTTAGAATAGCGGGATTCAATTGAAATATTTTCTACATTTTGAAAATGAATCCCAACTAAGATGTTTAAATTTTGGTAATATTAGGAGTTAAGGAAGTATGGGAAAAAATTATTTTATTAATAGACATGAAAAGTTTTCGGATCTTCATACATTTTTCGTGAATATCTCGATAACGGTTGGAAAATCGTGGTAAGTGGAAGGTGACAATTCGAATGCTTACTAAATTTTCTACAAAAAAGGTTCTGAAGCAATATTCGATGGGGCAACGTCAAACAGAGATATAAGCGCTTAAAACTTAAAATGTGTTTGTTTTGTTGTTTTGAAAGGATTTTTCTCTTTGTTTATCTCACTTTTTAATTGGTTGTTTCTTGTTTTAAATTGCATTTATCAGTAAAATTAGTATTGTAGTAAAATAAGCTAAGAAACGGTAAAAGGTATTAGTAATAAGTTTAGAGTGACTGTGATAATCATGATGACAGTGGCTAATCATGATGACGTAGTTTGTTTTGAACCCTACTATGTATATAACCTTCCTCAAAGCCTCCAACTGAAGTTATTGTTATTTCTTATTTTATAGAAAGATTTAACCCACGACAGAATGCAATTTTATTCGCCATGAAGCTCATATTTACAGTTGATTATAACAGTAAAACGAATTTGCAAGTAAAACAAGATACTTCAAATGAAAACGAATTTTTGGTTGTTTAGAGTAGAGCCTTCTCAGCTGTACTCTAAGAGTAAGTACGTTTTCAGTACATAATTGTATTAACTTATACAGATTAAGAATTCTCCGCTTCTGTGTAAGTTGGCTACTGTCAGTTTCCTGTGATTTGTGATGCTAATCTATTTTATTTTTTCGAGATGTACGTAACCGCGCTAAGATGACGCAGTTCCTGCGAGTCGGACTTTTATTATTTTAATATGCCACTTTACGGTTTAGTACCCTTTTCTAAACATCCATGTAAGAGCAGGACAGTTTTCTTAGGAGCCTATCGCGAAAATCTCAATATCTTCTTCGTGAAAGTCCAGCACTAAAGCATTGATTAATCAATGTGATTCGAAGATTCCGAAATGAAGATTTGTCACAGCTGAAAATTGCACTTTACTAAATTCTCTGGAGTCCAATAGACCAGAGTATACGCTTGCTCTGAGTATATCTAGACATATTTAAAAATTATGTTATTTTCAGGTCATCCTCGGAGCTATCTGTTGGCTTGAGAGATCTGTAGGTTCCAAAAATCCTACGTTTTCTTATGTGTCACTAACGCTAAATCTGCGCCAGCAAAATGGCTCGGGAACACGTTTTTCTTGCATTAAGTTTGTTTAATTGTATTTCGGTGAAAATGAACTCACAGAAACGTGATAATGACTCCGAAATAATGGAAGTAAATTAATGCAAGCGAATATTTCAGCAACTGGTTTTCCCTCTCCGGTACTATTCATCGGAATAAAACCCCCCGAGGCGTCTATTATCGAAAGAATGAATGGGGCCCATTCAAGAACCTTGCGCAATCCCTAATTCAATTCATGGACGTCACCTGGTCTCCATTCTCTCTGCCCTCGGGTATCGTGTTAACGCACCACTGATTGAAGGAATTCTCAATGCTCGCCTTTCCGAGTGTCATGTGTCAGTTTCGCTTAAGCCCGCATAAGCACTTCGCAACCGGAGCGAATATCGCGGTAGCACCCTGCGATCATCAGCTTAGCTTTAGACGTCCTATAGCTTATGCCCGCATCGGCACTTCGCAACGGGGGCGAATATCGCGGTAGTACCCTGCGATCATCAGCTTAGCTTTAGACGTCCATTAGATTATGCCCGCATCGGCACTTCGCAACGGGGGCGAATATCGCGGTAGTACCCTGCGATCATCAGCTTAGCTTTAGACGTCCTATAGCTTATGCCCGCATCGGCACTTCGCAACGGGAGCGAATATCGCGGTAGTACCCTGCTATCATCAGCTTAGCTTTAGACGTCCTATAGCTTATGCCCGCATCGGCACTTCGCAACGGGGTCGAATATCGCGGTAGTACCCTGCGATCATCAGCTTAGCTTTAGACGTCCTATAGCTTATGCCCGCATCGGCACTTCGCAACGGGGTCGAATATCGCGGTAGTACCCTGCTATCATCAGCTTAGCTTTAGACGTCCTATAGCTTATGTTAAACGCTAAACATTTATTTTTTTGTCAAACCACTTAAGGGATTATGTGCTAAAAGTCTTTCTTAACTAATCAAAAATGATATCGAAAGCTTTTTATATAGAGAACATTTTTTTTTAAAAGGGCGATGCTATTTGAACGAGCATGGGCGTATATAGAAAATAATTTCGGGAGGGGCTGGCAAAATTTCGGGGGGGGGGCTGCGACCATTTCCGGGGTATGAAATACTAACAATTTACAACTTTTAATAGTTTTATGCAACTAAAACGCTATTACAATATAAATAAAATATTTTCTATGAAAAAAGTGGTCTTATTTAATTTATTTTTAAGGGTTTTAAGACACTTTTTTACCATCAAATATAAATTTCGAGGGGGGGGGGCTGGAGCCCCCTCAGCCCCCCCCCCTTATATACGCCAATGTGACGGTAAATTGAAGATACTTTTTTGAGCGAGCTTCGGTTGGACCCTTTTTAATTGTTAAGTTTTTTTTTGTCCTCCTTCAATATATTTTAAAATCATAACCCATTCTTTTCATCTTTATTATATGAAAGTATATAAAAAAAAAAAATTAAGTGGGGAAAACAATGAAAATTTCAGAACATTTAACTTTAAAATCATTTTCTCAAAACTACGTTTTTCAGTCGGGCGATACTCTGGCGTCTTAAATTTTTGGCCGGTCAACTTCCAATTTTAACTGCTGCTTCCTAATGATATTTGCGAGTAAAGTACGGAGGAATTTTTTGATTCATTGAATTTTAACGATTTTATGACCGTTTTCTGACTGTTTTTTTTAATAGAAAATAAATAATAGTTCATCATTTTCGATGAAATTAATATTTCTTTTTTGTTCTAGATTAAAAATCGCCGCCTGCAGATTATCGCCCGTGGAAAAAGTGGGTTTCAGTTCGTAAGACAGCGCCGCGATTTTTTTTCGAATAATTGATACATATATTTTTGGATACTTTAACATCTAATATAAAAAGGTCGATTTAAAAAATTGAAAAATATTTGTTATTTATAAATTCAAGAAAATTACTTTGATTTTGATTGCAAAAGGTATTATTAACCCTTAACACTAGATCTACCAGACCTGGTACTGGTATTAATGTGAATAACAAAAAATATATTTGTTACTAATATATATAAAGTAACATTAAGTTCATTAAATGTATTCTCTTTTATAGCTACAAAAGTCATAACATCATTTACGAAAGCAAATGTTATATGTAGTAGGAATTTTGAATTTCAATTGCACGACCAGTAAAAATGACTTTACCAGACCAGTCATTTTGACTGGTCGTGCAACTTTAATTCAAAATTCCTACTACATATAACATCTAGTGTTAAGGACAACGCCAGACATATCGTCGATACAAATGCAAAGTATCGTGTGTGAAAAGTGCTCTTCGTACCTTATGGATGACTATATATAATTTTATCTTATCGTATCCGTATTTTCGTTAGTTTGATTTATAAATATTTTTCTTTAATTTCCGAGAGTTTGCCACAGCGTACATCATTCAAATGTGTTTTTTTTTTTTTACACTCGATACTTTAGATTTGTGTCGACGGTATCCAACAAATTATTAACTGATTTTATTTAAAGTTTTCTAAACGACACTAGGGATAAGAACGAGAACGCGCTAAGATAGCGCAGTTCCTGTGAGTCGCACTTACTAGATTACGTATTGGACATTCACTTTCTGAACGAAATTTGCATGAAAAAATTATTTTTGGGATTAAGCTTTAGAGGCATAGGCGCGTTTGTCTTGCGTGCTTACTATACTCCGTATTGGACATTCACACTTGACTTATTCATATTTGATAACAAATCCAGACGAACCAAACCGTAGACTATGCAACGTTTCACTCAACAATGAAACACATACTTACAGACTTTATAGAAAGAGATAACATTGACTTACCAAATGATTTACACGAATTCCCCAACACTAAAGTATCTGAAACTTCAAAACTTTTTTAGCCATTTGGAGTTAAAACATCTTTATATTTTCTTTTTTGTTTATATTTGTATGTTATTTTTATATGGTTCTATATTACTTTTAGCTTTGTTTGCACATTGACTTAAAGAGCAACTCACCACGTTGTGAAGTTTCAAAAAAATAAATCTTCTTGTGAGTCTGACGATTTTTTCGTTACATTCCTGAAAACGTATTCTTCCTTTCGGACAAACCAATTCTTTTTGAGCAATGTTGATTTATAGAGAAATACATGCATAGTCGATTGCAGTGTACCATCTGCCGATAAGATTCATCCACATGATAAATAGCCCAGACTGGAAAGGTATCATGAGGGTTATACACCAGGGCAGGATATCTGAGGAGCTGATAACAGGTGTTGAGTTGTCAGCAATCCCTAAGCCCCGGGAACTCCTATTCATCAGCTGTCTTCTACCTTCCACTCTACATAATTTCCAAGGGAAGGTCTTCTTGCTGAAAATTACACAGATCGACTGTAGGTGAGTTACTATAGTTATGTGAAACCCTTGGTACTTTTCACACATTCGATGGAACAGAAAAGTTGGGGGTTAAAAGGGCAGAAAAATGCTATGTTATCACCGCCACTAAACGACATCATAAAAAATGATCCGAAAATATTTATATGTGGAAAAGTACAATTCGGTAATTCCTAACCTTGGTAGTTGGAGCACCTATAATCGAGGACCGAAATAAAAATTAAATGTTTCCTAAAAAGTATGACAAAAAAATTACTTCATAATTTATATTTTTAAAATTAATGAATAACTGTTATGAAATAATTTTTATTTTTAAGTTTTTAAAATAAAAATTATTAGAAAATTGTTTTAAAAATATATATATCAATTACGATGGAATTTTTATTATTATTTCCCAATAATAAAAATTAAAGGTAAAGTGAAACTCATTTATTAAATATCTCTTATCCTCGGAATAAGTAAATACTTGATTTGGAACCTTTTGTTTATTAGAAGTTATTTGTTTATGTGAGTGAATCAAAGTTCGTCTAAATCCAATTGATTTGTATGAGTATATATTGTATATTCTAGACTTCGTTTTTGTGTATTAATTTCTATTCATTATGGAACTAATATTGTTTTTTTTTTTTTTATCTAAAATCATGTTTAAAGTTAAAGTAATAAAAAATTGTTATTAAAAATGTTTATAAAAAAAAATGTTGAAATAACATTATTCAAATAATTTTTTAGACGGGAACAAGTAGTATTAACCGGGCTTGGAATTGGACACTGCTTACTAACTCAAGGACATCTTATGCAAAAAACAGACAGACCAAAATGCAGACATTGTAACGAGGACCTTACAGTAAAACACATACTTATAGACTGTAGACAGATACACAACTTGCAAATACCACGCGACTTAGTTGCCATACTATTACCAGGTAGCCCTCAAATCAACACAATACTCAAACATTTAAAAACACTCAACATATACTCAAAAATTTAATAAAATATGTAAAATTTATAGTAAAGTATAGTTGCGCTTTAGTGTTTTTTTTTTTCTAAATGAAATTTCCAATTTCCCTCCATCTACATTAAAAGTAAACAAATCGAATTGAGATAATTTTAATTTAAAGTACATATACATATTCCTTATAATTTATACACCTATGTATATTTATTTATTTTCTATTACTTTTATTTACTATTATGTTGTTGTTTTCAGTTCATTTATTTTGTTATACTTTATAATTATTTATTTCATTTTATTTATTTAATCTTTTCTTTTGGACTGAGACAGATTTTCATAGTCATAAACTGTAAGGAGACCATCGCCAAACTGTAAGGAGACCATCGCCAAACGTTACGGGTCTCTGAAAACAAATATTTTTTTATTTTTATTCCCCAATAATAAAAATTAAAGTTAAAGTGAAACTCATTTGAAATAAAAATTAATAGTTATTTTCGGTCCCTGCCTATAATATATAGATAAATAAAAACTAATATTAGCACTTTCCTCCGAAGGAAAGTAGCTATTGAGGTTGGACTCATGACGGAATTTTTGAAAAATTTCTTCAAATCTTTATCGATCCTACCTAGTAGACACCGAAAATGACCCCCGTTAAAATTTATATATATATATATATATATATATATATATATATATATATATATATATATATATATGACTGTTAACACGATAGCGGCCAGAGTTTTTGTTTTTTCGTCACGAAACTTGGTATATAGCATTCAATTAGCAAACGAGTTCGTTAACCACCAAAATCGGTCCACCGGAAGGGAGGGTTTACCCCGAACCCAAAACACTAATTTGACCATTTCAGCCGTAATATTTGTTATATTTCAACGAAACTTGGTATTCGTACTGGTAATATAGAGAGAAAAGTGACATATAAAAATAAACTAAATCGGTTCATAAGGAGGGGGGGGGGGTTTACTCCGGACCGACAATACCAATTCGCCACTACCAGCCGTGATTTTAGGTATATTTCGACGAAACTCGGTATTCATAGTGGTAATCTACAGGTAAATATGTGTTGTAAAAATCAACTAAATCGGTTCATTAGGGAGGGGGGGGGGTTTACTCCAGACCCACAATACCAATTTGCCACTACCAACCGTGATTTTTGGTATATTTCGACGAAACTCGGTATTCGTAGTGGTAATCTACAGATAAATATGTGTTGTAAAAATAAACTAAATCGGTTCATTAGGAGGGGGGTTTACTCCGGACCCAAATTACTAATATACTCATACTGGTCGTAATTTCTGCTGTATTGTAACGAAACGCGGTATATGTCGTGGGTAACTCATGAGAAAGAAGTGTTGTAAAAATGAGCTGAATCGGTCAATCGGAAAGGGGGGTTTACTTTGTAATATATTTCAATAGAAAAGCCAGCCAGACATAGGTTCACAAAGGCGCCGCAAGGAGCGCTAGAGGGACTGTATCCGGTTCCTGCGTTAGATCAAAATACGATAATATGAGGATTTTGTATTTATTACGTAGTGTTGAAGGTACCATGTGTAAACATAACTCTGGAAGCAAATTAATAATTGATCAGTTACTCATTACAAAATTAAAAGAGAACTATTCATGTTTTTATTTTATTTATGTAGGATATTTTAAGCAAATTGTTCTGGAAAGCAGTCTACACTACCCAAATTCTGAGGAAAGTGCTTAGTTATGCAGCTCCTGCGTGACGGACTTTTTAGACTACCACTGGTACATTTATGTAGTTTTATTTTTTACTAGCTGTGCCCGAGAATTCTTCCGCTTGGATAACGACATTGGGAAGCATTTTTTGGATATATCTTTTAGTTTATATTGCATTATAAACACCGTCGATTGTGCATTTAAAAAATCGACTTTACTGTAATGCTTTCCTATACAAGATATTAGACGTATAGCCATCGGGGATCAAAGCATACAGGCTGTTAGGATTGCTAAAACGTAACATAGCCACATAAAGCTGACCCCTTAGGGATTGTTAACCCCTGGTGCGTATGGAGTGTCTGACAGACAGCAGTAAGCACCTAGAATCAAGATGCTCACTACTGCCAACATACTTCGCTGTAATTTCCCTCGCGAAACATAATTGTTTGGAATGGGAGGAATCCGAGAAATAAAAAAATATATCATATTTATAATTCTATTATATATGTATAATAAATAAGTAATTTGTATTTTGGGTCCTGAGTGTATTTCAATCTTTTAATTTTCCGCGGTAAGATGACGCAGATCCTGCGAGTCACACTTTTTTGGTCTTGTTGCAAAGATACTAAATGAACAAGTAATGCAGGAGGACGGAAGCACAGGGCTTTAGCTTTTGGGAAAGTTCAAATTTTACTGAAGTTAGGTTCTTAGCTCCTTCTAAGACTTTTATCTCTAACTTTCCAAAGAGTTTCCAGTTGTAGCTACAGACAATATTGCCAAATCCTCAGATTTTTATAAACCATATATTATTGGAGTTATTTATTTTTTTTTTCGACATGTTTGGATTAATATTTTTCAGGGTATAGTGCTCTGGAACTAATTATTAAAATAAAACTAGTATCTATTTCAAACAAATTTATATATGTTTAATATATAATGTTTATATTTATATATGAACCTAACAATTCGGTGAAAAAATTCCCAGGGATGAAATACACCACTACTAATTCTCCTCACTCTCCCTCCCTCCCTTCATCCCTCCCTCTCTCCCTCCCTCCCTCCTTCTCTCCCTCCCTTTCTCTACCTCCCTTTCTCTCTCTCTCTTCCTTACCTAATCCTCAATATCTTCCACATACTCTGCTTCTCTCTCTCTCTCTCTCTCTCTCTCTCTCTCTCTCTCTCTCTCTCTCTCTCTCTCCCCCCTCCCCCCCCCCTCTCTCTCTCTCTCTCTCAAAATATCGATTCATCTTCCCAACAAGTACAACAATAGAGTTGTTGCGGATACGAAGGGCGAATTCAACATAAGGTAGTGTGAGGAAAATGCATATAAATTTTTCTATAAGGGTGATCTCCTCTAGAGTATATTCAAAACATTTGTTCGTTGTGGGACGTCTCATTGATTGTTTATGAATTTATTTAAAAAAAAAATACAAATTATGAGGAGCTTGATGTTGAGTTGGCCTTTCGTATCCGCAACGCCTCAATTAATCAACGATGAAAAAATGTTTTTATACAACAAGCAAACGTCAAACAGTATTCACAAATACATTAGGAGATGTCATGAAAACATCAAGAAGAAAGCTTTCAACCAATTTCTAAGTCTTTTAAGCCAGTTTGTTTCAAGTTTGTAAAGTGGAGTCAAACGATGGTCTCTCTCTCCCTATTTCAATCTCTCCTTGTTTCTATCCCTCTCTGTCTCACAATCCAAATCCACGTCTCTCTCTCTCTCTCTCTCTTGTTCCCTCATTTACCTCAGAGTTTTGTCATCTTCACGCCCACTCACTCTCTCAACCTGTGTCTTCGAGCCCTCGATCCGTCGTCTCAGTTTCCGATGAGCAAATTCAATTAGTGTTAGAGGAAAGTTTATAATTTGAAGTGAGCTTGAGAAGAAAATGAGAAGAATGAGAGAGAATTTCGAGCCACACAAAGTTTTCTGTTAATCTTGGAGCGAGCCCTCGTCTGGAATTGTCAGAAGATCCGGAGAAATCTTCCAGACATAAATCATTCTAAGTGCTTGGAAACTTTGAGGCTAATCTAGACTTATCTCCACGTTCCTTTATGAAATCAAAGTCCACAGTTTTAAGTGCCCCAATTATGTTGCAATTAATTAAACATGATTCATGGTATATTTTTGAATCTCTAGTTGATGCTAAATCATAGCTATTTAAAAATAAGAAGCTATTATTTAAATAAAAAATAAATAAAATCACGTGTCTGTCTGTTTATTTATTTATTTGTTTGTTTGTTCCTTATACAAATCTGCACCGTTTGACCGATATTGACCAAACTTGGCACACAGGTAGATCTTAATACGAGAAATCTCCTAAGCTAGGTCAAAATAGTAAAATTTCAAAATTTGGTCAAAAGGTCAAAAGTTTTGTTCAAGAAAAATTGGCTACACTGAACCATTCAGATTGTGTCGGCCATTTTGAATCGACTACTACTGGCCTCTGTCGGCTGTTAGATGAAGTGCTACTGTGCTGGCCTCTGCCGGTATCACGACTACTACTGGCCTCTGTCGGCTGTAAGGGTGCGTTTACACTAGGATAGTTATTGCAGGATATTTATATCAGAGAGAAATTCTGACTAATGTAAACCATGTAAAATGTATGTCTGACATAAATTGCTCATAGTTTACATTAGTCAGAATTCTCTCTGATACAATATCCTGCAATAACTATCCTAGTGTTAACGCACCCTTAGATGAAGTGCTGTTGTGCTGGCCTCTGCCGGTATCATTATGAACTAAAACAAATTCACATCGTTTGACCGATTTTCGTAACTGGGTATAGACAACTAGGTATCAAGTAGATCTTGATACGGGGAGAGTCATTGACAGAAAGTAGGTGTAGCATGGCACACTGGGTAACAGCTAGTATATTACTAATTTAACTAGGTATCAAGTAGATCTTGATACGGGGAGAGTCATTGACAGAAAGTAGGTGTAGCATGGCACACTGGGTAACAGCTAGTATATTACTAATTTAACTGGGTATCAAGTAGATCTTGATACGGGGAGAGTCATAGACAGAAAGTAGGTGTAGCATGGCACACTGGGTAACAGCTAGTATATTACTTATTTAACTAGGTATCAAGTAGATCTTGATACGGGGAGAGTCATAGACAGAAAGTAGGTGTAGCATGGCACACTGGGTAACAGCTAGTATATTACTTATTTAACTAGGTATCAAGTAGATCTTGATTCGGGGAGAGTCATAGGCAGAAAGTAGGTGTAGCATGGCACACTGGGTAACAGCTAGTAATAAAATAAAATGGACCTGCTCAAAATAATAAATGTGCAAGCACATCAAGATTACAGGAGATTAAAACTAAAAAATACTTGTATAAAACGTATAATTCAAAGGGTTCAAGAGACAGAAAATAATGGTATATTTGGAGGTGTTGAATTTCAAAACGTCTCTTTTCAATTTTTTTCGATATAATTTTTTTCCATTTTTGCAACACTATAAAGCCTTCATAAAATCTAAATTGAAAATTGAATATCTTCCAAAACGACTCTTGCCCACCTTTGAAGCAAGATGGTGGTTGTCTTGTAGATCAAAAACTCAAAATTGTAGTGTTGGGCTCTGCGAGTTTCTCGTGCTTTGCGCTTATCCAAGATCTCCATAAACGCGGTAAGCTCCTGCGAATCGGACTTATTTTGACAGCTATGTTAATCATGGGAATGTTTTCCGAGAATAAAATATTAGTTTCTCTGATCTTAACCAATTTCTATGTATTTATAAATTTCTTAAATCACGATAAAATAAAAACACAAAATAAATTAAAACCCGCCATTTGAAAAGAGAGAATAAATTAAGGCTACTTCTTTGTTGTAAAAAAGTTCCGATGAAAGTCGCGGGCTTTTAGTTCGCAGGATGTTGGCGCGCTGAAAACTCGCGCCCATTTAAGCGCGGGAAATTCAATTTAAATCAGCGGCTGGGAGAAACGTGACTAGAATGTTGTTAAGATAAATCCCAAGCTGTCTCGGGACAGACTCTTTTAATGGACCGTCTCTTTTTAAGAGCGGACTCTTTTAATTTTCTTTTAAAGAGTTTCTATTAGCACTGTAGGGCGCTGATTAGCTTAGTTAATGTGGCCACTGCCTTCTTAATTTCATTTCATTGTTTCTTTTTTGGGGGGCGTTTTAATGTCTTTCTTCTTTTTCTTCCGCCTTATACAAAAATTCATTCCCTAGTCGTATTATATGTATATAACAAAAACCTTTTAATTGAGAGGAGATCGTTGACCGTAGATGATGCAAGGTAGGGATTGTCGGGGTTCGGTCACTGCTATTTAATAAAACTACATTTTATCATAAAAATGGTTTTATTGTGCCGACGTTTCGGCTTGAACTTCAAACCTTCATCAGGGCTGTAAAAAACAAGTAGGACGGATGTAATACTGAAATATATATATATATATATATATATATATATATATATATATATATATATATATATATGCCTACATACACAAATACACATACATATATACATACATATATATATGGAAAAAGACAAAACATAAAATGCTAGAACATAATATATAGAAGAACAATGTGCTCTAGGATACCAATGTGTTTCGATTATTAGGAAAACAGATATAAGAATAACAGATTACATATTAGATTAGATATAAGAATAACAATATGGGCTTACCGATGGGAAGATAGAGAACTATTCCTCACAAATGCGGGATCATTTCTGACAGTTAATACAGGGAAACATAGGAAGAAAGGAGTTAAAAAAGGAATTAAAAACCTTTTAATTTATTTTTACCAATTAATTTACTTCATTATTCTTATTCAATAAACAAATTTCATCATCAGAGAAATATTTCATGTACACAGGTTACAGAAACAAAAAATGACATATTAAAATTACATGTTTTCCTGAACGTTAACATTTTTTTTTTTTAATAAAAAACGAATTTTTCTTCTTTTCAAAGGACGTAACAATCGGATTATCCGAAGGCGAGATAATGAATTTCCAAACGTAACGTAAAATGTTCACTTACAAATTTTTAGGCTCTTCCGGACTGGGAAAAAGTATTATTTTTTGTTTCTAATGATATTTTACACATTAGGTTTTCTTATGGTGGTGATTTTATATCTGCTTATATTTTTGGCGTGAAAAAAATTAATAATGCTAGTTCACTTGAAACGTAAGAATATTTTTAAATTTACTAGACGAAATATCAATTATTGTTTAATGATTGTTTTTTTTTTCCTTTATTCGATTTTCTAAAACGAATGAATTGGCGAAATAACCATGTCGATATCTTTTTCCAAACTTGGGAAATAAAATATAGCATTTTATTTTATTACTCAATTCCTAAGGCACATTGGGCAAAACTCCTGGACGTGTGTCGACTTTTTTCGATGTAGTATCACCAGAAAAACTGGGCCCTACAACTGTATACTCCCCTCGTTAGTTAATGTGGCCACTGTCTTCATAATGAACAATTTCTTTTGTTGGATAAAGACGGCTCATATTATTGATATTCATGGTAATCTATATATATAAAAATCACGTGTATGTCTGTTTGTCTTTTTTTTTTTCCTTATACAAATTCACTCCGTTTGACCGATTTTGAGCAATGTTGACACACATGTTGATCTTGATCCGGGGAGTGTCTTAGGCGAGGTCAAAAACGTCTACTAGCTGTTTGCCAGAGATGGACATAATTTTATTTATAAATAAAAATACGAATTTATTCGTACTTCATATATTTGTGAGTACGAATATAAATAGATTCGTATTCATAAGTGTGAATACGAATTTATTTGTATTCACATATATTAAATATAAAAATACAAATAAAATTTTATTCGCAAATTTTTCTGCGAATAAAAATAAATTCACAGAAAAAATTGTAAATAATTACAAAAAATGTGAATATTTCCAAAAAGCAAGTGATTACAAAAAAAAATCATATTAAAATATACGAATAAAAATTTATTCACATTATAATTTGTGAATAAAAATTTATTCACAATAAAATTCTCAAATAAATTATGAATTTATTCGTATTAAGATGATATTACGAAAGTTATTGAAGGTGATTTTTTTTTCTCTCTTTTATGGAGGTACAGATGACAAACTGTGTCCCTGCAGCATGACTGGTCGTCTCGCGGCGGACTAGGGGTAAACAAAAAATCTAGGCGCTAATAACCTAGACGTTAAACGCCTTATAAAAAAAAAAGCTAGTAAACTAATAAAACTTGTGGGGGTTGTTAACTGTTTTTTCACGTTCCTATGGATGTTCCTTCACTGTCCAGACATGTTATAATCAGGTTTTGGTGTAGAATAAGAACAGTTTTTTTCCCCGTAGACGGAGTTATCTTTTAGCTTGGAAGGTTGATGTTATTTCGAGCATGGACTGGAATTATCTTGGAGTTAGTCATGGCTTTATTTCTTTATCCAGTCTCTGAGTCAAGGTCTTGGCTCGTCGAAACCACAAAGCGGATCGGGTGGAGAAAAGACAAGATAAGATGATGGGGAAAATATTTGTCTTGTAAGAATTATGACTTCTAAGCTATTTTCTGTTTGTATTTATAATTCTATTATCATAGTATAATCATACTTATTAGAGAATACACATAAACGCTATTTAACGTTCCACTAACACTTAGGAACAAGGGATATTCCCTTACTTCAGACAAAACAATGTTATTTATTACATTAAAGTCACAGTTATAAATTGTAGGTTAAACAAGCAACACAAACAGTTATGTTTATAGACACTAGTGCATATGGTCGATACAAAAGCAAACTAATGAATATGAAAATCACCACTTTTCAGAGTGGAAAAGTATTTATTCATAACTTTTTTTTTTGGACAGTCAAATATCCGGCAGATTTGACCTTTTGATAGTGGAATACTTTCCCTTTAATAGAGTGAAGTCAGATTGAAGAAAATGCCGTAAATAAGTCCAGCAGAAATTATTTGCATGCGACAATTTCGCTGTCATCACTTAAAGAGGGCTAGCAGCAGAAATGGCGACTGATAAACTGATTGCACGCTTTTGAACTTTGTGGTGAAAAGACAACTGTTTGAGTTTCTTTTTCATTTGAGATATCATTTGAAACTAATATAAGAGATATTATAAAGCGTTATAGGTCATATCGTCGCTACAAATGCAGAGTATCGAATGTGAATATCACCACTTTTCAGAGTGGAAAAGCATTTATTCATAACTTTTTTTTGGACAGTCAAATATTCGGCAGATTTGACCTTTCGATAGTGGAATACTTTCCCTTTAATAGAGTGAAGTAAGATTCAAGAATTTGCCGCACGTAAGTCCAGCAGAAATTAGTAAAGATTGACAATGAAAGATGCATTTTTTCACATTCGATACTCTGCATTTGTATCGACGATATATTCCTTTATACTCGATATACGTTTTGTACACAATAATTTTGATTATTTTAATTTAAACGTCACCAAACCTATATATATATATATATATATATATATATATATATATATATATATATATATATATATATCACGTGTCTGCCTGTTTGTCCGTTTGTCTGTTTGTTCCTTATACAAATCTACACCGTTTGACCGATTTTGACCAAACTTGGTACACAGGTAGGTCTTGATACGGGAAATCTCTTAGGCTAGGTCAAAATAGTCAAATTTCAAAATTTGGTCAAAACTTTTGTTGAAGAAAAATTGGCTACACTGAGCCATTCAGATCCTGACGGCCATTTTGAATCGACAGCCACTTTGAATAATGTCTCAAATTTATTTGTTGATGTTCTTGATAATTAGAATAGCTCAATTGATGACTGTACATCATTATATAATCATGTAATGCAGTTTATTTCAATTTTATATCAACTGTCACTATCTAACTAAGGAGTGCTGGCCTTTCTTTGATAAGACCTATCTACTCGCAGACTGTGCTGCTGGCCTCTGTCGTCTGTTTTGTGAATTGCTGTGGTGCTGGCCTCTGCCAGCTGCTTTATGAATTACTAGACAGATATAAACAAATTCACACCGTTGACCGATTTTGACGTAACTGAGTACACAGGTAGATCTTGATACGGGGAGAGTCATAGGCAGAAAGTAGGTGAAGCATGGCACGCCGGGGAACAGCTAGTAACACATATTTTTTGAGCGGCTATTATACAGGCTGCCGCCCTTTTCTTATGTCTAGGAAATTATTCGAAAGCTTAATGAATTCCCTAGAAATGCGGATCTTTAATAAAGGGAACTCAATCTACAATACTGTAATTTTTCTGTTGTGCAGCCTCTGATCTTGCTTTACTTTCAGCTTTCATTTTCCACTTTCACGTGTGCTTATGTTGATTCTATCCAAGCTTCCCAAATGACACTAGGTATAATAACGCAAAAGCGTTGTGATGACGCAGTTCCTTCGAGTCAGGCTTTTATAACTTTTTGAGGAAATTTTTAGAGCTATATGTAGGCTAAAATAAAAGCCATCAATCCAGGAACCAGGACGAGGGACGAATATATATCAAGTTAAAAAAAAAATTGGAGAAGAGTCGCCTGATGAGCAATAAACCTTTTTCTGGAATGGCGCGCGCCACAAAAACAAAACCCCTTTCTGATCGTTTATTTTCCGCGGCGTTATTTGCTCCGTTTCATCCTAAATTCTCCACAGAGCTGGTTTGAATTTCAAACCAAGAGGCCTGCCGTAGGTCAGCTCAATCTGAATTGGTGATGTGTTCCCGTATCCCCTGGGGTCGCCGATGGACGTATGTCTGCCCTATCAGCATATACCACTTCACGAATATATAAATATCTAGTCTTTTGATAGACGGGCCAAACAGCAACATCTGCAGAGTATACAAAGCAAGAAAATGATATAGAATGATGGAATATCTAATCAAATCTTTTTATCGAAGAACCAAACAGTGATTTTCTTTTGAAAAGAGCGTCCCAACATCTGCAGAGTATACAAAGCAAGAAAATGATATAGAATGATGGAATATCTAATCAAATCTTTTTATCGAAGAACCAAACAGTGATTTTCTTTTGCAAAGAGCGTCCCAACATCTGCAGAATATAGAAAGCAAGAAAATGATATAGAATGATGGAATATCTAATCAAATCTTTTTATCGAAGAACCAAACAGTGATTTTCTTTTGCAAAGAGCGTCCCAACATCTGCAGAGTATAGAAAGCAAGAAAATGATATAGAATGATGGAATATCTAATCAAATCTTTTTATCGAAGAACCAAACAGTGATTTTCTTTTGCAAAGAGCGTCCCAACATCTGCAGAGTATACAAAGCAAGAAAATGATATAGGATGATGGAATATCTAATCAAATCTTTTTATCGAAGAACCAAACAGTGATTTTCTTTTGCAAAGAGCGTCCCAACATCTGCAGAGTATAGAAAGCAAGAAAATGATATAGAATGATGGAATATCTAATCAAATCTTTTTATCGAAGAACCAAACAGTGATTTTATTTTGCAAAGAGCGTCCCAACATTATTTGTCTTCTGGCCAATTTATTTATTTATTTTATATTATTTATTTAGTTGATCGCTGAAATCTGGAGATTAGCTCTTCCAAATAAAAATACAAAAGGTGTGACAGAAAGTTAGAGAAGTATCTTAGGATATCATAAACAAAAGAGGAAAATTAAAAGAAAGTAAAATGAAATTAATAACTGATCTGTTTCCTCGGTAATAATTGGTGGCTAAAAAATAAGAACGGAAAAGCGCTAGGATGACGCAGTTCCTGGATAACCTACACTTTTTTATGAAACTATTCTTATTAGTTAGGCCTAATGAAAAACTAGCGTTGTAAAGAACACCAACAAATCCGGCCATTAGAAGATAGGGTTTGCTTCAGATCAATATAAGACACCGACAAAGAAAAGTCCGTCTCGCAGAAGCTGGAGGAATAGAAGCAGTTATTGGTAGGTTTTCTATCGTGAAAAATATAAAATAAAATTTCTAAGAGAAGTCCTATAAGATTTTGAGCGCCACAACAGGAAACTGATTGTATCCTATGCAGAAATTACCGTACTGGCGTAATAATTCCACAACACCTAGGTCATAGATCTGTATCATCAGCGCAGGCGCAGAAGTCAATTGATTTTTTTGCCAATATGACCACGAAAAAAACATTATCAACGAGTTCGGTTGACTAGAGTTTCGATATAACCTTGAGCTAGCGAAACGCGTAGCGCTAATGTTAATGTCAAAATTGCTATCTGTTTCCGCTCGCTCCGCTCGCTCAAGGTTATACCGAAACTCTAGTCACGCTAACTCTTCGATAATATAGATCACTGGTTTTTTGGTGGTATCGAGCATAACGGCCCTATTGCCAAAAATTCTAATGAGTTGTAAGCCTGCGTTTATTGTTAAAGAAAAAAAAAACAATAAACAATTCAAAAGTTAGGTAGACGGTGACAAAAACCCGTTGAATTTCAAAGTTTTAAGGACACATTTCTCCGATGGACATCGCCCCATGGAACATTTCTTCAGAACCTTTCGTCTAGAGAATTATCTAAACATCTAAATGGTGAAAATCCACTTACCTCGGTCTTCTAATCATTTTCGAGATATTTAAGGAAATATACGAAGTTTCATGTCTAATAATAAATCTTGTCAAATTTTCTAGTCGGTACTTTATGAGGCCAACCACATAAGCGGGTGAAGGAACCGCATAACCCTCCCATAGGGTGGAGGAACCGCGCTAGTAAAAACTTAATAATTTAATTAGCTGTTTATTACACAAACAAAAAAAAAAAAGAAGGTTTTTCTGTATTTTTGTTGGTTAATTTCAGCAGACATAAAGGGATTTCTTGTAAACAATCCACCTGGCCGAGGAATATGCTTAGTTATCCAGCTCCTACGTGACAGGCTTCAAGCGTAAAGTAAGGCAGAAAAAGTTTAGAGTCGGCTCCTGGAGGTTTCCGGAGTAGTTCAGTGCCTAGAATCTCGTTTTCTTCGAGCTCCACAAAATATCAGACCAAAATTCTGTCGTCTGTGCAACCTCACTAGTTACGTTGCCTCAGAAATTTCTAAAAGAGAAATAAATAATGAATCATGAATGACCGTCAATTCGCATTAACTTTTAAATATTCCACGAACTGTTTAAAAAAGAAAAAGAAAAAAAGAGCCCCCCTAAAGCGGATTGGTTTATAAACACACACGGAGATCAAACAGGCCGAACACATTTAGAAATCAACCTTTCCGAAAATATCTTCTGCTCGCTGATTACAATCCCAGATTAAGTATAGAGTGGAAATTACTTCAAATTCTCGGGCCCTTTGACGTCTTGGATAATGACACCGTTTCAGATATAAACGGGTTCTCGCTCCAGCAGAAGCCACATTATATCCGCTCCAGCTATGCCGAAACACACTTCTGGAATTAACCAACACCGAAACAGCCCTTTTTATTAAGATCTAATTTCCGAATAGAAAATGTTCGCTTTTTATGTCCGTTTTTAAAATGTGGCCCTTAAAGTAGGTATGCCCTTTTACATAAAGCTTTGCAATGTTTATCAAACAGATCTTTTTCAGTGATGGGCCAATTGTTTACATTTTTTAATAACTTTTCTTGTTTCTAAAAGTAAACTAACATTTGTATACTAGGTGCTGTATTGTTTCTAGTGTTCTCTTGTCGCAGGGGGGTAAGAAGGGGTGCAAAAAATAAATAAACAAAAGAAATAAAACCGTTCACCACCTGTTAATAAATTGCAAAATCTATCAGAAACAAAGAATAGAAGCCGAGCTAACAGATAGAATTGACGAAATATTAGCGGATCATCACAAACATATCAATAAGCTATTCGAATTTTTAACGTCAAGTGAACTCTATAGCAAACATCATAAAATAAATATTTAAATCATATCAAAAATATCATAAACCAAAAAAATAAATAAATTAAAATTAAAAATAAAATAAATTAAAATCACCCGAAATAATGACCTTCAAAATAAAATTATAATTCCTGTTCCCCACTCTTTCTGGTTAATTTCGCGCAACGCCGATAGAATCAATTAAACAAATACACATCCATAATCCAGTGTTTGATGACCTCGTAGTGGTTGACACCACATAAAAAAAAAAACAACAAAAAAAAAACAGAGAAATGAATTTAAAAGAGGGAGATAAATTAGTTTAAAAAGAAAAATGAAGAAGGCGAAAATAAATAATAGGAAAGATGTTTTAAAAAAAATCACACCCCAACCAGGAGCATGGGATTTTTTTTCCAGACAAAAACATTTTAGGTACTAGAGGGCAGACGACCGTAAGGTTTTGTTGGCCTAAATATTTCAAACGAATGACGATATTTTCTCTGAATGTCTGTTTCTGGGTAGCTTTTGCCTTTAAATCTTCTTTCAATTCAGATATTTGTACTTTTGCATTAATAGGATTTAAAAAAAAATAATCACGATTTGCTTTGTTAGTCGCGAAGGATCCTTTCTTTTCACTCAGAAAGAACGATAGGACTACCTGGAGAAATATATGTAGGAGAGGTAGGAGAAAATGAAGAAACGAGCAGGAGATTTGTAGGTTCCATGCCATTGCTGAGTGTTGGTGGAGAAAAAGCTGTGGTCACCTCCATATCAAAGGACCGGCCCCTTGAGATCAAAGTTTTTCAGTCCCTACATTATTCACTGCCCTTTTTAGTGCCGACCACTTCTCCTTTCTAGGCCAATATGCATATATCACTACGGGGATGGCGCTTCCTCGCTGGCCCTGCTCGTTCTCTTCAAGGTCTATCACAAGGAACATCAATAAGCCCATACTTTCTTGAGAAAAGTAATTACCCTCCCACCCCCTTACTTAATTTAACTCTCAAGTTCATCTAATTTTACTTAATAATAAAAAAATATGGCTTTGAAGTTGAGTACAGAATACTTTAATAAAAACGTTTTTCAATTCCTTGGTTCTTGATCTTAATAGTGATCCATCAGAATAGATTTTTTTCCCTACATTTAACACCCTCATCCCTGACAGCAGAATAAGTCAACAACACGCTGTGAAATATAATATTGGACCCCTTGGCGGTATATTTTTTTTTTAAAATTAAATACCTACTCTAGGATTTGAAAAGCATTCGGATAAATACGAATACGGTATACTCCGAAACGAAATTATTAATTGCTCGATACCGGTCGAATAGTTTGCTTCCTTATATATTTCCTCCTATTTTATGTACCAACAGCAGTGCGGTGAACTCAGGAGCATGCGGTTAATTCGTGTAGCTGTTTGCTGCACGGTAGGGCGATGACGACCATGGGGTTCTTTCGCCCAAAAATACCACAAACAAAGAAACCAGCAGTGCGGCATGTTAAACCATAAATTTTCCCTTGCATTACAGCCGGCTTCCACAGGTGGGACATGATGCTTGTTCGTTATCTGCAAGTAAAATGTCCCAACTATGTTCCTTATGTATTTATCCAAAAATGGTGTTTTCATCTGTTTCTCTGATTTTGACTAAACTTGGCAAACAGGTCGGTCTTGGTCAGGTTAGGTCAAAATCGTCTAGGACTCACAGTTCGGAGGTGACGGGTTTGAAACTGTGAACCTGAACAGTTACAGATTTACGTTATTTAATTTTACTTATTTGATTTCTAATTTATTTTCGTTTTTCTAGATTCAATAAGTTGGTGTAGCATGGCGCGCCGGGTAACATCTAGTAATGATTAAAACTGAACCAATGAGAAAATATAAATGATAATTTGCAATATATTGGAAATCGCGGTTGTACATTAATTTGCTTTGTTTACACAGCTCATTCATATGCTAAATGCAAGTTACATTAAAAATAAATATAATACCAAGATTTGTGTGCCGTATCCTGGCAAATATAAATGAAAATGTTTGCGATTCCATGTGTTTTCCATGCTAGGAAAGGAGCAGGGGAGAGGATACACACGGAAATTCGGAACTATATCATTGAGCAGGAGTCTGAGATATATTACTGTAATTAATTCTAGGATAACTGTTCTACTCCACCGAATTCTCTTCCCTTCCTATAGACATCGGCTGTATATCATCCAATATTATAGGCCTCCAGGATTTACAGGAAATTTTAGAAACCGCCGAAAAACGGAAAAGGTATATCAGTTTGATTTCTCCAGGGAAAAAATTAAATATGGAATATTAACTCAATGTGTCATGTTTGGAGGCTGTGAATGCTAAGGCTTGAGCACTCCAAGCCAAGGGTCGAGGGTTCGATTCCCACTTGGGATAATGCCTTTTCTTTGGAGAAAAGAAAAGGCATCAACCCTATCCTGGCTAGAAAAGGATGTTGACCTACAGATTAGAGATTGGTAGATTACAGATTGTCCAAAAATGCTTAGTTAATTATAATGGACGTTAAAATTTAAATAAGTAAATGTATCATGTTTCGAACGTCACATATGATACGAATAATACGATGCCAATATTTAGTCGTCGAGGTAATTAGAAGTAAATGAATAATTGGGCTTCGGAAAATCTATCAGATGTTCGGAAAAATTTATATTTTGAGCGTTTTTTCGGTTAATGCCTATGTCATATGTGGGTATCAACCGTCCCGCGGGCCAGATCCGACCCACTGTAAGATTTGAATCGGCCTGCGAGACGTTTCGAAAAAAAAAACAATTAAAAAAAATACGTATTACACTGTTTACTCACACTCACCCCAAACGAGGAAGATGGAGTGAGGTGGGTTTTGTTGCTTGCTCCTGCGGAATCAAGTGAGCGAGCAAGCCGAGTGTCGGCGATCATCAAAGTCTTCGATTTATATCTATCGCAAAATATTAGGAAAGCCTCCAAAATCCGACGTTATTTAATTTTGAACCACCTGCGCGAGCCACGAACGTATTTGCACACTAATAGGTGACCCACAACATGCCAAAGGTTGCCCATACCTGGCCTAGGGGATGGAAGAATAACACATAGCGGTTGGGTTACTATGAGTCATTATTAGCTCATGGTAAACCAATTATTATCGTTCGTCTTTCACTATCCTCTATCGATTGCTGAATAAGGCTACCAAATACCATGCCGAAACGTTAGAAATATAGGTTTTCCTATGGTGAGCGGAATTACATAACCGTATGTAAGGCACTACATCACTCAAGAGATTTTGTTTCAAGATGTCCCGTTCAGTGATGTAGCGACTTCCAATAATTGTTTATTCCACTAGATAAGTTCTTCGTCTCCTCATAGACCTGACAAAGGATTGAAATTCAAGTTGCCAATGTTGCCATTTACATAAAACTAATTAATATTAATTTAAACGTACTTAATTACATCATAACATCGTCGAGGCTGATACACCTCATTTAGGTTATTCCCTCCACCTTATAGACAGAAGAACCCCGTAATGGTTAATGGGCCTAGACCTCTGTTTGGTGATGGACAACAATTTGATGTCGTTATTCGGATGTGCTTACGAGAAATGTCAACTTTCTGTAGCGTAATTATTTGAAATTTTAAAATATTGTTTTATGAACCATCCTGATAGAACTACAACTTGGCTAACAAGATTAAATATTTTTATCCTAATTTAATGAATAGTCTACCGAACTAATACATGCTATCTCGAATTCCTTAGATACTTTCGCAAATTTTCACGATTTTTACCACTCCTTTTTTCTACATTCTAAAAGGGCGGAAAAACCGATAGTCACGCAAACCGGTTGTTTAAAGAAGAAATTTCTACTATTCATTACATTTGAAATTTATTTAAATATAGATATATTGTTATTGAATCTTCTAATACATATACATATATATATATATATATATATATATATATATATATAGACGATATTGTGATATCACTAGTGCACGGCTTACCCTACAAAGCAGTAGTCGGTCAATATATGCTTAATTGCTAATTATCTAAGCACCATATGCTGTATATACATAGAATCAGTACTGCTGGTTCATTAGGCTATCGGGGTAGCTGGATATAATATATAATATATTCAACGCCAACAATATATAATGAACTTTCACAAAATAATTTGTTTACCTTTCTCATTGATTTGGTTTAAAGTAATTGAGAGGTAATATTTTTACATTATATTTAGATTCAATAATGTCGACGATTGCAGACAAAATAAATACTGGTATTACAATAAGTCTTGAAAAAATGTTAAATACAGATTTTTTTTTTTGTAGATGATTTTAATCAGGCGTGAATCTTCGACCCCATTTCAAAACACGATTATAACGGCACCGGATTAAAACTTCAAACAACTTTAGAATGAAGAAAACTGGTGAAAACAAATACCGAATTGTTTTGTTTTTTTTATTCCAAGGAATTGTTAATGCTGATAAACACTTTCAGCATTCCTAAAAATAGTTACAATCCCTATACCCCGTCAATAATTATTAATTTTTAACGGGCCTGAGTTCTATGAGGAAAGAAATAAATAAAGTAAAAAATATTATATATACATATATAAGTATGTATATATAAATAACTAATAATAAAAATGAAATTATAGCAATTTTAGTATATACATAATTGAATAAGTATTACGGAATTGTAATATATATATAAACATAATTTTAGAAAACAAATTATTCAATAAATAACGAATGGAAAAAATAGAAAAGAATACATAAGAAATTCCCCACCATGAATTCCATTATGAATGTAATACGTGACATAATAAAATTGGACAATTATAATCTGGAACTTTTTTTGCCCAAAAAACCTAAATAAATCTATAAATACCACTATATATATAGTCGCATAAACATGAATTTACATATGTATTCAAATTATTATGTATAATAAGCTTGAAATAACGCAGTTATGTCTGATTACACTGTTCTGCATGAAAATCCTCCTTCAAACCAAAACATGCTTTCTTACTGTTTTCAAATGTGCTGAACACGAATTTGAAGTCAGATTCTGTCTATCACGCACAGTTTCTTGAGAAATTCTAGTTTTTTATCCAAAAATGTGAGTTTTTTGTAAATTTGACGAATTTTTTTTGGCATTAAAACATAGTGAAAAAAATTCAAAAGCCCGATGATTTTGAGCGCAATGAAGTATATTTGAACGAAAAAAAATTTGATGGGAATATTACAAGTGGTTGAAGAAATATGGCTAAAAGTGTAGGACCCCAAATTCGACATCTACTCAAGGACCTCACTTTTGAAGCAAAGTTAAATACTACTGAGAAAAAGGCTTGGATTGCTTTTCGAGAGGTATGTGCTAAGTTTTTGGAAAACGAAAAATCTAGAGACTACCGAAAAATAGTCCAAGAACTGCTTACTTCATATAAAACATTGGGATGAAATATGTCCTTAAAAATACATTCCTGCATAGTCACCTAGACTTTTTCGTCCCAAATTTGGGTGCAGTTTCGGACGAACATGGAGAACTATTCCACCAAGACATATCCAGAATGGAAAAAAGATATACTGGCAAATGGAATGAGAAGATGCTGGCGGATTACTGCTGGACACTGCAGCGGGAGACAGAGGAGGAAGAGTACAAAAGAAAAAAAAAATACTCATTGACGATGTGTGTATATTTTTTGAGTTGTGTCATATCTAGTATTATACCTGATAGCATGCAGGATTCAATTAATTATATTTTACCGTTGAAAAAGAAAAAAAAAATCTGTTATAATAAAGACAATAATTTTGAAATACAATTTTTCATTTTTTCCAAGTTTCTCCTCTTTTCTCTCAAAATCAGAGGGTGATAGAATTTTTCTGAGTTCAGATTCGGACTCAGCACACCTGAAAACATGAGAAACAGGCAAAATTGTTCAAGGGAGGGGAGAAAAGTTTTTTTTTTGCAGAACAGTGTTATTACTAATAGAACTTATAACCTTATTACTTCTACTAATACTAATAGCCTATTTTATTAATACTACGAATTTTACAGCTATAAAATACTAAAATTAAATTTAATTAATACCGTAGATGTCGTCCCTAACATGTCAAACTATCGAACATGAAAATCTGAGTAAAATAGGAGCGAATTCCATCCATTGACGAAGTAATATATTGAAAAATGATCTTATTCGATACTCTATTTAAGGCATTGAAGGCTATTCTATAAAGGGGTTAGAGTTCCGACAATCCAAGAAGAAAGTTGCGAATTTAATAGCGATAATATGCATACATTTATACGATAGTTTGACATGTCCGGGTCGATATTACAGTGAAAGCTACCAGGTAATTCATAAATACAGAAAATTAATAACTCCAGGGAAGTATTCCAGCAATGTGCTTGGGAAAGCAAACTCCAAATGTATGTTCTGTGGCCGGGGCAGGGGTAGGAGGTTCTGATGAAGAACCAGAGAACCCACAATTGAATAAATTGAAGGAGTAGATTCAGCAGAAAGTGAAGCCCAGGAAGAGTAGCTGAGCGTCGAGAACGCTGATTCTCCAATATCCAGCCAAAGAGCAGTGATTGCTCCAGTTACTTCACTGTAATTAATCACATCCCACTCGTGATTAATGTCACGCTCTCGAATCACGGTGATTTGTTACTCCCTACATTCGCTTTCCAACCTCCTCATCCGTACTTTTTGTGGCTTTATCTTTTATTTTTTCACGTTTTATTGATCGGTTCTCACAAAAATTCGTTATTCGTTGCCTTTTAGTAAAACCTTCGAATGAAATATGCTACTCGTACTCTACATTAGCGGTATATTTTCTGACATTTTGAAGTAATAGTGTAAAGTGCACCAAAGTTATACCTCGTTAAAATATTTACTTCATTGAAGTCGCATAAGCAGTGTCATTTTATTTGTTACAACTTTATTTATTATTTGCGGCCGACATGTTCTGTCTCTTTTTGCGCACCTCTTCAGGTGCAATTCATGTTGAGAAGTCCTTTCGTAACAAAAAAAAAAAAAAAAATCATTCCCGTAACAGGCCAAGAGGGCACTGATGGCCAGATACTATAGATGTATCTGATATACGGCAGACTGGGGAGATAGTGTGGTCAGTATTATGCTCTGACCGGCAGATTTTCCCCTTGCTGCTTCGACTGCTTGGGTTATTAGCGCCAAGGTACCAATTAATAAATTATTTAAAGGCTTGGTAGGCCTAGTTCGTCGCCAATATACGATAAATATATATATATATATATATATATATATATATATAATAGGAGGCGAGGTTAGCTCAGTGGTAGAGCACTGGACTCATACGATGGAGGGACAGAGTTCAAATCCTGAGCAAGCACTAATTATTTTTTCTTCTAGTGTCTTCGTTCATGGGTTGAATTCGGCCCCCCTGACCGTCCCTATGCCAACCCAGCCTTTAATTAATTAATTAATGGGTACCTGTAAACTGTAAAATCGGGTGGCCGGAGCATAGTACTGACCACTACCTCCCTATGGCCCTCTGCCGTATGGTCATGAATCAGATACCTCTATTGTATCTGCCCCTAAGGTTTGTTTATATATATATATATATATATATATATATATATATACTAGCTAACCTAGCCACTACTAGGGGTAATACTACCTTGCAGTTTTTTTTTTTACAATTTTTTCTAATGGGCTGAAATTCTTCCTTGACTAATCAAAAATGATTTCCAAGAGTGTTTATGTTAAGAAAAAGTTTGTAAATGGGCAAAAAATACGAAATCCCAATGCCGAGTGAACGCGGTGCTAATTTGAAGATAATTTTTTGAGCGAGCTACGATTGTTCCTTTTGATTCCTTAATATTTTTTTGGTCTTCTTTCAATACATTTCAAAATAAAATCCTATTTTTTTTTAAATTTTTATTTGAAAAAAGTATGAAAAAAATTGTATAGGAAAAAATTAACATGTCAAAACATTAAACAGTCGTTTTCTCAAAACTGTACTTTTCAAATCGAGGGATAATCTGGCGTCTTCAATTTTTGCCCGGTCAACTTCAACTTTTAACTGCAGCTTCCTAATGAAATGTGCTATAAAATTACTTAGGAGTTTTTTGATTCATTGAATTATTAACGATTTTGTAAGCGATTTTGGACGGATTTTTTAATAGAAATGTAAGGCCCCGTTTTCCCTTTGGCCTTGTTAAGTGAATAAGGATGAGAGAAAAGGTTGGCCGTCCATCTCTAGAGATGTGAGAACCACGATTCCGCAAACGTTGCGTCTGGGATGTTGGCACTGCACGTGGCTGATTCGTAAGATTCCTGGAAGATCTAAGACCTGACAAGAGTTTCTAGTTCAATCACCTGCAAAAGCAGGAGTGGGGTACAAAGGGTTTAAAAAGAGCTGGCTTACCTCCGACCGAGAGAGTTTGCATCCGTTCCTGAGACTTCGGCCCAGATGCTGTTCAGAGGTAGGCCAGTTCCAAATTCTCTATAATCTCCCCAAATGATCATATTTGATAACTCTACCTATCCGTCTCTCTCACTCAACCTTTTCTCTCATCGTAGCAATGTTTTATGATATTTATGTTTTGTATCCTCTGTGTAAATTATAGTTTTAAAAAGGAATTTCCGCTTCTCTAAAATATTTCCCCATTGTCTATATCTCTAAATCCCGTCCTTGCTAATCAGTCCCTTACAAATGGTGTCAGGTTTCCGGGTATTATTTAAATGTCCAGCTGCAAGCCGGCATTAGATAAGAACCCTGCTCTCGAGATAGGCCGGCGGCTGTACTGCTGACGCTGATAGGACAATTCCTCGAACTGATATCTCGGCGCTGGGTAGTTGTTCATTCAATGTCCTCACGTTTCCTGGTTTAAGGACCGCCAAATACGGATATTTGGTGGTTAGCCCTGTTAGAGAGTAAAGCAATCCCTATTCGTAAGCATAACGTGTTGGGGTTCACTGGAAACGTTGAAAATAGAGCTATACGATGGTGGTAACGGAACAGCAGTTTGCCGATCTGAAAACGGCATTGGATCAGGCGTTGGCTGCAAATGAGCAATTCAGGGAAGAATTCGAGAGGACAAGGCATGAGGGTAAGCCAGGAAAGAGGGATCTTTCTCTTCAGGGAATGGTCGGTCCATGGTCCGGTGACGATTCTGGGGTTCCAATCCAAGACTATCTCAATGGTTTGGAATTAGTGGCAACTAGCGGAAACTGGGAAGATCGTGATAAATCCCTTGTGTTAAGGATGAGACTGAAAGGGATGGCTGCGAAATTTTTGGCCAGCAGATCGGATCTCAAGGGACCAAATGTAAAATATTCCACGATTCGAGATGCTCTTTTAGACCGCTTTAAGGCGACTATGCAACCTGAGCAGTTTCTCCTTCAGCTTAGTTCAATGAAACAAGAGCGTGGGGAGGATGTCAGAACTTTCGGAGATCGTTGTCGGGAGATGGGTGAACGATCACTCTCAGGTGAGGGATCGGAGGAAGAAGTTATAGGGGCTCGCAAACAACTGGATAAAGTCGTCCTTACATCATATTTAAATGGGCTCGGAGGAGAGATTGGGAGGCTGACGAGACTCGCGTTCCCAAAGGAATTACAAACCGCGATTGAGAAGGCTAGAGCCATTGAAACGGAGTTAGGGCGACACGAAAAGGGAATATTTACTGTAGAGAAGAATCCCCAGGATAACGAAATTCCCAGTCCCGAGGAAGTTGGACAAAGCGAAGTAAGGGTCATTGAGAGGGGTAATCCAAGTGGCTGTTATCGCTGCGGGGATACGAATCATTGGGCCAGGGGATGTCGACAAACAGAGAGGGTTAGTGATATTTCTCCCAAAAATAGTACGAATTGTTATAGGTGTGGTCGTCGTGGGCATATCGCTCGCCAATGTCGTTCCAAACCCCTCGTGAAAGGAACTTTGCCAAAGTAGGCCCCAAACGCGAACGACTTGGGGAGGGCCACGGCCCTAAGTCGGCGACAAGGGGATCGCGCTACGAATTACTAGGCATAGGTGGGGGAGGTGAGAAAGGGTTAAAGGTGAGCACCTGGATAAATGGGCGGATTCATAGGATGATAGTAGACACTGGTGCTGAAGTTACTCTAATCAGGTCTCCTGCCTCAGGATCCAAATTAAGACCCGCGACTAGTAAGATTAGGGGGGTAACTGGTGTGGTAATCCCGGTACGCGGTATTCAAACGGTGAATATCGAAGTTAAGGGCCATCGACTGTCCCACGACGTCATAGTGGCTGACGTCTGCTTAGAAGGAGATGGACTATTAGGCTTAGACTTACTAGGGAAATTAGACGCCCATATAGACCTACGTTCGGGATTGTTAGTCACGGGAGCATCGCCTAAAATTGAATCCCTACCTTCCGTTGGTTCGATAACAAAGAGGGATGAGTTAAAAATGTCTGCGAACCGAGAGTGGGTACGTTTCATGAGTAGGACGGCGAGAGAACTAGAAGCCAAGTTTTCAGGTCATATCTTATCCCTTCCAACTAGCGTGAATATAGGAGCTAAGCCGATAGTCAAGGAGGAATCAAGACACACGGGGAAGAAGGATAACAAAACCAGCTCAGCGCGTCTTTCGCGAGAGGAAACGCTTCCGGCCTTCAGTGAATCTCTATTAGAGATTTCCGTACCAGGGAAACTAGACCAGAAAGCTGTCATAATTGAGCCGTCAAGAGCACTTCCCAATGGGGTTGTAGGAGGGAGATGCATTAACACTCCTCGGGACGGCCGTTCGTGGATGCAGTTCGTCAATTTGACCGCTTCGGCTGTGACATTGCCACGGCTTCTAGTGGTAGGTCTGGTAGAGAGAGATTGGGCGGAAGACGGTGGATCTTGTTCGGAGAGGGAACGCGAGGATGGCTCTAAAACTCCTGTTGGTTTCGCCTCGATCGTTGGCGAGAAATTGGGCCATTTAAGTGGTGGGGAAAGGAGGGATATGGAGTCCTTGTTGTCCAGATATTCAGACATTTTTTGTGAACCGGGTCCCGAAGGTTGCTCCCTGCCTGTTCAGCACCATATTGAAACTGGAGATGCCAGACCTGTGGTGAAACGCCCGTATCGTGTGCCTTTCAGTGAACGGGAGGAAATGGAACGGCAGGTTCAGACGTTGCTTGAACGAGGCGTCATTACGCCGTCTAAAAGTCCTTGGCAAGCACCTGTAATTCTAGTCAAGAAAACTTCCCCAACAGGTGACTTAAAGTATCGATTCTGCACAGATTCCCGTGGCCTCAATGCAGTTACTAAGGTCGATACTTACCCGCTTCCGTTGATACAGGAAACCTTAGAACAATTGGGGAGTAGCCAAATCTTTTCCACAATTGATCTTTCGAGTGGGTACCACCAAATACCGATAGCACCCCAGGATCAGGCAAAAACGGCCTTCACGACTGTAAACGGACACTATGAGTACAAAAAAATGGCTTTCGGCCTTGCGGGGGCACCTGCCACGTTCCAACGGGTCATGGACCAACTTCTTGGCCGACTGAAGGGCACCGGGTGTTTCGTTTACCTCGATGATGTGGTGGTTTATAGCTCATCACTGAGGGAACACATGCTCCGGTTAGAGGAGTTGTTCGACATATTCAGAGGCGCTAATCTAAAAGTGAACTTGAACAAGTGCGCTTTTGCGGCATCGGAAGTGACCTATCTGGGACACGTAGTTACAGCCGAGGGAGTGAAACCAGATCCTAGAAAATTAGAGGCGATCAAGTCTTTTCCAGCCCCCAGAAATGTGAAGGAGTTGCGAAGTTTTCTAGGGTTGGCAAGCTATTACCGTAAATTCATAAAAGGCTTTGCGGATCTTTCAAGACCGCTGACAGAATTAACTGGCTCACGAGTACGATTCCAGTGGGGCGACAAGCAACGGAAGGCTTTTGAATCGCTAAGAGAAATCCTAAGTTCGGACTCAGTCTTGTGCTATCCGAATTTCAGCGAGCCATTTATATTGTCCACCGACGCATCAGGAGTAGCTCTGGGTGCCATTCTGTCCCAGTACAGAGATGGCGGCGAGAGACCTGTTTGCTACGCTAGTAGGCAGTTGAAGGGTCCAGAACTCAACTACTCGGCAACAGAACGAGAACTGCTAGCGGTGGTTTGGGCAACAAAGCTGTTCCGTTGTTATTTACTAGGGCGAAGGTTAAAGCTTGTCACTGACCACTCTGCCTTGAGGTGGATGCTAAGCCTTCGAGACCCGTCTTCACGGCTGACCAGGTGGGCCCTTCGGTTAGAGGAGTTCGACTATGAAGTCGAACATCGCCCGGGGAAGAAACATTCTAACGCTGATGCTTTAAGCCGTACAATAGCTGTAGTCACGGGAAATAGGCAGAAAATAACCCGAGGTAAATTGAAGGATGCTCAAAAGGAGGATATGTGGTGTCAAAGAGCCATCAAGAGAGGCACTGTTCATGTACAAACAGATGCCGATGGCCTGCTATATTGGGCCGATGGGGCAACGGATGAGTCGGAATGGAGGCTTATGGTGCCTGAGGGTCTACGAAAAACAATCGTTGAAGAAAATCACTTGAAACCATGGGCTGGGCACCCAGGGGCTGATCGTACTCTCGCGGTAATCAAAAGCTCATATTATTGGCCGGGCATGGCGGCGGATGTTAAGTCCTTTGTGGAACGGTGTCACGCGTGCGCTAGCAGAAAAAGTCCTGTATCTCAAAAGGTCCCCCTGGAAGCTCCCTATATGGCCACAGGGCCTTTCGAGCAGGTATCGCTAGACATATTTGGGCCTTTGCCGACTTCCAAAAGGGGCCATCGTTACCTTTTGACCGTAATTGACAATTTTACACGGTATGCGGAGGGAATACCACTGAAGGGGCAAACAGCTGAAGAAACGGCCGTAGCACTCGTCGAGAATATTATCACTCGACATGGGGTCCCTAGGAGGTTGTTAACAGACCAGGGAAGAAATTTCGTTTCTCGACTGTTTACTCAAGTTTGTAGAGCTCTGGGGATTAGGGAATTACAAACTACCGCCTACCATCCGGAATGTAACGGAATGGTAGAGAGGTTACATCGAACTCTTACCGATTCGATATCCCAATATGTGCGAAGAGACGGTCGTGACTGGGATAAGTGGGTCCCATATGCTCTCATGGCATATCGAGCAATACCTCATTCGTCGACAGGATACTCCCCAAACTACCTCATGCTTGGGCGAGAATTGGTAACTCCGTTTGATTGCTGGGTTGGTCCAACCAATGACGGATCGGAATCAGCGGACCATGTCGAAAAGTTAGGACATCGGCTGAAAGAAGCCTATAAGGACGCTTTGAGTCGTGCCGAAAAGGCCTGGGCAATGAGGACCCATTATTGTAATGCCCGGCGTAAGGAGCGACGCCTAGAGGTGGGGGATTGGGTCTATCTCCATTGTCCAGCCGTAAAGCCTGGGAATTGTCCAAAATTCCACTGTCCCAGGACAGGCCCACACAAAGTAGAAAGGGTTCTTTCGCGAGTGAACTATGAGATCCGACTGGCCACTGGATCTCTGAATGTAGTTCATATAAATAGGCTAAAACGGGCCCCGGGGGGAGGAGGGGATTCGCACCCTAAGGTTATGACGAAGGCAGGTGGGGCAACCCGGGAAGTGGAAGGGTCGGAAGATGAGGTCATGGAGCCGGAATGGGAAATTAACCCAGGGTGTTGTTATGGCTCAGAAGACGACTCTTGTGAGGACCAAGATGAAATTGAAACGCAGAGTGAGATTCACAGACACTGTCCGGTTGCTGCGGGAAGATCGCCAGAATGTAATGACCCTGCCTGCCCTCTGGGCGTTAGATCCTCTCCTGAGGAAGAAAACAGGGAAATAACCCAGGATAGTCAAGGGGAGGGAAACGAAGGACAGATTGAGACAGGTGGGACTTCCGGGGAAAGTTCCAGTGGTTCAGATAGCGAGAGCCAAGCTCAGCCAAAGGGGAAACCTGATGCTACTTGGACACCAAAGGGGAAAACTTTAACTTTTTCTCGTAGGTCCCCATACCCGCTTAGGAGGAGAGCTAAGTTGCCTGAAAATGATTCCTGAATATCTTATTTCAGGGTTGTCGCTGTGGGTGGTCCTAGGAGTATGGCCCTTGGCGTGGGCAAGTCTGGTTTTTCTAAGACGAGGTGACGTAGTTGTGACGGGAGACAAATGGCGTCTACTGGTTCACTTGAATGTATCACACCTAGAAGGTATAATGGAAACTCTGCGAGGGGAGATTTGGAAGGTCCAATTAGACCTATCTCATGCCTCGGTTAAATATCCAGAGCTTGATGGACTTCAGCCTGTTGTCGAGGGCATACTTAGTCTATTCAGGGAGGCAGAAGAGGAACTTGATATGCTCTGGTCCATGCTACCTAGTCCCCGAGAACGTCGAGGATTGGTCAATGCGGGGGGGATAGTATTAAAATACCTATTTGGGACCCCAGACGCGGACGATTTACAAGGCATTCAAGAAAATTTCGACAAACTAAGTAAGCAGTACGGAGACACCATACATGCGGTCTCTGAACAACTAACGCTCAGTCGCGAGTTTGCAAGGAAAGCCGAAGAGGACACAAAAAGGGTTACCCGCTTGTCTGGGGTGGTCCGTAGAATTTTGAAGGAAGGTTTTCAAAAAGAGGCGCAACTTCAAACGAACATATCGCGTGTTACTAACCTCATCCAAAGTTCCCTGTACCTTTCCTCGTCCCTCAGAAGCCTAGAAACTGGAGTAACGGAATTCCTATTTAGATTCCGCAGAGTTCTTAATGGAGTAGGTGCATCGATGAGTGGAAAGTTGAGTAGAGAGATGCTAGGTCCTAAAGAGTTAACTCTGATTTTGGGGAAGGTAAGAGAGGCTCTGCCAACTGGACTGACACTCCTCTCGGAGGGAAGCCGATATCATGACCAAATTTACTACCAAATTTCTGAAGTACATGCAATTGCAACCGATGATGGAGTAATAGCTGTAGTGGAATTGCCTTTAAAAACTCCGGATCAGGAGATGGTGCTTTATCAGGTTCTCTCCTTGCCTCTTAAGGAGAATAAAACAGGAAGAATGGTTGCAGCTCAGCCGGAGGGGGCGTTCTTCTTGGAGAGCCACAACGAGAAGGCCTACTCAATTCTTCAGGAGCAGGATATAGCCAGATGTCGTCCCGGGATACCATGGATCTGTCCTGCCGAGTTCAAATTCTTTCACGGACAAACACCATCTTGTATTGTCTCATCGTTTCGCCAGGAGAATACGTCGAAGGAATGGTGCCCGTGGACTTTGGTGAATCCTAGATCTTCACCCACATGGATTTGGGACGAGCACAAGGAGCTATGGTGGTATAGCATGTCTAAGCCCACTCGCCTCCATCTTCAATGCAGAGGGAGTGCTGGAGTAGAATCGCTAGAGCGGGTTCTAGATGGAAGTGGGCAGCTTACCATAGCACCTGGTTGCACAGCTTGGACACCTGATTATCGCCTTTTGCCGATAGCCGACGTTGGGGAATCCTCTCAGGTGGTGCAGTTGCAATGGGTCAACGTTACGATCCAACCACCCTTGGACCTGCCAGTAAAAGAGGAATATGATCCCGCAGTATGGGAGGATACTTTGAAGGAGCTCAAGGAGCTCGAAGAAGCGTCCAATAACTCTTCGGCTGAATGGGGAACATGGAGCGATGTGGAACGGATCCTTGCGGCCCAAAAGAAGGGGAAGGAAGGGGAACTTCTATGGATAGCAGGCGGGTCGGTTGCTCTAATAGCACTTCTTGGGTTTACCACTGGCCTGCTAATTACAAAACTCAGATCCCGGCGTGGTGCGAATCAAAACTCGCACCCAACGGAAGGAAGTGGGGCAGCAGGATTCGTAATACATCGACCGGCAGCTGAAAGTGTCGTATCTGTAATAACGGAGCGGATATAGACCGCTCGAAAGTGTAGTAGCCGTTCAGTGATTGTGACGACAGTGTTCGGTATAGTTATAAAATAATGGTAACATAAGGATTTTTACCTCCTAAGGGAGAGGTTTTGTCTTGTAAAGATGCCAATAATGTTTATTTTATTTTAATTTTTACAGCGCATCACCTGTATTGTTATTAGCACTAATATTGTTTATTATTATTATTATTAGTAACATAAGGATGGGTAGTGTTAAAGGTAAAGTAATGTTCCAAGGGAAACATGACTTTGAAAAATCGGGGGGTGATGTAAGGCCCCGTTTTCCCTTTGGCCTTGTTAAGTGAATAAGGATGAGAGAAAAGGTTGGCCGTCCATCTCTAGAGATGTGAGAACCACGATTCCGCAAACGTTGCGTCTGGGATGTTGGCACTGCACGTGGCTGATTCGTAAGATTCCTGGAAGATCTAAGACCTGACAAGAGTTTCTAGTTCAATCACCTGCAAAAGCAGGAGTGGGGTACAAAGGGTTTAAAAAGAGCTGGCTTACCTCCGACCGAGAGAGTTTGCATCCGTTCCTGAGACTTCGGCCCAGATGCTGTTCAGAGGTAGGCCAGTTCCAAATTCTCTATAATCTCCCCAAATGATCATATTTGATAACTCTACCTATCCGTCTCTCTCACTCAACCTTTTCTCTCATCGTAGCAATGTTTTATGATATTTATGTTTTGTATCCTCTGTGTAAATTATAGTTTTAAAAAGGAATTTCCGCTTCTCTAAAATATTTCCCCATTGTCTATATCTCTAAATCCCGTCCTTGCTAATCAGTCCCTTACAGAAAAATGAATAATTGTTCACCATTTTCAAAAAAAATAATATTTCTTAAAAATCCTACGTATTTTACTAGATTTAGCCTTCTTCTTTCGAAATAATTTTAGATTTTCGTTCTAGATTAAAAATTGCCACCTGTACACTATCGCCCGTGAAAAAGAGGGTTTCCGTTCGTCAGACAGATTTTTTTTGTTGGAAGAATTGAAACTTATTTTTTTTTTTGGGATATTTTACCAAAAAAGTACATCCCATATAAAACGTTTGATATAAAGAATTGAAAAATATTAATTTATTTGTTATTTATAAATTCGAGAAAATTAGTTTGATTTTGATCAAATAATGTATTACCACTTAATGTGGATCAGTAGTCATGATAAATTAAATTAATATTGTGCACAATCAACTCAACATTTTCCAACAATGCTGAAAATATTTTATCCGATTTTAAACCATATATTGAGAATAAAAATGGTTGATAAATAGTATTCAGTGATTTATCAATGAATATGCGCTTATTTGTGGTATAAAAGTTTAGATTCACTTACCTATCATTGAGACCTTAATACTCGTATGCTCATCAGAGATTTGGCTCAATTCATGGTCAGATGTGACCTCATATTTCCTTCACTTAGGATTTTTTTTTTTTTTTTTAACGTATAATATTTTAAGTCTTGTTTGCGCAAAAAATACGAATATGAAGTTAATAGAACGGATATGCAAAAGCACCAACCTTGAGGGCATGTGGGGTCTGCCTTATTGAATATTCCAGGCCGACACTTCAATTTAGCTCCTTCATTCACAAATCGCTGGCAAATTGATTGATAAACAGGACCTGGAAGGACGCTATCACCTACTTACTATAACATCCCATTATCACCTGTTTTTATCAATAGACACGCGTTCCACTATAAAAGGGGCATGCCCAGAACATTTCATTAATATGTAGCAAGGTACCATGGATAAACTCTTATACATGCAGTGAAGGGGTTTTGCCTAGTGCGTTTGAGAGATTTGGATCTATGCATTGGCCAGCCGAAACCCCTGATCTGACGCCGCCCGATTTTTACATGTGGGGTTGGGTTCACAAGCGTACAATGAACCCATTTACGACATAAGCCACCTGATAGCAAGGATTTGTGAATCATTTGTGGAAATGAGAGCTAACCACGATGAGATTGCTAGGACTACATCACCAGCGTGACCAGTTGTAAGAACGTTTAAAATTTTCGATGAATTTATTTTTTATTCAACTTTTATGTAAGGCTTACTATAATCATTAAATACCAATTTTATCAAGTCTAATTTTCATTTATTTCTGATAATATCACTAAAATAAACATAATATTACGTTCATTTATTTCTGATAATATAACTAAAATAAACATAATATTACGTTCATTTATTTCTGATAATATCACTAAAATAAACATAATATTACTTTCATTTATTTCTGATAATATCACTAAAATAAACATAATATTACTTTCATTTATTTCTGATAATATCACTAAAATAAACATAATATTACTTTCATTTATTTCTGATAATATCACTAAAATAAACATAATATTACTTTCATTTATTTCTGATAATATCACTAAAATAAACATAATATTACTTTCATTTATTTCTGATAATATCACTAAAATAAACATAATATTACTTTCATTTATTTCTGATAATATCACTAAAATAAACATAATATTACTTTCATTTATTTCTGATAATATTACTAAAATAAACATAATATTACTTTCATTTATTTGAAGTTTTTTCACACTAGAATTCCAATTACATTATGAAATTGAGAGATAATCTCAGTTCTGAGTATATCGTTAGAAAGCTGATGAAATTTTACGACATCTGTGAGATTCGGTAGTCAGGAGAATTTTTTTTTGGAAGAGTAGTGATTTTCGAAAGGTCGTCGCTAACCAAAAGCTTTTATTGATTTGTAATTTTGAATTGATATTGCGGTTTATAGCAATTAATAGCAAATTTAATGCTGATTTCAAATATGTAATAAATTGTTGAAAAAAATTTGAGTTGTGCTACAAAAACAATACCCCCTGAAGTATTGTAATTAATAGTTAGATTATATAGTTTTACATAAGAGAGAATTTTATATAGATATTTGATAGAGCTTTACACAAGATTGAATTTTATATAGATATTTGATAGAGCATTACACAAGATTGCATTTTATATAGATAGATGATTGAATTTTAAAAATGATAGAATTTTCCATAGAGAGATGATGGAGCTGTTACACATTTTAGAATTTAATATTTGTTAATTGATTTTTTTTTTTGACTTTTTTTTATTTGATTTTTTTTATTTGATTTTTTTTTATTTTTTTTTTCTTTCCTTTTTTCTCTTCAATTTGTGTAAAAAAACTATTTGTTTTGGTCCAAAATAAAAATGATTTTTTTTTTTTTTTTGTTAATATTTGTAGATGAAAGCGTTTGATATACGATAGAATTTTACACAGATAGATAATAGAGTTTCACATATGATAGAATTTTATATAGATAGAGATGACTGAATTTTGTATTTGATAGAATTTTATATAGATAGATGTTAGAGCTTTACATATGACAGAATTTTATACAGATAGATGTTAGAGCTTT
Organism: Gonocerus acuteangulatus; assembly: GCA_946811695.1. Classification (NCBI taxonomy): domain Eukaryota; kingdom Metazoa; phylum Arthropoda; class Insecta; order Hemiptera; family Coreidae; genus Gonocerus; species Gonocerus acuteangulatus. Next base: position 24,605,753 of record OX328128.1, read on the forward strand.
ACATATGATAGCATTTTATGTAGATAGATGTTAGAGCTTTACATATGACACAATTTTATATAGATAGATGTTAGAGCTTTACATATGATAGAATTTTATATAGATAGATGTTAGAGCTTTACATATGACACAATTTTATATAGTTAGATGTTAGAGCTTTACATACGACACAATTTTATATAGATAGATGTTAGAGCTTTACATATGACACAATTTTATATAGATAGATGTTAGAGCTTTACACAAGATAGAATTTTATATAGATAGATGTTAGAGCTTTACATATGACACAATTTTATATAGATAGATGTTAGAGCTTTACATACGACACAATTTTATATAGATAGATGTTAGAGCTTTACATATGATAGCATTTTATATAGATAGATGTTAGAGTTTTACATATGATAGAATTTTATATAGATAGACGTTAGAGCTTTACATATGATAGAATTTTATATAGATAGATGTTAGAGCTTTACATATGATAGAATTTTATATAGATAGATGTTAGAGCTTTACATATGATAGAATTTTATGTAGATAGATGTTAGAGCTTTACATATGATAGAGTTTTATATAGATAGATGTTAGAGCTTTACATATGATAGAATTTTATATTGATAGATGTTAGAGCTTTACATATGATAGAATTTTATATAGATCGATGTTAGAGCTTTACATATGATAGAATTTTATATAAATAGATGTTAGAGCTTTACATATGACGCAATTTTATATAGATAGATGTTAGAGCTTTACATATGATAGAATTTTATATAGATAGATGTTAGAGCTTTACATATGATAGAATTTTATATAGATAGATGTTAGAGCTTTACATATGATAGAATTTTATATAGATAGATGTTAGAGCTTTACATATGACGCAATTTTATATAGATAGATGTTAGAGCTTTACATATGATAGAATTTTATATAGATGGATGATTGAGTTTTATATTTGATAGAATTTTATATAAATAGGTGACAGATATATTCATATGATTGAATCTTATATTTTTATTTATTTTATTTGCTTGAAGAGTGTCGCAAGTATATAATCTTATATAATAAATAGATTTTAGGGCCTTACAAATGATAGTATTATTAGTTATCATTGATATTCAATTAATCATCAGGTTGACTTCATAGCTGCTAAGGAAGTGAGAAGACAATATAAAGTATAAAGACAACTAGCGAATCTGGAGTATTTCTGTGTAATTCAATGTTTTCCCTTTCTCTCTATTTTTCCATCAGACGGAGTATATAAGGTAAAAAAATATAGAGAACATCTGTGTACCTTGTAGGATCCCGTGTTTCCACCTCTCGAGTGGAGATGAGATGTGTTTGTCTAGAATAGCACGTGCTTACTGCTAAGTGCTGAGGCAATATCCAGCCCGAGGATCCTGTCTCTAAAGCAACCCTAACTTAGAATTAGGATGGTAGGGGGGGGGGGGGGGGTTAAGTGGAAGTAGAAGGAAGGGAGGAAAGGAGAAGCACAAAAATCCAATTTTCACGTTTACTCACGTACTACACCATCAAGAAAGCAAATAAGCAGACTCGATGAAAGCAAAATGTAGAAGAATTTCTTTCCAAGTTGGCAAAAATTGGATACAACGTTACCTCTCGATATAACAAATAAAATAATGGGAAATCCTTATGCCTTTATTAAAAAATCTTGTTAAAAATTAGGTAAAAACGAAAATAAATCCTCTAATACATCTGTATCTCGGAGGTAAAGTACACCATGTCCATTTTTTTTTTTTATTAAATTCACTTAACGCCATGTTCTTCTTCTGGATTTCTCTATCCATACAATGGTATAGGGCACTAAGTCTTTTACCCATGAATAACGAAGATAAGACAGTGAAAAAGAAAATCATGTCCGCTTTTATTAGAGGTAAAAGACCGACAAAAGATGGTTTTGTTTGACTATGATCAATACTTCCAATAACCTATCAATGCCAATAAGAATGTAAGTATTTTTCTTTCATCTGTTTCTATAAGTACCAAAGAAACGCATATTAATAGTTCACAGTAATGGAAAATTGGCTATCCTGAACTATTAAAAATATGTGAGATGCTGTCCCTTACCTCCGGGGTAAAGATATAAAACTATGTAGTAAATCAAAACCAAGAAGAAAAATAAAAGTTGGGTCCACCAACGGCACTATTTAACCGTAATTTCTAATAATATAGCACATTCGGGTCTCGTTTGCGGCGTCATGTAAATACGAGAATAATAACGCAGCCGAATTGAAAATACCCACAGTTACACAAAAGACAAAGTCAAGGGAAAATGACTGAAAATATCATTTTTACCAGTTTGCTTGCGAAATTGTAATAAATCAGAAGAGAATCGGAATAAGTTCTGAATTTGTTATTTAAATAACAAATAAAAAGTTATGATCAAGATGTCAATAAAACTGCACTAAATGACCCAAAAATACAAAATGACTACACTTTTGACGCTAAAAATATTATAATTCTTATAAAGAACTGTATATGCATATTAAAGAATTAGACAGACAGTATCAGTCGCCTTGGATTCCCCACTAGTTAAAATTAAGAATTTAGGTTTTTCATTTTTTTACAAAACGAAAATATTAAATATATGCTATTGAAAGATATTTTTTCGATTCCTCATTGTCAAATACCTATACACATTGTATCTGTAAACTTTTTAACGGAAAATCGTATGCGCAACGAGTTATTTGTCATTTTTTGTCTAAAAACGTTGTCACTGTCTGCTGGTATGCACAGTATGTCGATGAGTCAGCTCTGCTGTTGGTAGAACGTTTAAGCTAAAGTACGTTTTGCTCACATTTTTCCGAAATCAACATATATATATGAAATTGACATGAAAAATCAACAATTTTTCCTGCACTGCTGGAATAAGTCACCGGGTCGTCGCCAAGCCGATAACCAGATATTATCTCATTATCAGTAGGAGTGAATAAGATATTTTACACCCCGAATCGTGAATTCAGTACATGAACAGTACTCTGCAAGGGGTTGGTTTCCGATGACAGCAAGAGGAATGCATGAGCATCCAAGCGATCTCCCTGGAATCCGCCCTGTGGTATGGAATCTACCGACGGGATATCGACTGGTCCAATAGCTTTGTTCAATTAACAACCAGTAGCCAGGTTCGTTTCATATTGGAAGTTAATAACGCAGGGACTGTTTGCTTGCCCACTTTTTTTTCTTTTTTTTTTTTCTTTTTTTCTGGGGAAAACACACAATATGGGTCAATCTCGTTACTCTTCGAAATTTCATCGAAATATAACAAACATTTCCAGCATCTGGTAGAATACCATGATGTTTAAATTTTACAATATCTGTAAAATATATCATCATGGGTAAACCCATTTCAAACTGATACTGCTAAAACCCAGAATTATCCCTAAGGAACGTTTTCCGGAATAAGAAAAAAAATTTCTTTAGATAAATACAATTTTATAATTACAGTTTTAACTTATGTAGTTGCAGCTATAGTCCAGGAGCTGCTAACGAACATTTCATGAAGTGTTTTATCCAGTGCATCTCTTGGATAAGAATCTAAATATGTGTTCGCTTGACTTACCGTGGAACACCACATACTTACCGTCGTACGCTAAAGATGTAAAATAATAATTGTCTAAAAATAGAATTTTATTTAGAAACCAACTATCTTTAATGTAAAATTCAGACAATTTTACAACGATAATAAATAAGGCATACACTTTTAAGGAGGATAACGTGAAAAAAAAAACAAACAACCGAAGTTTTTCTAATAATAAATGAGTGTTTTATTCACACTGCCATTTGATCCGGTAGAGCTGTACAAAATCATGTGAGCAAGAACCAATGAGAGCGTAGGGGACAACCACAACTGCGCAGTGCTCTCATACACTCTTATGGTTACACGCAGTGCATTGCAGTCTATTATAGGCAAAATTTATTGTCAGGTTTGCTGATATCTAATCCCCGTAAAAAGTGTCTGCCTTTTTGTAATTATTTTCAATTATATTTATTGAAGACTCTACTTAAATCGCAGCGTGAATAAAGCACTTCGTTTAATACAATGGAAAAAAAACAACTAGGTACTTTGTTGTTTTTTTTTATTATTATTTATATTTTAATCCACTAAAAAGCGTCTGCCTTATTTATTATTCAGCATGGGCGTATATAGAAAATAATTTCGGAGGGGGCTGGGAAAATTTCGGGGGGGGGGGGGCTGAGTCCATTTCTGGTGTATGGAATACTAACAATTTAGATCTTGGAAGAGTTTTAGCCAACTAAAACTCTATTACACCCAAAATAGAATATGTTTTATGAACTAAATGATCTTATTTAATTTATTTTTAAGGGTTTTATGAAATTTTTACCGATCAAATCAAAATTTGGGGGGGGGCTGCAGCCCCCTCAGCCCCCCCTTATATACGCCCATGTTATTCAGCGTAAAATTGCCTTAATTTTACATTAAAGATAGTTAGTTGGCTTCTGAAGAAAACACTATTTTTGGGCAACATTTTTTTGCACCTTTCCCCTATGGAAATGTACATGGTGTTCTACGGTAAGTCTAGCCAATGCATGAATACCTTCTTATCTACCCAACAGATGCTGTACCAAAATTTCAAGTTGCGTAAAACACTTCATGAAACTTGCGTTATTCAGAGAGCAAGTGGTTATTGAGAGCTGGTTCTAAGCAACAACTTCTGAAACCAGCTATGCTTGCAACTACTAAAAACAAAATTATTGAC